>JBBGZY010001494.1:600000-1117942 GCA_037952925.1 Lithobates clamitans
CACCCCAAAGCACCATCCCCCATGTTGAGGGCATGTGGCCTGGTATGCACTCGCTCGTACCCCCCTTTCCTGACCTGTCATGCTGCATGGTCAGATTAGGGGAAGCCCCCTGACAGCTGATGACTCATCTGTTGTTAAGGACGTGGCGGCCGGCTTCTCGACCTGCACCTTAACAACCAGCTATACATAGTGTGTTAAAGAGAAAAAAAAATGCTTGCATTTTTGGTGAGGTCCATTGAAGTCTATTACATGCAAAATGCAATCTGCCTGTCCCTGACCCTTTCCATAAACACACTGGCTGAAAACGCATAGATGTGAACGTGTACCATAGGAAACCATGTTAAATGGACTGTAGTGCGTTTCTGCAAAACACACTAAAAATGCATAGGTGTGAACCTAGAGTAAATGTGAATTGGGACAGCACACTTGGAAGGTTTTTATAGGCAGCACTGGACACTTTTCTATGTAAGGCACTTTTTGTGTTTTTATTATAGTTGTGTTATGTGTAGAGCAATGTATTTTTTCACTATAATTTTTTTACACCATAGGTGGTTTAATACAGCAGCTGAATATTTTAATAGGTATGGGACACTTAGTACAGGTAATAGGATTGTATAGTAGAATGAAGCTTCCAAGGGCGTACCATCATCTCAAAAGGTTATTTCAAGCCCATGGCAAGAAATTCATACCTGCATTCTGTCAATTGTTGTCATCCTAGGTGGAGTGGCAACATTCCGAAGAGCCAGTTTTACAGACTTAGAAACAACTTCACCTTACAGAAAGACTCTATCATACAAAGCCAGGGATTAAAGACTCAGTGTCTAAAAAAAGGTTATTTCCCTGAAGTGGGTGAAAAGCTATATTTAATTATCTGGTTCCACCAGTGAAAGAGACAGCTGTCAGTACAGAAGGGTATAATAACACAACCCCCAATATTGTAACAAATTCTGTAACATGAAAGCAATTCAAACATTGGTCCATCTTGTGTCAGGATCCACATTTGGGTCAAATACTCTTTCCAAAATACAAATTCTCGTATCATAGGAAACCCAACATATTGTGGGTACTACACCTCATATCAGTCGGGATGGAATGTTTGGGAAGTTGATAGATTTTCTTCAATGTAGAAAGAAAAAATGTCCGACGTGCAAATTCATCACTCATGGGCAGAAGGTCTTTATTGGGAATGGGAAATCCTTTTCCATGTCAACTTTTTAAAGCTGTCCTCCTGAATGTGTAATGTGTTGCTTGACTCCTGCGGTCTTTATATGTGGGACCATCAGAACCCTGATGGTGTGGTCAGGCCAGGTCAGGTGTGGTGAGCACCGGAGGATCATTGAACAGGAAAACTCTGAACATAGTGTCCCCAGACAACACAACCACTGAGGGACTGGGAGTCATTGAATCCACACCTGATACATCTTCACCAGAAGAACGTTCAAAAGAGGATGCAACCAGGAAACGTTCTGAATATTTACCCTGAATACATTGTCTCCAATGGGGTTAAATGAAGAAACTGAGGTCTACAAGTTTATTTAATTCAATTTTTCTATATTTTTATTTCATTTTTAATCCCATTTTGCTTTTTATCTCTATTCAAATCAATATTACAGTGCCTATTATGTTTTTAATGTTTTTTTTTAAAAATAGTTTTCAAAGTCTTCTTATCGGGATCCATGTACTGTATTTATTGGCGTATAACACTCACTTTTTCACCATGAAAATCGGGTGCAAATAGCGTGTGCGTGTTATACGCCAATACTTCAATTTTAGCTGCCTCTGAGGGGACAGGGAAGGGGGCGGGATGAGCGCCGTCAGATTAAATACAGTGAGAATCTCCTGTTTACTTTGCGGCCTCTGTAATAGGAAGTCTTGTCTCCTGGGCCGCCATTGGACCACTGTTCTGTCTATCATAGGAGATTCTCACTGTATGTAATCTGTCGGCGCTTGTCCCGCCCCCCTCCCTGTCCCCTCTGGGCTGCAGATGGGCATCGATCAGACTGCACTGATGGCAGTGGTGAGGCTGCTGCATTGATGGCAGTGGTGAGGCTGCTGCATTGATGGCAGTGGTGAGGCTGCTGCATTGATGGCAGTGGTGAGGCTGCTGCATTGATGGCAATGGCAAGGCTGCTACATTGATGGCAATGGTGAGGCTGCATTGATGTAGACTAATGAGGCTGCATTGATGTGAGGCTGCAGATGTTCCTTGATCAGGCTGCATTGATGGCAATGGTGAGGCTGCAGATGGGCACTGACCCTTATTTTGCTTCAAAGTTCCTTATTAAAAATTTTAGTTTTTTTCCTGAAACTTCCCTCTTAAAATGAATGTGCGTGTTATACGCCGATAAATACAGTATTTGTTATCATCTAGAGTGACTCAGACATATTGGCTGTATAATAGCGCCATTTGCACCTTTCTCATTTTATCAAGGTTTTTAAAACTTTCCTATTCCACTGCCATGTGCACCATATACGGAACAGCCATATAACTGAAAAAATAAAAAA
The DNA here is from genome assembly GCA_037952925.1 of Lithobates clamitans. Taxonomy (NCBI): domain Eukaryota; kingdom Metazoa; phylum Chordata; class Amphibia; order Anura; family Ranidae; genus Lithobates; species Lithobates clamitans. The sequence continues at coordinate 602,506 of JBBGZY010001494.1, forward strand.
ACTGATTAGGCTCAACCGCCACCGTCAATAAACAATAAATGCCACAGCCCACTATATAGCAAATTATCAAAAATATTTCTTAGGAAGAAGGTAATAGAAATTGACACGTCACATCATACAATCGTGCATACTAATAAAACATCATGGCCACCTCTCAGATCGTGCAGCTTGAACCAAATAATTCAACAATTGTAAGGAAGGTAATTCACCACGCCCTCCCTGATCATGTAAAGGTAAAGGATATGGGTCATGTGTATATTTTTATATATATATATATATATATATATATATATATATATATATATATACTGTATGTATGGCACCCAGGTTTTGTAGTGGTGATTTCTGCAAAGAAAAGGGTGAGACTCCAGGAATTCTATTGGCAAACGATGGAACAGTGGATTAAGGGGATTTCCAGAAAGTCTGTGCAATCCGGACATGATGTAGGACCAACAAGGGATATCGATTTGTAGTTGAATCGGAGGTTGTGGCAGTGGTCCAGAGGAGGTAAAGATATTAGGAACAAATGGAAATTATATGATTTTTAGATTCCACTGTGTCATCAGTGAAACAAACCATGTCCTGAGCTGCCTCCCTCGCACTGTATCATGAATTCACAAATGTTGTCACAATAGAACACAACCAATCCCATGCGGTCTTATTGTAATCCAAGATAAGTTATATTTAAGTTTATGTCCAGGAAAGGGAATACTTATCGGATCCCCTAGTTGTCAATGTCCTTAGAAGATATCCTTTGTAAGGTACATCACTTCTCTGGTGTCCAGCTGTGGCTAACAAGCAAGTCACGACATAAGGGGTGGTCAGAAGATGGCTTGACCGGTTTCATCGGACTCTACCAGTTGCTTCAGAGGCACAAAACGGGAGCAGTCCTGAGACTCCTGGCCAATCGGGTCTCAGGACCCGCTTCCTGATTTGCCGGGAGGAGAAGCAGGAAGACATTACTGAATATTAATTCACTAATGTCACACAACTAGGTGGACCCAGGGCGCAGTGCTCTGCATCCTGCACCCACCCTTTTTTGAAGCCAATTAGTTAATCAATTAATCTAATCATGTGCTTCAAAAAAGAAAAAACCCCATTGAAATCCATGCGTCCGGCACCCGGCATGTAGATTAGGGGCCGGGCTCATGAATTAGGGGGGTGGCACCCCTGCACCCCTAAAGGAGCGGACACCACTGCACAGACGCAACATCCTGGATCTGTCTTTCTGGACCTAGCAGTGGATCCTCTGTGGTGACATTATACATGTATGTTCTCTTATTATCTTTTTTAAATATAAAATGTCCTCTGTCTACACTTGATTTGCACCCTCTGTGTTTTGTACTCTCTCTCTCATGGTTTGGAATAAACTTTTGTTTGTTTTTGACTTTTGTGGGGGTTTTTCACATAGGTCCTCTGGTTTGGAGCTGATGATAGGATCATTGTTTTTGCACCATTTTTATATGTAATTGGTGACCATGTGTGCTGTCCCTATGATATGCTGGATTGTATGCACTGTAATCGCCTCTACCGGAACAGTTTAAAAGAGAAATATTGGAATCAACAAATAAATAAACATACTCACTTAGTTGGCTGCAGCGTGGATTTGAGCTGCAGCTGTCCCCTGCTGTCTCTACTTGGAGAACTGAGCTATCAAACACCGCTGATCGCTCAGTTCTCCTCCTCTTCTCTAAGCAGAGAGCCATGATTGTCAGTCATCAGCTCTATGCTCTCCCCTCCAGTGCTCACTGGAGCACTTGGCTTTGGAGTGGGTGAGAGGGGCTGACCTATGATCTCAGTGAATCATTGAGAGACTGAGCCAGGTACCGGTACAGGCCTCTGGGTGGATCCCAACCATATGGTTGGGATTTTTCCCAAGCCTGAACCACTGAGTGACCTCAGCCAACAGCTTTATCCTGCTGTCGGCTGAAAATGGGTCACAGGAGTGCAGAATGAACTGCACTCCTGTGATCTATAGGATAAATACAGCCAAACAAGCCTTGTTTGTACTTCTCCTTTAAAAAAGTACCATGGCTGGGACCTTACTGTACATACAAAACCAAAAAAAATGTGTTAAAATAACACAAACCATCCAGCGCTCCCCATCCAGCGGTTGATGAAGAGTGGATGGATGGATGATGGATGAATGAAGGGTTTATGGATGGATGGAATGTTGTTCACCTCTGCAGCTCCCGTAAGATCTGGGCAGGATTCCCTCATGAAGCAGGAAATATCAAAAAGCAGGGTGCTGAGGTTAATACCAAGCAAAAAACACCTTTATTGAAAGCATTATTGTTTATGTGGTGACTGTCCTACTTTTGAAGTGTATAAAAACTTGCATTTCTGTTCAATAAACAGCCATTCCGTTGGTTATTATCCCAACATCTGGTCTGTGTACGATGCTTGGGGTAAAAGGGCTGGTATTAGCTCTCGTTCTGCTTGAAGGGTTTGGAGAGCAAGAGGCACTGTTTGGCAGAAGCATCCAAGTTGGGTGCCAGGCGTTCCATCACAACTACTATATTAGAATGTGCTACATCAAATAAATATAAAAGAAAACACAGATAAACTGACATATATTGTATGTGGTGTTTCATTGACTTGGAAATAGGCCACATCAATGCGCAAATCTTCTCCAAACCCACTTCAAGCACACCTTGGGTAATTCCTATTTCCACTTCCAGATTTGTCATCACCCGAGGTGGGTAAGCAACATTCCCAGGGGATAGTTCAGCCAGTTCCGGAGGAATTGCACCTTGGATCAAGTCTACTCCTCTCAGGGTCAAATTTTAATTTGTGTACATACCTCCCTGAAGAAGAAGCTGAGTCAGTATTTCCAAATGAGAACATCTTCCACCTAAATGCTTACAACCAGACTTGCTACTAGGGATGAGCTTCGAGTTCGAGACAAACTCATGTTCGACTCGTACATCGGCTGTTCGCCAGTTCGCCGAACAGCGAACAATTTGGGGTGTTCGCGGCAGATTCGAATGCCACGGAACACCCTTTAAAAGTCTATGGGAGAACTCAAAAGTGCTAATTTTAAAGGCTTATATGCATTGTATTGTCATAAAAAGTGTTTGGGGACCTGGGTCCTGCCCAAGGGGACAAGGATCAATGCAAAAAAAGTTTTAAAAACGGACGTTTTTTCGGGAGCAGTGATTTTTATAATGCTTAAAGTGAAACAATAAAAGTGTAATATCCCTTTAAATTTCGTACCTGGGGGTGTCTATAGTATGCCTGTAAAGGGCCGCATGTTTCCCATGTTTAGAACAGTCTGACAGCAAAATGACATTTCAAAGGAAAAAAGTCATTTAAAAGCTATTAATGAATTGCCGGTCCGACAATACACATAAAAGTTCATTGATAAAAACGGCATGGGAATTCCCCACAGGGAAACCCCAAACCAAAATTTAAAAAAAAAAATGACGTGGGGGGTCCCCCTAAATTCCATCCCAGGCCCTTCAGGTCTGGTATGGATATTAAGGGAAACCCTGGCCAAAATTAAAAAAAAAAAAAAATTGCGTGGGGTACCCCCTTAAAATCTATACCAGACCCTTCAGGTCTGGTATGGATTTTAAGGGGAACCCCGCGCCAAAATTAAAAAAAACGGTGTGGGGTCCCCCAAAAATCCATACCAGACCCTTATCCGAGCACGCAACCTGGCAGGCCGCAGGAAAAGAGGGGGGGATGAGAGAGCGCCCCCCCCTCCTGAACCGTACCAGGCCACATGCCCTCAACATTGGGAGGGTGCTTTGGGGTAACCCCCCAAAACACCTTGTCCCCATGTTGATGGGGACAAAGACCTCATCCCCTCAACCCTTGCCCGGTGGTTGTGGGGGTCTGCGAGCGGGGGGGCTTATCGGAATCCGGAAGCCCCTTTTAACAAGGGGACCCCCAGATCCCGGCCCTCCCCCTGTGTGAAATGGTAAGGGGGTACAAAAGTCTTTCTTCTATCCTCCTTCGGTTTCTTCCTCCATCTTCTTCTTCTTCTGGTTCTTCTGGTTCTTCTGGTACTTCCACCGGTGTTCTCGTCCGGCATCTCCTCCGCGGCGTCTTCTTATCTTCTTCTCCTCGGGCCGCTCCGTATCCATGATGGCATGGAGGGAGGCTCCCGCTGTGTGACACTTCTCCTCTTCTGACGGTTCTTAAATAACGGGGGGGCGGGGGCACCTGGTGCCCCCACCCCCCTCTGATGCACGGGGACTTGATGGGGACTTGCCTGTGGCATTCCCCGTGACATCAGAATGGGGCGGGGTTACGTAACGGGTGACCCCGCCCCCCCTGTCATCACGGGGAATGCCACAGGGAAGTCCCCGTCAAGTCCCCGTGCGTCAAAGGAACACCGGAGGAAGAACCAGAAGAAGAAGAAGATGGAGGAAGAAACCGAAGTAAGATAGAAGATAGAAGAAAGAAAATAGAAGAAAGAAGCAGCATTTGAATAAAGGAATTGTCAAAAACTGTCTCTTGTCATTTTTAAAATTTTTTACAGTTTTTTTGTGAAGTGGTAGGGGTACTTTCGTACCCTCTTACCATTTCACACAGGGGGGAGGGCCGGGATCTGGGGGTCCCCTTGTTAAAGGGGGCTTCCAGATTCCGATAAGCCCCCCGCCCGCAGACCCCCACAACCACCGGCCAGGGTTGTGGGGATGAGGCCCTTGTCCTCATCAACATGGGGACAAGGTGTTTTGGGGGGCTACCCCAAAGCACCCTCCCAATGTGGCCTGGTATGGTTCAGGAGGGGGGGCACTCTCTCGTCCCCCCCCTCTTTTCTTGCGGCCTGCCAGGTTGCGTGCTCGGATAAGGGTCTGGTATAGATTTTAAGAGGGGACCCCACGCCATTTTTTTTTTTTAATTTTGCCCGGGGTTCCCCTTAATATCCATACCATAACATCCATACCAGACCTGAAGGGCCTGGTATGGAATTTAGGGGGACCCCCCACATCATTTTTTTTTAAATTTTGGTTCGGGGTTCCCCTGTGGGGAATTCCCATGCCGTTTTTATCAATGAACTTTAATGTGTATTGTCGGACTGGCAATTCATTAATAGCCGCGAGTAGTTTTAAATGACTTTTTTTCCTTTGAAATGTCATTTTGCTGTCAGACTGTTCTAAACATGGGAAACATGCGCTCCTTTACAGGCATAATATAAACACCCCCCAGGTACGAAATTTAAAGGGATATTACACTTTTATTGTTTCACTTTAAGCATTATTAAAATCACTGCTCCCGAAAAAACGTCCGTTTTTAAAACTTTTTTTGCATTGATCCATGTCCCCTGGGGCAGGACCCAGGTCCCCAAACACTTTTTATGACAATAACTTGCACAAAAGCCTTTAAAATTAGCACTTTTGATTATTCATGTTCGTGTCCCATAGACTTTAATGGTGTTTGCGTGTTCAAACTAATGTTTTGCCTGTTCACAAGTTCTGGTGCGAACCGAACAGGGGGGTGCTCGGCTCATCCCTACTTGCTACAGCATCTCCCACCTGAGTGTACAGGAGTTCTTTGCTGCTCTATATTATGGGCTGGATAGTGATTGTGGAGATATAAAGAAGCCTCTGGCATGAGACAAGACCCTTTCCTGCCTGATATTTGTAAAGGGGACATAAGAAGTTCTCGAAGAAGACCGGCATTAAATTGTCCTTCATTTATAGATTTGTAATGAAAAAAAATGGTTTCTGGGACAGAGCTCAAACTTTGATACTGACGAGGCCATTCATTGTCTGTATGAGACAGGATGAGGATTCCATAAGGGGAATTGTGACTGACCGTCCCACACTCCGCTTGAGTGCTTCTGTCGGTACACTGCTTCCTCCAGTCTGGACCTTCAGACATCAAATAGTTTACTTTTCAGTTTCTTTAGTTTTTAGTGTGTTCTGTCACATTGCTTATTTTTACACCCCCCCCCCGCATACTCACATGTGGATTTAGAACACAGGCCATTTCGAATTCATACACAATATACTCACATCTTACCTTTATAATACATGCACTCTCTCACCTTAGCCACATCCATTGGTTCTATGACCTATCATTTATACTCTAAAATACAATTTAATAACACAATACTACCTATTCCACCTACCATATTTTCTATGGTATGGTCTAATATTACTACTAAGAGTTTTGGATATAGCAACAACCATACATTACAACATATTGTATTCTTCCCAACACCTGTTGAGGTAATATTCAAAAATATTTGTATATATGGGTGGGGATGAGCTCATCTGGTGCTAGGACATTGCTAATAAACTACATCACTATTGCACGCAATCCCTACTGAGCACAGGTGTGTGCAGCCTATTGCCTTAGGGTATCAGAAGCTCAAACACACATGATATATATATATTTCACACAAACCAAACACACAGAACTCTGTGTAAATAGGAATAGTGATGTGGTCCTTTCTTGTCCCTGAAGAACAGGGAGAAAAAACAGCCAGACTAGTAAGTAAAAGCAGCACACTTTTTCAGTTAGACTCACAGTTAACCCTTTGATGTTAACCCTTTCCCAGCCAGTGTCATTAGTACAGTGTACAGTATTATCACTGTATTACTGTATTATCACTGCACTAGTGACATCAGTGTCAGTTCGTGACCCCGCCAGCCAGTGTCAGTTAGTACCAGATTGCCCGCAGAGGGGCACATTGTCCCCTGACATCAGAGCACGGTACACTTCCCCCTGACATCAGAGCATGGCACAGTGCCTCCTTACATCTGAGAATGGCACAGTACCCCTTACATCAGAGCATGGCACAGTAGTGCCCCCCGACATCAGAGCATGGCACAGTGCCCTTTACATCACATCAGAGCATGGTACAGTGCCCCCTGACATCAAAACATGGCACAGTGTCCCCTGACATCAGAGCATGGCACAGTGCCCCCTGACATTAGAGCATTGCATAGTGCCCCTGACATCAGAGCATTGCACAGTGCCCCCTGACATCAGAGCATTGCACAGTGCCCCTGACATCAGAGCATGGCACAGTGCCCCCTGACATCAGAGCATGGCACAGTGCACCCTGACATCAGAACATGGCACAGTGCCCCCTGACATCAGAACATGGCAAAATGCCCCCTGACATCAGAGCATGGCACAGTGCCCCCTGACATAAGAGCATGGCACAGTGCCCCCTGACATAAGAGCATTGCACAGTGCCCCCTGACATCAGAGCATTGCACAGTGCCCCCTGACATAAGAGCATTGTACAGTGCCCCCTGACATCAGAACATGGCACAGTGCCCCCTGACCTCAGAGCATTGCACAGTGTCCCCTGACATAAGAGCATTGTACAGTGCCCCCTGACATCAGAACATGGCACAGTGCCCCCTGACATCAGAGCATGGCACAGTGCCCCCTGACATCAGAGCATGGCACAGTGCCCCCTGACATCAGAGCATGGCACAGTGCCCCCTGACATCAGAGGATGGCACAGTGCCCCCTGACATAAGAGCATGACACAGTGCCCCCTGACATAAGAGCATTGCACAGTGTCCCCTGACATAAGAGCATTGTACAGTGCCCCCTGACATCAGAGCATGGCACAGTGCCCCCTGACATAAGAGCATTGTACAGTGCCCCCTGACATCAGAACATGGCACAGTGCCCCCTGACATCAGAGCATTGCACAGTGTCCCCTGACATAAGAGCATTGTACAGTGCCCCCTGACATCAGAACATGGCACAGTTCCCCCTGACATCAGAGCATGGCACAGTGCCCCCTGACATCAGAGCATGGCACAGTGCCCCCTGACATCAGAGCATGGCACAGTGCCCCTGACATCAGAACATGGCACAGTGCCCCCTGACATCAGAACATGGCACAGTGCCCCCTGACATCAGAGCATGGCACAGTGCCCTTGACATCAAAACATGGCACAGTGCCCTCTGACATCAGAGCATGGCACAGTGCCCCTGACATCAGAACATGGCACAGTTCCCCCTGACATCATAACATGGCACAGTGCCCCCTGACATCATAACATGGCACTGTGCCCCCTGACATCAGAGCATGGCACAGTGCCCCCTGACATCAGAGCATGGCACAGTGCCCCCTGACATAACAGTTAAGTCATCCCTACATGCTAGCTGGACAAGAAAGCAACAGAGGGAGGGAGATGAGGGACTGCTCACGCACCTGGCTGGTATCTATAGGATCACACAGGATAATCAGTGGAGCAGCCCCCACAGATCTTCCAGCTGCTGTACATAAACTCTCCCGCCCCCCACACATCTCCTTTCTCAGACACAGGCTGCACACAATGTGCAATGTGGGTGGGGCAGACACAGGGGATGGGGGCTGGAGGAGCCAGAGATTATCGAGCCCTTTCTCCTCTCCTGTTCAGTGGAGGAGAGGGGGAGGAAGGGGGGATTTCTGCTGGCAGAGTTTTGTTTTAAGTGAAATCTACCCTCACCCCCACTAGATGCTGCTTACCTCCTATCCTATGGCAGCAGAAGAGGCACTGGAGGGCAGGCAGAGTGCAGCTGTAACACTTCGCCTCCTACAGTAAGAGATGACTTGCCGGAACTATAGAGGGAGCATCGGGAAATGCGGCCAGCTGTCAGCTTACTCCGCGGCTGCAGTTCTCATAAGGGGAGTCTAGGGGGTATACTTACCAATCAAAATTGTCTCACTGGCAGCACTGTTACTGCCAGTGAGTGTCCATTAGCAAACCCAGCATTTTCCCTAGAAAAAAGCCCTGGCTGGCCCAGGGGGGATTATGGTGTGCCCCGGCACACCCGGCACACCCCGTGTGCACGCCTATGTTACTGAGTTATTTATTTAAATATATCACAGGTGTCGTCCATCCCTTCCCCCTCTGGGGATCCAAAAATGTGTGACTCCTTGCAAGCCCCTTGGTGCTCGTCTGGAGGAGTTGGGGTCAGCATATGAGGATCCTTAGATCAGTGCTTTTATTCTTAAATCTCTGGATATGTGACAGCTTTTTGAAATTCATCTTTTGAATTGTAAATATACCAATATAATATTACATATACATAGATGTCAGTACTTGGAGTGTCAGAACAATACATTTCTTTGATATATCTCACCAGAATACAAATCCCCTTGAAGAAGACCGTAACAGCATTGGTCGAAACGTGTCGGGGTATTCATGTGGATGTTCATTTTTGAATGCATATAATGCACTGTATTGTTTATCATTCTAAAATATTAATGGAATATTCTTTTAGATAATTGCCGAGAGGGAGGGGGAAAGGTGAACTTCCTTCCAGTGCAGCGGAGCCCCGGGAGGAAATGGGAGCTGGAACCCTCTAAATAGAGGGTTTCTGCTCCCCCCCCAAAAAATGACATGCCAAATGTGCCAAATGTGGCATGTCAGAGGATCACCTGCTCTTAAAGCGGAAGTTCCATTTTTGGGTGGAACTCCGCTTTAAACATGGCATAATCTCTCCATATCAATTGCTGCATCTCTAGAATTTGGCTGTGTGGTTTTCAGGTGCTTTGATTGCACTTTGGGCTGAAATATTGTTATACTTTGTACACAGTGAATGACGGCCAGAAAGTGGTTGCATTATTCTGACTGAGCGCCAGTGAATAATTTAGTGTCTGTCTGATAATATAAAACATTACTGAGCACCACATTCCCCCCCAATAAAGTCTGCCTGTAAAGCGGTGCATCTGTACCATGGATAGAACCTGCTACAGCAAAAATTGGCTGCTCAGTCTAAAATGCCCAGGCCTATTTTTTGTCCCAGTCTGGGCCTGCTGTAAATTGTTGTGTTTTGTGTGTTTTGTCAGGATCCTTCCAGCACCCGAGCCCCAGCGCAAGGCAGAGCACCCTCCCCCATACTAGGGGGCACCCCTCAGGGCCACTGACAGCCTCCTCAACACTGTAACTCCATCTTCCACCCGACTGCCCTGCTGGCATGGCCCATGTCTATATATGGAGTGCTCTCAGCCCCCTGCTAGGCTACCTCTGAGGATTGGCCAAGACTCCATAAATATTTAAGGCAACTCCTCCTAACCCCCACCCTCTAGTTCTAGAAGATTCTCCAACCTTCTAGACCAGGTGGAGGCACTAGAGAGCTGCCAGGATCAGTCATCCAGTCCTGAGCTTCAATAAACCCTGACCCAGATCCCATGGCTCAGGCTTAGCCCTGAGCCAAACTATGTTTTACCTATACTAAATTCTAGCACACACTAGAGGGTGCTAAACAGGCTAAATCATACTGTCTGTATTGATTTTGACCATATTTGAATACACTGGAAAGATCCAGATTTATTTCCAGATACACGCTCTGTAACCACTCACAATTAAGTTTTATATTATTTTTAAGACAGATAGAGCTTTCTTTTGAAGGTATTTATTTTTTTTATATATTTTTTTTGCCATAAAAAGAAAAAAAAATTGAAAAAAAACCCCCAAAAAAACCTGTTAGTGTCACTTATAAAACATTGTTAATAGTAATACATTTCCGAATATGTATGCTGCCATATTTAGTTGGTAAAAAACAAAAACAAATCAGTGCATTTTATTTAGTCCAAAGGAGTGTGGGAGGAAACCGGAGTACCTGGAGGAAACACACGCAGGCACAGGGAGAACATGCAAACTCTAGGCAGGTAGTGTAGGGCTTGGGATTCGAACCAGCAACTCTTCTTACTGCTAGGCGAAAGTGCTATCCACTACACCACGGTGCCGCCCTAAATTATGAATTTAATTTCCTGACTGCCTATCACATTTTTGAAGGCCCTGGAGCACCAGGACAGTGGAAACACCCAAAAATTACCCTAATCTAGAGTAAACACCTCAAGGTATTTTTGAGAGGCAAGGTGGGTTTTTTTGAAAAATTCATTTTGTTGCCACAAGTTTTTGGAAAATGTAGAAAGAAAATGAAAACTTTGTTTTTGTTTTTACACAAAGTTCTCACACATAGCAAGGGCACACCTAGAATTAAACCCAAAAACACATTCTGCTACTCCTCCTAAAGCAAAAAGAAAAAAGTGAAGGGCATTTATGACTAGTGAAGAGGAGAGACATGGGTGAAAAGGGTTAAGGCATGGCTAGTATGTTACATTCACTGACCTGATTTGTGGAAGCATGGGTCCAGGTGGGGCTTTGGCGAGGCCAGGACGGGGGGAGAGATGGATACTTCAGTCGGTTGTCATTGGATGAAGAAAAAACTGTCTGTCCACCCTCCCTGTTTTTTGGTTTGGTTCCTACATTTGATATCACAGCATCCTGTTGGTTGTGGACATTGGAGGTGGCAAAGATCAGTGATAGTCTAATGGTTGGGGACCCATATGTGGTGTGGCAATATTGGATGCATTCCAGTTAACAGTGGGTTAACTTGGAATTGGGGACATAGACTATTGCAGTGGTAATCAATGACACTGTGACTGGTGTGGCAGTGATCAGGGACATTGCCATACTATGGTAGAGGAGTCTGCTGAATTATTTGAGCACAGCATGAGCCATTTGCTGAAAGAGGGGCCCTGAAGCTGAAGAGGAAAGTAACAGGAGCCTAGAGGGAGGGAAGGGACATCAGGCAGGGAGAACCAATTGGCAGTGATGTTTCCACAGCATACTGCCAAGTTGGTTCCACCGATAAGAAGGGAGGAGGTGATGATGAGGGGACCTCTGGCTGTACCTAGGTGTCCAATAGAGTAGAAGAGGAAAGACAGGCAGAAGCATAACCCCAGTGAGGCAGAATGTCATCTGGGGCAGCTAGGAGAAGTAGAGGTTGAATCCGCCATGTTCTACTTGAAGGCAGAGCTTCACAGGTACAGGACACTCTCACCCTCTTGTCTGCTCCCCAGAGCTCACCTGTGTGGACCTTTGTTAACACATGTGCAGCAGACCCCACCATTGTTATTTGCAGTCTCTGCCTCAAGCATATCAAGCATGGCAATACCATCCATCATTTGGGTACCACCAGTATGAAGAGACATTTTTTGTTGAGTAGGAATTCCTGGCACTTCTTGTGCTCCCTCTGTCTGCTTGCTGTTTGGGTCCCCGGCAACCTATGGATACAGTAGTTCCCATATTAACTGGACTTTTTTTACTTTTATAGTTTGCGCTGTAAGTTACTGTTATGATTGATGTGCTTTAATATATAGTGTACTAAAGCGCTGCTATGTCTAATTATTAAATACTGTGAAATAAGAACAGCTGCACATTTAAAATAGCGATCTCACACTAAATTCAATATTAAATGTAAACAAAAGAAAATTGTGCACTAATTCAATAAGTGAGAGTGTCCTATATATTATATATATATATATATATATATATATATATATATATATATACTCTACATGAACAACAAATTACAGTGAAACAATAAAAATACACACAATAGTAGTTCCAAAAATTTTAATTCAAGTGAAAAAAAGTCCCTTAAAGTTAAAAAGACTATAATTCTTCCTAAAACAACTTGCTCTAAACAGGTGCGACTTATCGATAGAGATCAGTGATAATTATTATTATTATTATTATACAGGATTTATATAGCGCCAACAGTGTACGTAGCGCTTTACAACTTGAGGGTAGACAGTACAAATACAATACACTTTGATACAGTGGGAATCAGAGGGCCCTGCTCCTTCGAGCTTACAATCTAAGAATAAACCACCACCGCCACCTCCTGGTGAATTGCCCGCTCACCTTAGGTGAAGACCCTTCGGGTCTAATCACGCCTCTGGTATCGTGGTCTTTAAAACTCCTGACTGGTATCACCGCTGTCTCATTGGTCTTTCTGGTCTCCTCAAATACTCTGAACAGCTTCTCCTCAGAGATACTCAGAACATCTTCTTCAATATTAATTGACTAAAGTCTGCTTCTCGTTTTTCGGATAATCGATGCACCCCAGTCTCACACAACACAGAGCACACAGCCAGTCCTTCAGCCCCATGGATTCTAGTGCAAGACAAGAGACATGGAATGAGCAGGCTGAAGCCTTGTTGTGTTTTACATTTGTGAATGTTTTTCAGACATCTGTACTTACATTGCAGACTGATCTCCCGTCTTTCCTTGATGAAGATTCTTTAAAAATGAAATTTCTTCGGACTCACATGTAACAATCGGCCACAATCTGTAACAATGTATTAATATATCTATGTGTTTTGATAGGTGGTTCAGAAAACAGCAGGGGATATGGCACCTTGACGCACTCCAGACTCATGTGAATAGCATCATCATTTCTCTGTGCAGTCTCTCTCCTCCACTGCAGATAGCGCAGAACCACAGCAGCATTTCAGAATGAGAGAAAGTCAGGAGGAACCTGTTCTATGGTTTCCTCGGTCACTGGGGAAGCGACTTGGTTGGATGCTGCCATCCTATGTGACTCTGGTGGCCATTTTAGGTCTGGGTCTGGGAAAGTGAGCCATAGTAGGGAAAGGTTCCAGATGAGTAGGGGCAGGATAAAGACATGCCATCCTTTCTAGGACTCCTACCAATTGGGTTTAGACTGGTTAGGCAGCACTACACCCTCAGAGACAGACACACATGAGGACCTGCTTCATTCTGCATTACTGTACAGAACTGTGAGTGTTCCCAGTTGGGTCTTCTCCCATTGGGCTGTTTGTATCTTTGGGCCAGGCTCTGTTAATTTCAGTTGGTCTCTGTATATTTACTGCCACCGCTCCATGCTGCACCCACTTACACTTGGGGCAGTCAGCAGGATATGTTCCTTTATGGAATGTGTGCAGAAGGAGGAGCAGGCTCCCCCATGGCACCATTAGAATCAGCCCTAGCCTTAGTGCCTAAGTTTAATGGTTTAAATGTTCCTCTGGCTAAATAGGAGGAAAGACTAAAGAGTGCTGCACACCTATATCAGGATCCTGCCCAGCTGATTGCGGAGCTGGCTATTAACATTTTAGAGGATGACACCCACTGAACAGTGATGCTGCTGCCGGACGAGAACAAATTGAAGCACATTTGGAGGGCCTGTTTGGAGAGAATGTAACATTTCCAGAGCTGAGATGGAGATTATTTGTCCGGAGACAGCAGGAAGATGAGAGCCTTACTCCCTTTGCAATAGCACTCCACACAGGGGCAGCCCGTCCATTAAAGGCTCACGGGCGCTGCCTCCCCTATCCATTGCCATCTCCCCCTGTCTATTCGTCCGGTCCCTTTCAGGACGCTGGGCACATGGATTCCAATGCAGGGTGGGTGTTTTTTTGAAGCACTGATTAGAGCCAGAGGCTCTAATAGGCTTCAAAATAGGGTGGATTTGGGGTGCAGAGAATGCGCTCACAGCCCATGCAGGTGTGTTACAACAGTGAATGAAAATTCATTATTGTAACACTGATCCTCCTCCCGGCCAATCATAAAGCGGGTTTTGACATCCATCACCCGCTTGGCTGAAAGGACAGGTGATCCTATTGGATGCCTAGGAGGAGAGGAGGCGCCGCATGCTGGGAGCCACCAATGGAGGAGAGAACACGGAGCTGCTGCACACTGCCCGCTACCTGCCTAGATGGGATAAGTGCCGGTCCGACCGGCAAACAGTAGTGGGGAGGTGCCGCCGGTCGCTTGGGGGTGGTTGTTTGCCAGCCCCACCCCAAAAATAACACCAGCCGCCACTGGCTCCAGAAAAGAGTGATGTGCATGGCTGTGCCAGTATTACCACATTAGATCATCTACTGAAGGACCAGTTCATGGTGGGAATGAAAGCCAGTCAGGAGAACCCTGCAAGAGCGAATAAGAACGCAACCCACCAGTTCTTTCCATGACATTGTGGTAGACACGGTTTGGTGGGAACAGGAAACTGCAGAAGCAACTGTGGCTGTGACAAAAAAGTATGATCCAATGCACTTAAAAGATAAGGCCCTGGCTCCATTCCCCCTATCAGCTACACAGATGGCATTGAGGAAACTTGCACAAGAAGTGGCCTCCTTGAAACATGAATTGTCCTCCTTCAAACTAGACTTTCCTCATCCCTCTAAGGGCATGACTGCATTGCAGAGAGACCCCAAGAGGACCAGAAGTTCTGTCAGTGCAGCCAATATGGACATGTATCTAAGAACTGTGGCCTGAATTCAAAAGCTCATGCAAGCCACTGTTAAACTAGTGGCTCCTGGGGCAGAGGGAGACGACCCCCGTAACGGTCAACACAAGGTCCCAACAAACCCGAATCCATGGTCTCACCAGGCCCAGTAGTGACTGTCCATGTTAATGACCTGGAGGTTCAATGCTTGATCGACACTGGTTATGAGGTCACTGTCATACAGTATGACTTCTATGCCTAACAGTTCAGAACATAAGAACATCTGGAACCCTCACTGATTTCTCTCAAAGTGGCCAATAACTTACCTATCTTGGTAGAGGATATCACCTGGATGAGGATCCAAATCAAAGATCAGGTGGTGGAACAAGTGGGGGTAGTAGCATGCTGTGGCCCAGTAAGATCTGCAGTACTTGTTGTTCTGGGCAGGAATGTACTGAAAGACTTGGACTTACCCCGCTTGCTAGCCAGGGTTTGAATACCCCAACTGATGTACACAGAGCTGTGGCCTGCAGGTGGTATGGCTCAACATGCTTGGGGCCTGTGAGGCTCAACAGAGGGCAGCTGGGAAACAAGCCGAGCAGGTGGGGGCTATCAGCACTTCTCCTACCCATTGGGTTCCATAAGAGACTTCAGGGGGCCACGATCATGATTAAACCCCATATGGACTCAATGGTGCCAGTGGAGTGGCTAGTTGCCGGCACCTTTTTCAAGATCCACAAGGGAAAAGTTCTGGTGCAGCTTATCAACCTGGGGATAACCCCAGTCTCTCTCCCCAGCCATGCCACCAAAGCAGACGTCTACGTGGTGCCTCGTCACTGTATCTCAGAGACCCAACCAGGGGTGGAAGCAGTATGTGCCCCTCTACAGGCAGCCAGGGCTTTGTTAGACAAGTCCCAACACAAACGTTGCTGGAGCAGCTGGACATACCCTTTCAAGACTTTCCTCTACCATAACAGAGACTATTTAATCAACCTAGTAGAAACATCCACTAGTATTTGCCAGTGGTCCGGAAGACTACGTGTTCACCAAATCCACTAACTATCCGATCCACACAGGGAGTGCTCCACCCATTTGGGAGCTGTATTGCCACATTTCCCCAACCCTGTGCAAGGAGGTCAAAGATCTACTCCACAATATACTACAAAGTGGGGTGATACAGGAGAGTATGTGACTCTGCTCTTCCGGGTAGAGGGCATGTGCGCATGGGGGGCGCTCCCGCACTACTTATGCTTTGATTACTCACCACCCAGCACCCGCTGATCAGCTAGGAGGAAGGCAGAACAGAGCTCTGTCTATGTAAACAATGCAGAACTCTGTCCTGTCAGCGGGGGATGTGCTGGTTTTTGTTTCCCTGCAAAGCACATTCCTTAGTTAAAGCACTGCACTGTACACGCAAAAACACTGGCTAGGCACACATTTAACCCTTTGATTGCCCTAGATGTTTATTCCCTTCTGAGCCAGTGTCATTAGTACAGTGACAGTGCATATTTATAGTACTGATCACTGTGTTAGTGTCACTGGTTCCTGCAAAGTGTCAGTTAGTGTCAGATTCGCTCATATCGCAGTCCTGCTATAAGTCACTGATCGCCACCTTTAATAGTATATATATAAAAAAAAAAAAATTCCAGCATTTATCCCAGGGATAGGCAACATTTTGAGCGCAGTGTGCCAAAAAATGTTTTCAAAGAAATTGAGCGTGCCGATTTTATATATAAAAAAAGTCAACTTCACACTCTCAATCATGAAAACGATTTTTTATAAGGTAAATGCTGTAAACTACTTGAGTAGTGAGAAATTAACATCCTGCACTTTCACACCTCAGATCACCCCCAATTCCTGCAACTCCACACTTCAGATCACTGTCCCCCCTGCAAATCTGTTTCACCACTAGGGATTAGCCGAACATCCCCCGGTTCGGTTCGCAGCAGAACCTGCGAACGGACCGAAAATTCACACGAACGTTAGAACCCCATTGGCGTCTATGGGACTCGAACGTTCAAAATCAAAAGTGCTCATTTTAAAGGCTAATTTGCATGGTATTGTCCTAAAAAGGGTTTGGGGACCCGGGTCCTGCCCCAGGGGACATGTATCAATGCAAAAAAAACTTAAAAACGTCCGTTTTTTCGGGAGCAGTGATTTTAATGATGCTTAAAGTTTAAAAAAAAGTGAAATATTCTTTTAAATATTGTACCTGGGGGGTGTCTATAGTATGCCTGTAAAGTGGCGCATGTTTCCCGTGCTTAGAACAGTCCCTGCACAAAATGTCATTTTTAAAGGAAAAAAAGTCATTTAAAACTGCTTGCGGGTTTAATGTAATGTCAGGTCCTGGCAATATGGATGAAAATCAGTGAGACAAACAGCATGAGTACCCCCCAGCCCATTACCAGGCCCTTTGGGTCTTGTATGGATATTAAGGGGAACCCCGCACCCAAATTAAAAAAAGGAAAGGCGTGGGGCCCCCAGGCCCTATATACTCTGAACAGCAGTATACAGGCGGTGCAAACAAGACAGGGACTGTAGGTTTGTTGTTAAGTAGAATCTGTTTGTAATTTTGAACTGGTACATTTTTAACGTGTTTAGCTCCAGCCAAAAAATCTATTTTAAGCTTTTTGGAAAACATAGGGAAGGGTTATCACCCCTGTGACATTTGTTTTGCTGTCTTTCCTCCTCTTCAGAAGATTTCACCTCACTTTTTGTCCCAATGGATTGGAAAGCATCAGTGGAAAGGAGAAATGTTTTCCCCATATTAACTCTTACAGGAGAGAATTTCCCTTCCTAGGGGTAGATTTCATCTCACTTCCTGTTGTCTCCTTCTGTTTGCAAGTAGGAGTCGTTTGTAAGTTGGATGTTTGAAAGTAGGGGCCTGCCCTATATACTCAGCAGAAATTTGGGCCTTAGGTGTTGTTGTGACCACAACACTGTAAGCCCTCACAGGGCCCTGCTGTGAAATATTAGATCAAGAATTGTACTTACATGCCCCTGTTGAACAAGGGCAGAAAAATTGGGCCTAAGGCACTGGTGCTGGTGCCATAACACCGCAACCCCTCACAGATACTCTAGTTGGAACGCAGAAACGAGCCCTGCTGCAAAGTATTGCATCAAAAATTGAAATTACACGCCCCTGTTAAACACTGTGCTGAGGTCTCACTACACTAACTTGTAGTTTTAGCTGAACACTGTGAGCAGGACCCACTATACTAACTTGTAGCTTTAGCTGAACACTGTGCAGAGGTCTCACTACACTAACTTGTAGTTTTAGCTGAACACTGTTCAGAGGTCTTACTACACTAACTTATAGTTTTAGCTGAACACTGTGAGCAGGATGCACTACACTAACTTGTAGCTTTAGCTGAACACTGTGCAGAGGTCTCACTACACTAACTTGTAGTTTTAGCTGAACACTGTGAGCAGGACGCACTACACTAACTTGTAGCTTTAGCTGAACACTGTGCAGAGGTCTCACTACACTAACTTGTAGCTTTAGCTGAACACTGTGCAGAGGTCTCACTACACTAACTTGTAGTTTTAGCTGAACACTGTGAGCAGGATGCACTACACTAACTTGTAGCTTTAGCTGAACACTGTGCAGAGGTCTCACTACACTAACTTGTAGCTTTAGCTGAACACTGTGAGGACGACGCACTACACTAACTTGTAGCTTTAGCTGAACACTGTACACTACACTAACTTGTAGTTTTAGCTGAACACTGTGCAGAGGTCACACTAAACTAACTTGTAGCTTTAACTGAACACTGTGCAGAGGTCACACTAAACTAACTTGTAGCTTTAACTGAACACTGTGAGGAGGACGCACTACACTAACTGCAAGTCTAGCTGCCTGACTGTGGTACTAATAGGATAAAAAGAACACCTGCAATTTTCTTCAGGTAGCTGTAAATACTGTAACAAGACAAGCCTGCCTGTCAGTAGGAAGATAACAGGAACGGATCTAGCTAAACTGAATACAGTGTATATATATATATATATATATATATATATATATATATATATATATATATATGCAACACCTGGGATGCATATATATACACAATACACTATAAGTGCAGCTAACTCACTGACTGTCCTGCCTAATCTAGCTAACTCAAATGAAATGATACTGTCTCTCTCTCTATCTCTCAGCACGCCGGAACACACTACACAGGGCCGCCGTGCAGGCGGCCTTATATAGTGTGGGGTGTGTTCTAAACCCCCTGAGCCAGCTCTCTCTACTGACGGCGCTGTGATTGGCCAAGCATGCGGGTCATAGTGCATGCTTGGCCAATCATCAGCCAGCAATGCACTGCGATGCCGCAGTGAATTATGGGCCGTGACGCACCACACGAATTTGGCGCGAACGGCCCATATCGTTCGTAATTCGGCGAACGAACCCACCACTGTACCCCCCTGCATATCTGTTCCACTGCTGTATCCCCATGTTCTTCTGTCTCTCTGCTGAATCACGTTCTCATCTGTCCTAACACTGAACCCATCTGCTCATCTGCCCCACCACTGTAAGCCGCTTTCTCATTTGCCCGACCAATGTACCTCTTGCACATCTGCTCCCCACCTCTGTACCCCCCTGCTCTTCTGCCCCACCAATACACCTCCTTTCACATCTGCCCCACTGCTCTACCCCCCTTTCTGTCCCAACACTGAACCCCCTGCTCATCTGCCCCACCACTGTAACCTCAGTAGTAAGTGATGCAGAGGTTCTCAGAAGCTCAACAGTAATTTCAAAAATAGTCACCTGATTGTGGTTTTCTCAATCACAATGAAATCCCATCTTTCTGAGATTGGTAGTGGCAACCAATTGAGTCATCTTCCTCCAGATGGTGGATGGGGCTAGCAGACCTGTGATTGGGTTTAGCAGTGGCCAATGACAGTCCTCCTCCTCCTGGAAACAGGGACCGTCCCCCCAACCAGAACTGCACCCAATCTCTTCCCCATCACAGGAGCTGACGATCGCAGCAACAGCAAATTTAGAGAACCAAACAATGTTAACCATCTGTGTGGGGGCATAGTGCCTCCTCCTCATTGCAGATGAAATTGGAATGCTTTTGTGTCTCACTGACACTTCCCTGCTCTGCTGATGGTGAGGGAGTCGAGTGTCTGCAAAAGAGGCTTTGCATGCCGATTGCGGCACCTGTGCCCAGGGTTGCCTACCCCTGATCTATCCCATAGTTTGTAGATGCTTTAACTTTTCTGCAAACCAATCAATATACGCTTATTGGTATTTTTTTTTACCAAAAACATGTAGCAGAATACATATTTGCCTAAATTGATGAAGAAATTAGATTTTTTAAATGTTTTTATTGGATATGTTTTATAACAAAAAGTAAGAAAAAATATATTTCCTGACAGACTCCATGGCAGCCTACTTGTGGGTTAACCCCACCTCCTCTCCAATGCTATAGGACCCCATTCCCATAAATGTGAACTCACCGCTAGGGGCCGTGTTCCTTTTTTGTCCTCCTCCACAGACCTACATTTTGTTTGTTCCTGTTTGGCGTCTGGTCGGAATGACTACGGAATTCGGCATACCATCCATGCGGTGCAAGCTCAAGACTCAGTCATGGGCAAGAGAGTAGCTTTTTAGGCACATTAATCCCCAGTGGTGGAATGGAGGTTGCCTCTGTATGCCTGAGAAGGACATCCAGAAAGCATCTTGGCTGGCAAGGTCTGCTGCTTCTATTCTTTTTCCATGACAGTGGTTTTTGTTATCTATGTTTGTCATCCTTTTGAATCCACACTCTGTGAGTCTCTGGGGCCTTCTCATGGAGTCTGGAGCCCATCTGCTTTCCAGGATGCCTAAGCACTTCTGTGGTCGCCACTTGCTTCTGTGCATGCATGGGGCCCCTGTGACATCGAGGCTTGACTCGCGTATGCGCGGAGTGGTGGAACGCCCGGCTGTCACTCAGGTGCTGTTCGGCGGTCCTCCTCTGTGCCGGCACATGGAGGGGGAGGCGGTGACGTCATTTGGGTGGGGGGATTTAAAGGACTGTCAGCCCCTGCCAAGTTGGGAATTCCTGCGGGCAGTGAGCAGCAGCTTCCCCGAGCCTGGGATTACAAGGGACAGGGTAAGCCTTTGTGCAGACTGGCTTTCTTAAAGAGGCAGTATAAAAAAAGAGAAAAAAAATTGGGCTTCTCTTTATTGCTCCTAGTGATTTTAGGCTATCCGCATATTACCTGGTCCCATGCGATTTCTTCTGGTTTGCCGTTCCGTCCAGAGGTCATGGATAGGTCACCAGCCCTAACGCACAAGGTATGTGCAGATGAGGGGGAGGGGCTGAGATTCTTGTAAATGCGCTTGATGTTTGATCTCGCATCCCCCCCTTTTTTGTCTTCCTCTAGCGCTTCTAAATCAGACCGCCAAATCGTGGTCCAGGATGACAGAGACCTTGCCAGGCCATAACATCGCCACTCATCATCCAGGTCCAGGTGTGATTCTCCGTCCAGGACCCAACAACAGAGGAAATGTTCCCATTCCTCCTCCAAACAGAGGAGATGTTCACATTCCTCCTTTAGTCACCGCACTCACAGCCATGACAGCATGACCATCCCCAGCATGCTCTGATTGCAGAGCCTGCTGGGGATGCGGGACACGAGTCCCGGAGGGCAAGTCACTGTGTGACCCATGTTATGCCCAGGTGGTTGGAGAGAAAGAGACAGAAAACCAACAGATGGAGTCTCTTGTTAAAGAGGAGTTCCACCCAAAAATGGAACTTCCGCTTTTTGGAACCCCCCCTCTGGTGTCACATTTGACACTTTTCAGGGGGAGGGGGGGAGCAGATACCTGTGTGATACAGGTATTTTGCTCCCACTTCCGGGCATAGATACCCAATCCACCCACGGGTATCTATGCCACTTTCCGCCAACCCCCCACTGTCTTCTGGGAGACACACAGGTCCCAGAAGAAAGCAGAGACCAGTGGGAATGCACAGTGTGAGTTGTGCATGCGCAGTAGGGAACCAGGAAGTGGAGCCGCAAGGCTTCACTTCCTGATTTCCTTGCCGAAGATTTGCGGTGCCTCCACCCAAGTGCCAAGGGAGAGATCAGCTTTGGGTGCCGACATCGCGGGCGCCCTGGGTAGATAAGTGTCCTTATTTTAAAAGTCAGCAGCTGCAGTATATGTAAAATTGGCGGAGCTCCGCATTAAGTGTGTGGTACAGCAGTCCCTAAAGTAGTAGGGTACAACCCACATGCGGAGCCAGTCCACCACTCTATCTGGCTCCCTGGCTGACGAGGCCCAGGAGGATCCAGGCCCTTCCAAGCCCTACGATGCTTCTCCCTGATCTTTGGATGACGAGTTTGAGGGAGAGGAGTTTGCCGGAGGTTTTGATTTTTCTCTGGTTTCCCCACTAGTCAAAGCAGTCAAAGAGGCCCTGAAGTGGGAAGAACCTTCCACTCCACCAGCTAAACAAAAGAAATTCCTTTAATACTTGGGGAAGGAACGTCCTAACTTCCCGCTCCTTTCGGAATTGAAGGACATTATTGATGAGGAGTGGAGCAAAACTGACAAGAAAACTTTTATGTCAAGCAAAACCTTCAGGTTATACTCCTTCAAGACAGAAAAAGTAAAACATCTGGAAAATGCTCCCCTTGTGGATGCAGCATTGATATGACTGGCTAAACATCTGACTCTTCCCTTAGAGGACACTGTATCCTTCAAGGACGGTCTTGAAAGGAGAATAGACCAAGACCTCAAGAGAATTTATGGGCTGGCTGGTATGGCTTGCAAACCCGCCCTTGCCCTAGCGGTCATGTCCAAAGCTATGGAAACTTGGACAGAGAATGTGGACTCCGTACTCATGGGGGGTTTCAAAAGAGCTAGCCAGAGGCTCGGCAGTCCAGGAACTGAAGTTGGCAGCAGCCTTTCTGGGGGACTGTTGGCTGGGACTATACTGTCCTCGGTTACGGCTAAGCGGGCCTTGTGGCTACAGCCTTGGGTTGCCAATCCAGCATCCAAACAAACTTGGTGTAGGATCCCCTTTGAGGGTTTCTCGCTATTCGGTAATAGACTAGACAGCGCTATAGCCCGGGCCACGGGTGGGAAGTCCGGCTTCCTTTCCCAGGATAAGTGTCTGTTTGGTCAGAAGAGACCTCAGCTTAGAAGACGTTGTACTGAGAGTTCAAGGGAAGCACGCTCTTACAGGTCCGGCTGGGATTTCAGAAGAAATTGGAACAGGGGGCAGGCCCCTTTCCGAAAATCTGCTAAAACCCAGGTGTCCAATGGATGTGAGGCGGCTAAGTCGTTTTGAGATTGGGCCCGCCCAGGCAGGTCAGGTATGGGCTAATTTGCTTCTCTTCTGGCACGTCTGGGTGGCCTCAATCTCGGACTACTGGATCATCAAGACGGTGTCCTCAGGCCACACTTGTTCCTTCACCAGTCTTCCTCCCCCGATATTTATTTCCACTCTGCTACAACAGTCAGAAGAAAAGAAGCAGGTGTTACTGTGCTTCGTGGTTTCACTAAGAGTACAGGGGGCAGCGGTGCCTGTCCCGAGGGGCGAAGAGTTTCAGGGGGTGTATTCTCCTCTCTTCTTAGTACAGAAGAAAAATGGTTTGTGGCACCCAGTGATAGATCTAACATACTTAAACAAATTTATAGAGCACGAAAGGTTCAAAATGGAGACTCTGTCTACCATCCAGCAAGCCGTGCAGCCAGGCGATTGGCTAATCTCAATCGACCTAAAAGATGCTTATTTCCATGTGCCTGTGGCAGAGGAATTCCCCAAATACCTCCGGTTCCAAGTCAGTCAAGAACATCTACAGTTTACCTGTCTTACTTTTGGGCTGATAACCTCACCCCAAGTCTTTTCGAAAGTTCTACTGGCCGTGGTGGCCCTCATCAGAACAAGAGGGATACGTCTGTAACATTACCTTGACAACCTCCTGTTGTTGTCCCAAGACAGGGAGCAATTATTGGTTCACAAGGAGCAGTTTTTCTCCACATTGATTGACTTTGGGGGGCTCCTAAACCTGGAGAAAAGCCATCTAGAACCAGTCCAGCACCTGATATACTTGGGGGCCTAGTTCGACACAGTCGAAAGTACCATCTCCCTTTCTCTGGAGAAGATCCCAGTTATCCGAGAGAGAATTTCATGGGCTCTGAACTCGTCACGCCCGAGGGCCTCACAGTGCCTAAAAATTATCAGCACAATGGTCTCTATGACCTCCATGGTCAAGTGGGCTCTGTGGAGATTACGCCCCTTTCAGTAAGGTTTCTTCAGCAATAGAATTTGGTGGATATCAATCATTCCATTCACATAACATTAGTGATGAGGAACAGCCTCTTCTGGTGGCTTCAGTGCAGAAATCTGCTCACCTGTTACTCCATTGCCCCCGTCTCGTGGGTCACGGTCATGACCGATGCCAGTGGTGGTGGATGGGGGACCCTCTGCAGGTCAGAACTTGCACAAGGCAAGTGGGATGCTCATCTTCACAAACATCCTGGAATTTCGAGTGGCCTGGTGTGCCCTTCAATCCTTCACTTATCTCCTGAAAGGGGAATCAGTGTTACTAAGGATGGACAACATCACAGCGGTCTCCTATGTGAGGGGACAAGGGGGCACTCGGAGAACTACTCTGCTCCAAGAAGTCAAGCCCATCATGTCTTGGGCCCAGAAAAACCTGGCCAATATCTCGGCAGTCTTTATCCCCGGAGTCCAGAATGTCCAGGAGGACTTCCTGTCCACACACAGCTGGACAACAACGAGTGGTCTCTTCAGGTGCAGACATTCGAGTGAATTCTGTCCCTGGGAGTCAATCTCGAAGTGGATCTGTTTGCATCCCCCTGCAACTTCAAGATCAAGAAGTACTACACTCTGGTCCGTTGCAGCCAGGCCTTCGGAATAGACACTCTGACGGATCAGTGGAGCTTCAACAGGGCATACACCTTTCCCCTGCACCCGATCATCCTCAAGTTCTTATAGAGACTTCAAGCGGAAGTGGTCGAGGTGGTGGTGATAGCGCCTTACTGGCCAAACAGGCCATGGTTTCCCCTCCTGACCCCGCTCAGCTTCCGGGACCCGGTGCCTCTTTCTCTCAGACCGGACCTTCTTTCTCTGGGGTAGCAGTCCTGCACCCTTGCCCGGCATTACTGAGACTAATGGTCTGGTTCTTGATAGGGAGAGGCTGGAATCTCTCGGGTGTGCTTCAAGAGTGATTTCCACCCTCATGAGCTCAAGAAAGGCGAGCACGAATAAAGTATACAAGAGAGTATTGGCCAAGTTTGTCGAATTCTCATCCTCTACGGTAGATCATTCAAGGATCCAGAGATCCAGGATATCCTCAGCTTCCTTCATTCCAGCCTAGACCTGTTTTTATCCATCAGCTGTCTGATGCCCTGTACACACGATAGGATTTTCCAATGGAAAATGTATGCTAGGATCTTGTTGTCGGAAATTCCGACCGTGTGAAGGCTCCAATATTTTCCATAGGAATTTCCGACACACAAAGTTTGAGAGCTTGCTATAAAATTTTCCGACAACAAAATTCGTTGTCGGAAATTCCGATCGTGTGTACACAAATCCGATGCACAAAGTGCCACGCATGCTCAGAATAAATTAAGAGACGGAAGCTATTGGCTACTGCCCCGTTTATAGTCCCGATGTACGTGTTTTACGTCAACGCGTTCAGTACGATCAGATTTTCCAACAACTTTGTGTGACCGTGTGTATGCAAGACAAGTTTGAGCCAACATCCGTCAGAAAAAATCCATGGATTTTATTGTCGGAATGTCCGATCAATGTCCTACCGTGTGTACAGGGCATTAGAGTCCAAGTTATCGGCCTTCTCCGGAAAATCATGGGCTGTTCACCCGCTAATCCGGCAGTTCTTCTGGGGGGCGACAGGACTCAGGCTCCAAAGAAGACCAAGATTCCCCAAATGGGATCTTCCTCTTGTTCTCGACTCATTGTCTGGACTCAGTACCACGGGGTCTAGCCCGCTTTCTATCAAAGACCTTTCTGCAAAAGTCGCCTTCCTAGTCGCCATCACTTTGGCCAAAAGGGTTTCTGGGACTGGATCCTTAGGTCATGAAGAACCATTCCTCACTTTCTTCTTACCGGGTAGTCCTCATCCCTATGCTCGGCTTAAATCCGAAAGTCACTTCCGTGTTCCATAAGAGTTAAGAAATTGTCCTACCTACATTTAAGAATCCAGGGTCCTCCAAAGTTCATCCTCTGGATGTAGCCGAAATACTGAAGGAATACGTGCAAGCTACTTCCTCCTTTAGATGCTCCGACTACCTGTTCATTCTGTACTCTGGAAGTAACAGAGGAAAGCTAGCCTCAACCAGAACTATTGCAGCCTGGATCGTCCAAGATATCCAGCAGGCTTATAGAGCTAAGGGCTTGGCTCCTCCAGAGGTGGTGAGGGCACATTCCACCAGGGGTATGGCGGCTTCGTGGGCAGCAGCCCAGCACTTGGCTCCAGATGTCATCTGCAAAGCGGCCTCTTGAGCCTCCATTAATACCTTTATGTCACATTATTGCATAGAGCCTGCTTCACTATCTTCTGTGAATTTTGGTTTAAGAATCCTGTCGGTTGACGGGGCAAATTAAAAGTCTTTTTTGTTCAGCATACCCACCCCGTGTGGTCTGGCTAGTTATTTCCCACACGTAGGCTGCCATGGAGTCTGTCAGGAAAATGGAAAATTTATTATCAAATACCGTAATTTTCCTTTCCTGATGGACTCCATGGCAGAGTTCCCACCCATTCGGTCAAAGAGTCGGCTAGTTACGTAACACAGTCCATAGCGGTGAGTTCAAATTTATGGGAATGGGGTCCTATAGCATTGGAAAGGAGGCGGGGTTAACCCACAAGTAGGCTACCATGGAGTCCATCAGGAAAGGAAAATTACGGTAAGTATTTGATAATAAATTTTCGTTTTTTCTTTCCAAAAATGTTGTTTATTTTTTATAGCGCAAAAAAAATGCAGAGGTGATCAAATACCACCAGAGGAAAGCTCTATTTGTGGGAAAAATTATATAAATGTAATTTATGTACAATGTTGCATGACCACGCAATTGTGGCCTGGTCATGAAGGGGGGTAAATCTTCTGGAGGTCAAGTGATTATATAACCAATTTCCTTTTCATCATGATGTAGTCATCTCCACTTTTCATCTCAATGCACTTAGTGCATAACATGTCTTCTCCACATCCATCTTTCCCTCTTTCTCTCTCATATAATATTGGGAAGTATAATTATCATTACTACTGCAAAACAAATCTTTTTCCTTCTGTAATCTGATCTCCGTGTCTTATATTACTCATCCAGACTCACCCTGTGTAGGAGGATGTCACCCCTCCCCCATCCACATTGCTCTCCGGTGTCAGAGACTTTTATTTCATTTCTCTTCTGCTGTCAGCGATGGCGTCTGCTGATCTGAGGGCTTAGCTGGAATGTCTGTCTGAACATTTATACAGATCCTGTAACCC
This sequence comes from Lithobates clamitans, assembly GCA_037952925.1. Lineage (NCBI taxonomy): Eukaryota > Metazoa > Chordata > Amphibia > Anura > Ranidae > Lithobates > Lithobates clamitans. The sequence continues at coordinate 629,921 of JBBGZY010001494.1, forward strand.
TGAAATGTGGTCACAACTTCTGCCGGGTCTGTATTGATTGTGTGCTGGATACACAGGAGGGGTCTGGAGGATATTCCTGTCCTGAATGCAGAGAGAAGTTTCTGGATTGTCCTGCACTGCAGAAGAACATAACACTGTGTAACATAGTGGAGACTTTCCTGTCTGCTCATCCAGAACAAGAGGAGTCCGGGGTCTTATGTACTTACTGTGTGGACTCTCCTGTACCTGCTGTTAGATACTGTCTGCTCTGTGAGGTTTCTCTGTGTGATAAACACCTGAGAGTCCACAAAAAGTCCCCAGAACACATCTTATGTGACCCCACCTTGTCCATGGAGAGCATCCTCCTTCCATAAGGAACTTTTGAAGTATTTTTGCACCAAAGATAACGCCTGTACCTGTGTGTCCTGCAGTTTGGCTGGAGAACATCGGGGACACCAGGTGGAGACACTGGATGAGGCTTCTGAGAAGAAGAAGGATACACTGAGGAATTTTCTGCAGAAACTTTTGACAAAGAGAGAGGAGACGGAGTCCAGAGTCTATAGGAACACAAGAGGAAAGTAGAAGAAGAAGAAGAAGCTGGTGACATCGAGAGAGTCACTACCCTGTTTAGAGATCTCAGGAGACGTTTGGAAGACATTAAGAGTCCTGAGGGACATCTCTGGGTGGGCAGAGTGGTTCTCCATTTCCATCCGGGATCTGGAAACAAAGAAGGAGGAGCTGTCCAGGAAGATAAGTCACATTGAGGAGCTGTTTAACATGACGGATCCACTGACTGTCTTACAGGAATCAGACACAGGTGACTTGTGTGATACTGAGGATAGAGATAATGAGGACAGAGAGAGACATGAGGAACTCCTCCATGATGGAGGGGGTCTGGATGTGGCGGGGGTCTTACACACAGGTTTATCTGATATAATAACAGAGGTAAATGTTTACTTTCCTATACAGGAAGCTGCAGATATTTTACTGGATGGAAACACAGCTAATAAATATCTACAGATATCAGATGACAGGAAAACTGTATCCGTGATAGATATAGACCAGAATTACCCAGAAACACCAGAGAGATTCCAGTGTCCTCAGGTGTTGAGCAGTCAGAGTTTCTCCTCAGGGAGACATTACTGGGATGTGGATGTCGGGGGGTCAGATGAATGGACAGTCGGGATGTGTTACCCGAGTATAGAGAGGGTAGGATGGGAGGAGGCAGGGATTGGATATAATAAGAAGTCCTGGGGATTGGTCTTGTCTAGTGATCAGTATTTTGTGATACATGATTGTAATAGGATCCTCTTACCCACTAATCTCTCCAGTAACAGAGTCAGGATATATCTGGATTATGAGGCCGGGCGGATCTCCTTTTATGATCTGTGTGACCCGATCCGACATCTCCACACCTTCACCACCACCTTCACTGAGCCCCTTCATGCTGGGATATGTGTAGTGGGAGGTTGTATAAAGATATGTGGGGGGACGGGGGAGATGTGAGAACTCCGTCCACAGTCTGGTGATGTCAGACAAAGGAGTGAAATTCATTTATTATTCATCCAATAGTATATAGAAGTGGGCGTGTCTTCCTGCAAGGTTTTCTACAATAAATAAATGTGAGATTTCTTACTGATCGCTGTGATTGGGTAGAATATCTGTCCAATTATTGGAGTAACAATAACATGTTCCTATTTGTCAGTAAGGATGGGTGTGGTCTATCTATCTATCTATCTATCTATCTATCTATCTATCTATCTATCTATCTATCTATCTATCTATCTATCTATCTATCTATCTATTTGTCTATCTATCACATGACAATCCTAAATAATACATTATAATTTTTAAGCTAAAAATATCACAGTGTGCAACTTCAGTCATCTCCCCCTCCTCTCCCCCTCTCCCCCACATGTGGTCCCTCTGTGTGAGGGGGGGGGGCAGCCATGATCAGACATAGAGGGAGGAGGCGTGCGGTCACTGTGATGGGATAGGATGGGGTCACCTCTCCTCTCTGCCCCTCCCCCTCCATACAATCTATAGTACAAAGAGATGGAAATAAATGGAACAATTGGAGAGGAAATCTATGAAGACGTCATCTAGAGATTTATTTTAAAAAAAAAAATGTGATCAGAGAGCCCAGACTGTTTTTAGGCAGAGTGTGTCAGGATTAGAACCCCTGGTTTTTTCTTCTGTCCGGGGCTCCATTACAGAGATTTCCCCTCACTTCCTGTCCCGGTGACAACATTTATCTAGACAGGAAATGAGGAGAACTCTCCAACATGAACCCAGACTGAAATAAGAATGCTATGTTTAGTATAGTAAGGAAGGGGGAGGTTTAGAGCCCCTGTCAGATGTTTATATGTCTGTGCCCCTGTACAGATTTCTCTCACTCCTTGTATTGTTGTCACCAGGACAGGAAGTGAGAGGAAATCTCTCTAAGGCTGGGATCACATTGCTGTGCAGATCACATGTCATGTCTGTGTGATGTGAATTCAGCCGTACAAACTGTGTGACTGAAATCACATTCACACCAAAATGGTGCCGGACCCTTTTTTTGGTCCTCAGTGGAATCGGATCACATTGGGTGTCACATCTATACAATCCGATTCCTGCACCATTTCAGTGTTTGCACTGCGATCTGTGAAGCAATCTGGGGGTGTCATTAACTTTCCATTGACCCCCCGCAGCGGTTCTCAGATGTCAGTGTGAACGTCCGGTGATTGAGGTGTGATGAGGGAACCCGCACAGGAATCGCACTGGTTCCCGCATCCCACAAGTCTCATCCCAGACTAAGGCTCCATTCACACCTATGCAGGTTGCTTTTCAGACTTTCTGATGTGCTTTTTGCTGTGCTTTCCGCAGGTTTTTTTACCGCGATTTGCTCTTTAGTGTTTTTTATTCAATTTTTTTTAGATAATTTGCTGTTTGGGCAGATTTAAAAATGTAAATTGCGACAAAATCGCAGTAAAAGTGCGGTAAAAACGCACTACATGCTTCTCTTCAGCTTCTCCATTGAAGTCTATTGAACCATAAAAAGGAAAAACCTTTTTGTGTTGAAGGCCAACGCTATCTATCTATCTATCTATCTATCTATCTATCTATCTATCTATCTATCTATCTATCTATCTATCTATCTATCTATCTATGATTATAATGTGTAGATGGTCTCATTCCTTATTATTAATACATTTACAATGAGTTTATTCTATTGATTATTTTATTGTGTGAAGAAATAGAAATGAATAATAGATCTACAAATAGATAGAAAGAGATGAAAGAGATGGAAAAATCTCAGAAGAAATGATCCTGAGATTTACTAATGAAAGAAATAATGGGATTTATCACTAATATAATGATATCACTATAATAATGTATAATTACTAGAACTGGAATGTGTCCCCATAGAATGCATCACCAATAGAATTTTTTTTTTTTGTTATTCCCTCTCTATACGTGCTTGGGTTGTATGTTGTCATCGTTGTCTATGATGTTTGTATATAAAAGAAATTAAAAAATTATTTGATTTAAAAAACCCAATTTAGATATATCTCGATATTCAAGCCCGCAGGCATCAGGCACCCTAACTCAAAAATCCAACGGGTTTCAGCTTGTGAGACACTAGTTCTCATGTCACCACCCCTCCAATATGGCAATACCTTGTCTATCCCATAGAATTTTAAAAGAGCTGTATTCTGCTGGTGGTGGGTTCTAAAATGCTTTGAAACACTATGTTTCCTAAAACAATTTTTAATATTTGTCACATGTTCATTAATTCTTTTGTATAGGCATCTTGTGGTCCTCCCCACATAAACCAACCCACACGGGCACATGAGGAAATACACAACATATCTGGTGTTACAAGAGATTAATTTGTCAATCCTGTATTCCTTTCCATTGCTCCCCATAAACAACTGTTTTTCTTTTTTTTTATCCGCAGTTGTCCTACACGATTTACATCTCTCACACTTATAAAATCCAATGGTATCCAAAAAAGTCTTCTTACTAGATTTTGGGGGGTCCACTAAATTTTTTGCAATCATGTTTCTAAGTCCAGGGGCCTTCCTGTAGATAAAAGATGGTTTACTTGGGAGGATTTTATTCAATGTGTTATCTTTCAGAAGGTATAGTTCACATTTAATATTAGTTTGACATACATTATATATGTTTGTTGCGCCCTTTATTTTTCTTTTATATTTTTAATAGAATTCTGTGGCATCACTTTTATAACGGATCCTAATATAAAGTATCATGTGATGGTGTATCTTATAATCACTAGATGACTCCTGGTGATGGGGGAGAATTAGGAAATGAAATGTTAATGTGAAATAAAGTGTGAAATAAAGATTCTTCTCTATGAAATTATTATTGCTATTATTATTATTATTATTATTATTAATATTATTATTATTATTATTATTATTATTATTATTATTATTATTATTATTATTATATTATTATTATTATTATTATAATACTGGGTTTATGTAGAGCTAACAATTTACGCAGCGCTTTACAACATGAAGGCAGACATTACCACTACATTGTAATACAGGAGGAATCAGAGCCCTGCTAATTATCACTTACAATCTAAGAGGGAGGGTCAAGAGATACAAAAGGTAATAACTGTGGGGGATGGGCTGATGGAGAAAATAAATGTACAGTTGTTAGGTGGGAGCAGGATAGGCCTCTCTGAAGAGATGAGTTTTCAGGGATCGTCTGAAAGTTAACAGAGTAGGAGAAAGTCAGACCGATGTGGGTAGTGAGTTCCAGAGGATAGGAGAGGCTCTTAGAAAAGAGCCTTCAGAAAAAATAATGACTTAATGATGTGATTGTGAGATATATTACAGGAATTTCCCCCCTTCGTGTCTCTCTGTGTCAGTGAGAACCCTCCAGGATACGGAGAACCGGTCATAGACAGACACACCCTGAAAGATTAAGGAGCTACTGAGAGGAATGCGACAAAGCAATACAAAGCAAACAAGCAATGAGAAGAATGAGGGGATTTGGAGCTTCAATGAGACTTCCTCTGGTGAAGAGTGAATGGTAACAAGCCCTGAGCAGAGCGCCCCTAGCAGGCGACCCAGGGGAAATGTGGGCTCCTTACATTTGTCTCATTGCATGCTCTGAATCCAGTGGTGTTACTTGGAATGTAGAGGGGGGGGTAAAAATGTGACACAGCCACTAGTGGTTGTAGACAAACCAATGGTCTCTGATCACTCGCCACAGCAGTACAATGTCACCAGACCAGTGTAGCCATCAACAGTGTTACTGATCACTAACACACCTGTCCTAATGTAACACGACCGGTATAGCCATCAACATTGTTCCCAATTACTGCCACATCAGTACCAGTGTGACCACGCCAGTGCAGTCAGTCACAGCATCCCTGATCACCACCACACCAGTCCCAGGGTCACTAGTCCAGTGAAAGTCAGCAACAGTGTTCCTGATCACCACCACACCAGTCCCAGTGTTACCAGTCACAGTGTAGCCATCAACAGTGTTCCTGATTACTGCCACACCAGTCCCAGTGTCACCAGACCACTGTAGCTATCAATAGGTTTCCTGAATACCACCACACCAGTCCCAGGGTCACCAGACCAGTGAAAGTCACTAACAGTGTTCCTGATCACCACCACACCAGTCCCAGTGTCACCAGTCACAGTGTAGCCATCAACAGTGTTCCTGATTACTGCCACACCAGTCCCAGTGTCACCACGCTAGTGCAGCCAGTCACAGTGTCCCTGATCACCATCACAGTGTCACCAGACCAGTGTAGCAATCAACAGTGTTCCCGATTACTGACACACCAGTCCCAGTGTCACCATGCTAGTGCAACCAGTCACAGTGTCCCTGATCACCATCACAGTGTCACCAGACCAGTATAGCCATCAACAGTGTTCCTGATTACTGCCACACCAGTGTGGTTTTAATAGACCAGTGTACTCCTTAAACAGTGTTCTGATCACCACCACACCTGTATACTTGTAGTGTAACAAAGTCTATCAAATGACTTCAGTACACTCATCCTGTCGGGTATTTCTGTACACTGTGACGATACATTAGTGCAGCAGAAAGGATTCCACCAATAACACGGACAGTGCTGTTGGGGAATCAGGTGAATTTCTTCTAACCTGTGGTTGAAGGAAAGAAAATTGGATCATCTGTGGCCTGCCTTAGAGGAGAGCACACTGCTGCCTGTTCCATAGAAACTTAGAAAAGTGCCTGCAATAAAAAGAACGACTTGATGATGTGATTGTGCGATATATTACTGGAATCCCCCCTCCGTGTCTCTTGGTGTCAGTGGGAACCCTTCAGGGGACGGAGAACCTGTCATACAGGACAGACACACCCTGAAAGATTAAGGAGATACTGAGAGGAACAGTGGCGGCTGGTGAAGTTTTAGGATGCGGGGGCACCAGACCCCTCCCACTTGGTGAAAATGGGCGTGATTTCAGCAAAATAGTGGGCGTGGCTCTAAGGTGGTGTGGTTAGTGTCTGAGATGAACGAGGGATGGAGGGAGAGAGGGATGGAGGGACAGCAGGCCCAGATCTTACACAATAGAAATATGTGTATTCTAGAAAGTTTAATAATCAACAGATAAAGATATTCCAAACACCTGGTGTTAGCACTTCAATCATCCCGGCACTATGGTTGTTATGGTGTCTGGATGATTGAAGCGCATTATTTCTATTATTACATTGCAATATAACATGAAATCATTTAACTCACCATAATGCAGAATCAGTGGGAGCCCTGAGCGTGTCACTAGCCATGTTGCTTGCCACCAGATGCCATCGGGTATCCCCAGCGGATTTCGTCCTTACATGCAGCCTGTGTCCCATAAAATGCAGCCTGTGTCCCACCAAATGCAACCTGTGTCCCACCAAATGCAGCCTGTGTCCCACCAAATGCAGCCTGTGTCCCACCACATGCAGCCTGTGTCCACCAAATGCAGCCTGTGTCCCACCACATGCAGCCTGTGTCCCACCACTACAGATGAGCCGAACACTCCCGGTTCGGTTCGCAGCAGAACAGGCAAAAAATTTGTTCGAACGCGGAAACACCATTAAGGTCTATGGGACACGAACATGAATGATCAAAAGTGCTAATTTTAAAGGCTTATATGCAAGTTATTGTCATAAAAAGTGTTTGGGGACCTGGGTCCTGTAACAATGCAAAAAAAGTTTTAAAAACTGCAGTTTTTTGGGGAGCAGTGATTTTAATAATGCTTAAAGTGAAACCATAAAACTGAAATATTCCTTTAAATTTCGTACCTGGGGGGTGTCTATAGTATGCCTGTAAGGAGAGCAAAATAACATTTTTAAAGGAAAAAAAAGTCATTTAAAAGTGCTAGTGGTAGCGCCAGCTATAATGAATTGTTGGGTCTCTGCAATACACATAAAAGTCATTGAAAAAACAGCCTAGGATTCCCCCACAGTGCATTACCAGGCGCTTCAGGTCTGGTATGGATATTAAGGGGAACCCCACACCAAAATAAAAAAAAATGGCATGGGGGTCAGAGGGGGCGGGGCCACTGGGTGGTCCCACCCTCAGTTATATAAGAACTGTCAGAAGAACACAAGTGTCACACAGCGGGAACCTCCCATTGATGCGGATCGTCCAGAGAACAAAGCGGGGAAGAAGAAGCCAGGAGGAAGATGTGGACAAGAAGACCAAAGGAAGAAGCAGAGGATCGGAGGAAGAAGCAGAGGAAGAAGCGGGGAAAGAACAAGATGGAGGAAGAAAACCGAATGAAGACCAGAATGAGATGGAGTAAGAAGTGGGGAAAGAAGAAGACATTAATAAAGGAATTGGCAAAAAACAGCTATTGTCTTTTTTAATGTTTTTGACACTTTTTTGTGAAATGGTAGGGGTACATTTGTACCCCATTACCATTTCACGCTGGGAGGGGTGGGATCTGGGAGTCCCCTTGTTAAAGGGGGCTTCCAGATTCCGATAAGCCCCCATCCGCATACCCCCACAATCACCTGCAAGGGTTATGGGGATGAAGCCCTTCTCCCCATCAACATGGGGACATCTTCCCCATGTTGAGGGCATGTGGCCTGGTACGGTTCAGGAGGGGGGGTGCTCTCTCTCGTCCCCCCTCTTTTCCTGGGACCTGCCAGGTTGTGTGCTTGGATAAGGGTCTGGTATGGATTTTTAGGGGGGTTCCTTTTAATATCAATACCAGACCTGAAGGGCCTGGTATGGAATTTGGGGGACCCCCAGCCATTTTTTTTATTTTGTTTCGGGGTTCCCCTTAATATTCATACCAGACCCAAAGGGCCTGGTAATGCACTGTGGGGGAATGCCAGGCTGTTTTTTCAATGACTTTTATGTGTATTGCAGAGACCCGACAATTCATTATAGCCGGCGCTACCGCTTGTACTTTTAAATTACTTTTTTTCCTTTAGAAATGTCATTTTACTCTCGGACTGTTGTAAACACGGGAAACATGCGCCACTTTACAGGCATACTATAGACACCCCCCAGGTACGAAATTTATAGGAATATTTCACTTTTATTGTTTCACTTTAAGCATTATTAAAATCACTGCTCCCAAAAAAAACGTCCATTTTTAAAACTTTTTTTTGCATTGATATATGTCACCTGGGGCAGGACCCAGGTCCCCAAACACTTTTTATGACAATAACTTGCATATTAGCCTTTAAAATTAGCACTTTTCTCCCATAGACTTTTGAAGGGTGTTCCGTGGCTTTCGAATTTGCCACGAACACCCCAAATATTCGCTATTCGGCAAACTGGCGAACAGCCAATGTTCGAGTTGAACTCATGTTCAACCCGAACAGACAGCCCATCCCTACCCACCACATGCAGCCTTTGTCCAACCACATGCAGCCTGTGTTCCACCACATGCAGCCTGTGTCCCACCAAATGCAGCCTGTGTCCCACCAAATGCAGTCTGTGTCCCACAAAATGCAGCCAGCCTGTGACCCACCAAATGCAGCCTGTGCCCCACCAAATGCAGCCTGTGTCCACCAAATGCAGCCTGTGTCCCACCAAATGCAGCCTGTGTCCACCAAATGCAGCCTGTGTCCACCAAATACAGCCCGTGTCCACCAAATGCAGCCTGTGTCCACCAAATACAGCCCGTGTCCACCAAATGCAGCATGTGTCCCACCAAATGCAGCCAGCCTGTGTCCCACCAAATACATCCTGTGCCCCACCAAATGCAGCCTGTGTCCACCAAATGCAGCCCGTGTCCACCAAATGCAGCCTGTGTCTCACCAAATGCAGCCTGTGTGTCACCAAATGCAGCCTGTGTCCCACAAAATGCAGCCTGTGTATCACCAAATGCAGCCAGCCTGTGTCCACCAAATGCAGCCTGTGTCCACCAAATGCAGCCTGTGCCTCACCAAATGCAGCTGTATCCACCAAATGCAGCCTGTTTCCACCAAATGCAGCCTGTGTCCACCAAATGCAGCCTTGCCTGTGTCACATCGAACCCCCCCACCCCCCCATTCTCCATGGGTGCACAGCGGTATTTAGCTTGGTGTGCGGCATCCTCTCCTACTGTGTGAGCACTGGTAGCAGTGATGGAGGAGTCTGCTCCTCTCATACTTCCTGTTTCCTCTCTCCCGGGCGCAATGGGAGAGAGAAAACAGGAAGTGACATCAAACTGAGATGTCAATCAAACCGTCCGGCCATAGTAATAGATACTACGAGTGTCGGGCGGAAGCTACTCAGCGCTTCAGAAAGTGGCGCAAGGCGGGTTAAAACCCCGCAAATGAAGCGCCATGTCTGCAATCTCGTGGTTACATAGACGTGGCGCTTCTCATAAGTGCACTGTGTCTGTCGTCGCAATGTGTCCGGCGTCCGAACACAGTGCACTTTTAGGACCTTTATTTGTATTTTTTTTAAAGGGCCAGTATTAAAAATTTATTTTTTTTACTTTTTTTGTGACTGCCTGGAGGGGGGGCAGTGCCCATGCGCCCCCTATGGACGGGCCACCACTGGAGAGGAATGCGACAAATCAATACACAGCAAACAAGCAATGCAGGGGGAGAATGAGGGGAGTATGAGCTTCAGTGAGACTTTGTCTGGTGAAGATTGAATGGTAACAAGCACTGAGCAGAGCGCCCCCAGCAGGTGACACAGGGGAAGTGTGGGCTCCTTACATTTGTCTCATTGCATGCTCTGGATCCATAGGTGTTACAAGAATGTAGAAGACCTGGGGGGGGTAAAAATGTGACACAATGACCAGTGGTTGTAGACAAACCAACGGGAGAGAATACAGGGACATAAATAAAACCCGAGTCTCCTGGTACTCAGAAGTTATACTTTAATTGCTGCCCCATCAGCAAGAGTCCGACAGACATGAATACTCTTCATCATCAATATTTTCTATCTAATATTCCCCTCTCAGCACAAATCTTCTTCCCCACCCAAATCCCTCCTTAAAACATCAATCCCCTCTATTCCAAATCCCCCCCCCCCTCCAATCACACATTATTTCCTCTGACCGAATCCCACATTCCAGCAGAAATCCTCTCCCCAACCAAATCTCCCCCCAGAAAACATCCCCAACCTCTGTCCATATTCCTTCCCAGCACAAATATTTAGCAACACCCAAATCCCCCCCTTCCAGCATCAATCCCCCAAATCCCTTCTTCAGCACAAATCCTCTTCTCCCTCCAAGCATTAATACTGCTCTCTGAAGATTCCCCATCCCAGTACAAATCTTTGTCCCACACCCAAATCTCTCATGCCAGCACAAATAATCTACCCCTCAAAGTCCCAACTCCCAGCACAAATCTTTTCCTCCTCAAAATCCCTTCTCCCCATGGAAATCTTTGCCCACTAACCAAATAATCCTTCCCAGTACAAATCCTTTCCTCAAATCCTCTTGGCAACACAAATCTTTGTCCTTTGCACAAATCCCCCTTCCAATACCACTTAAAGTCTCTCCTCTGTACACAACTCCCCCCCCCCCCCCCGTGCCCCTTTCAGCACAAATCATATTTCCCCCAAATATCACCTCCCAACACAAATCCTCTATCCTTCAAATCACCCCTCCCAGCACAAATCTGTTTCCCCCTATCTCCCCTCCCATCACAAATAATCTTCCCACAAATCCCCCTCCCATCACAAATTCTCTCCCACCAAAAAAATATTTGGCCCATCTATATCCCCCTTCCTAGCAACAATTTTTATCCCCCACCCAAATCTCCCCTCTCAGTACAAGTCCTACCCCCCCAAATCCCCCTTTCCAGCAGAAATCTTTGTCGCTCACCCAATCCTCTCCTCCCAGCACAAATCCTTTCTCCCTTAAATATCCCCAACCAGCGCATATCCTTTCCTTAACCAAATCACCCATCCCAGCACAAATCCTTATCTCCCTCCAAGCACATATTTTTACCCCACAAAATCCCCACTTCCAGCGCAAATCCTCTCCCCCAAATTCGACTTTTTTGTACTTCACCCAAATCCCTCCTAACACAAATCCTTCCCCATATCCCTCCTCCCAGCACAAATTTTCTTACTCCCCAATATGCCCTCATCCCAACACAAATTCTCCCCATCTCCCCTCCCAGCACAAATCATTGTTCTCCAAATCCCTCCTACCAGCAGAAATCCTCACCTCAAAATCCCCCTCCCACCACAAACCCTCTCCCCGACCTAAATCCATCCTCACAGCACAAATCATGTCCAATCCCCAAATCCATCCTACCAGCACAAATCCTCACCATAAAATCCCCCTCCTACCACAAATTCTCTCCCCGACCCAAATCCCCCCCCCAGCAAAAACCCTGTCCAACACCCAAATCCCCCTCCTAGCAAAAACACTCTCCAACACCCAAATCCCTCCTCCCAGCACAAATCTTCTCTAACACCCAAATCCCTCCTCCCAGCACAAATCTTCTCTAACACCCAAATCCATCCTTCCAGCACAAATCTTCTCTAACACCCAAATCCCTCCTCCCAGCACAAATCTTCTCTAACACCCAAATCCATCCTCCCAGCACAAATCTTCTCTAACACCCAAATCCATCCTCCCAGCACAAATCTTCTCTAACACCCAAATCCATCCTCCCAGCACAAATCTTCTCTAACACCCAAATCCATACTCCCAGCACAAATCTTTAAGCCCCACCTAAATTTATTCTGCAGTAAAAAGCCTCATCCCAATGTCCATATCCCCCTCCCAGCTCTAATTCCCACTCCGCATCCACCCTTCTAGCACAAATACCCCCCCAAAAGGCCACCCCAACACAAAAAGCCCCCCAAATTCCCCCTCCCAACACAAATATATTTTTTATCATTCACTATTGTTTTATTAGTCCCTTTTGCTTTATATGCTTTATATTTCATTTGTTATTTTATAGATGTTTTTAGTGCTGCTTTTCTTAAGTATTTACATTGAGTGCAAGGTTTATTTATTTTGTTTACATTTTATACTCTAAAAATTAATAATGGTGTCATTTTATTGTAATGGCGGTTTTAGGAATATTCTTTCTTATCAAAAAAAATGATTTCGTGCGGCACATCAGTAGCATTATAAAATAGAGTCTTTGATAAATAACAGTCTCATTACTTACTTACAGCTGACATACAACTTCTCCTGCTTCTCACATTTCTTTGGATTAAAAAATATGTAATTCCATATGGGATCAAATCTGTTTATTTTTTATATAAAATTTAGGGAACTGAATTTTGATTTCATATTTCTCTCTGATAAATGTCTCCTCCCTGTCTTGCAAATTGCCTCCTATTATACAGGATGAGGTTCTGTGCCTCAAATGTGTACAATGTGTATTTAGTGTCTCTGGAAAAATAATTCACTCAATAATTCTGGCTGAAAAATGCTGACTCTCTCCCTCCACATCATCATCACCTCATAAAGAATGGCATACTGTTCAGCAAACAAATACATTTACTTTAATATTTATGGTTAAAATATGACAACTCACTGCCTTCCAAACTGTCTCCCCTGAAAAAGGATACAATCGTGTTATGTTACCCCAACATTTCATTTCTGATTTGTGTCTGTATTACCATGTACTTGTATTAAATGGTATCCTGTTCTCTCTGCATCACTTTCATTATGTGAAATATCTGGTGATCCTGCCAGTTCCCTTTGTTTCCTGTTTCAAACTGACCACCCGGGGGAGGGGGGAGTTTGCTTCTTTGCATTCTACTTAGGAGCACAACTTGGCATTACTCCAGTGGTCAGACTTGTGCTGATATGAGCCCCCCCCCTGCCTAGCTCTTCATTATAGAGATCAGTGTACTGCTGTTTCTTTGCCTCCTGCTGACATGCTCTCTGCCCAGCTCTTCATTAGGGATGAGCTGAACACCCCCAGTTCGGTTCACACCAGAACACCGTGAACAGGCAAAAAATTTGTGCGAACCCCATTAAAGCCTATGAGGCATGAGCATGAAAAATCAAACATGCTCATTTTAAAGTCTTATATGTAAGTTATTGCCATAAAAAGTGTTTGGGGACCTGGGTCCTGCCCCAGGGGACATGTATCAATGCAAAAAGAAGTTTTAAAAACTGCCATTTTTGTAGGAGCAGTGATTTCAATAATGCTTAAAGTGAAACGGTAACAATGAAATATTCCTTTAAATATCGTGCCTGGGGGTCCCCTTAGTCTGCCTGTAAAGTAGCGCATCTTTCCCGTGTTTAGAACAGTTCCGCAGCAAAATGACATTTCTAAAGGAAACTGCACGCGGCTGTAATGAATTGTGGGGTCTCGGCAATTTAGATAAAAATCATTGGGAAAAATGGCATGGGTCCCCCCAGTACATTACCAGGGCCTTTGGGCCTTTGGGTCTGGTATGGATATTAAGGGGAACCCTGCGCCAAAATTAAAAAAAAAATGGCATGGGGTCCCTTCAAAATCCATACGAGACCCTTATCTGAGCACACAACCTGGCAGGCTGCAGGAAAAGGAGGAATGAGAGAGCACCCCCACCCCTGAACCGTACCAGGTCACATGCCTCAACATAGGGAGGGTGTTTTGGGGGTCCCCCCAAATTACCTTTTCCCCATGTTGATGGGGGACCAGGGCCTCTTTCCCTCAACCTTGCCCAGTGGTTGTGGGGGTCTGCGGGCGTAGGGCTTATCAGAATCTGTAAGTGCCCTTTAACAAGGCCAAAGCAGTGATTGGCCAAAGCATGCAGGTCAGGTGCATGCTTTGGCCAATCATCAGCCGTCAATGCACTGCGATCTTGCAGTGCATTGATGGTCTCACTTTTACTATGGGGCGTTCCGCGAGCGCTCAAATTTCACGTGAATGCCCCATAATGTTCTAAATTCTGCAAACGGGTGAACATCTGACTTACGTTCGACTCGAACATTGGACTCATCCCTACTCTTCATTATGGAGATTAGTGTACTGCTGTTTCTCTGCTTCCTGCTGACATGCTCTCTGCCAGCTCTACATTATGGAGATCAGTGTATTGCTGTTATTCAGCCTCCTCTGACATGTCTCCTGCCTAGCTATTCCTTAGAGATCAGTGTACTGCTGTTTCTCTGCCTCCTTTGATATGTCCCTTGCCCAGCTCTTCCTTATGGAAATCAGTGTACTGATTTTTTCTGCCATCTGCTGACACACTCCCCCTGCCCAACCCAATACAATGTATTGCTGTCTCTGCATTTTAGCAAGGACTGGGCCCATGTGCTTCATTCAAGCTGCTTTTGCCATGTCCCCCCATTATTACAAGGAGACTCTTCTCCCATCTCTCTAAACCCTTTACGCAGCTGAGAACAGAAGTCATGTGCTCCACCAATAAAAAAAATGAAAAAAGTTATTTATAATTTGGATACATATATAGTATATACTGTATACAATATATATATATATATATATATATATATATATATATATATATATATATATATATATATATATATATATATATATATATATATATATATCAGTGGTGGAAGTATAGGGGTCGCTGAGGTCGCCATGGCGACCATGCCCCTTGCTGCAGGGGGCCCTTGAGGGCCCCCTGTATACTTCATTAGGACAGCTGAAACCGAGCTCCCCGATCCTAAGTCGAACTGAAATCTGCACTGTGCAGGGAACTACATGCTTCTCTTCAGCTTCTCCATTGAAGTCTATTGAACCATAAAAAGGAAAAACCTTTTTGTGTTGAAGGCCAACGCTATCTATCTATCTATCTATCTATCTATCTATCTATCTATCTATCTATCTATCTATCTATCTATCTATCTATCTATCTATCTATCTATGATTATAATGTGTAGATGGTCTCATTCCTTATTATTAATACATTTACAATGAGTTTATTCTATTGATTATTTTATTGTGTGAAGAAATAGAAATGAATAATAGATCTACAAATAGATAGAAAGAGATGAAAGAGATGGAAAAATCTCAGAAGAAATGATCCTGAGATTTACTAATGAAAGAAATAATGGGATTTATCACTAATATAATGATATCACTATAATAATGTATAATTACTAGAACTGGAATGTGTCCCCATAGAATGCATCACCAATAGAATTTTTTTTTTTTGTTATTCCCTCTCTATACGTGCTTGGGTTGTATGTTGTCATCGTTGTCTATGATGTTTGTATATAAAAGAAATTAAAAAATTATTTGATTTAAAAAACCCAATTTAGATATATCTCGATATTCAAGCCCGCAGGCATCAGGCACCCTAACTCAAAAATCCAACGGGTTTCAGCTTGTGAGACACTAGTTCTCATGTCACCACCCCTCCAATATGGCAATACCTTGTCTATCCCATAGAATTTTAAAAGAGCTGTATTCTGCTGGTGGTGGGTTCTAAAATGCTTTGAAACACTATGTTTCCTAAAACAATTTTTAATATTTGTCACATGTTCATTAATTCTTTTGTATAGGCATCTTGTGGTCCTCCCCACATAAACCAACCCACACGGGCACATGAGGAAATACACAACATATCTGGTGTTACAAGAGATTAATTTGTCAATCCTGTATTCCTTTCCATTGCTCCCCATAAACAACTGTTTTTCTTTTTTTTTATCCGCAGTTGTCCTACACGATTTACATCTCTCACACTTATAAAATCCAATGGTATCCAAAAAAGTCTTCTTACTAGATTTTGGGGGGTCCACTAAATTTTTTGCAATCATGTTTCTAAGTCCAGGGGCCTTCCTGTAGATAAAAGATGGTTTACTTGGGAGGATTTTATTCAATGTGTTATCTTTCAGAAGGTATAGTTCACATTTAATATTAGTTTGACATACATTATATATGTTTGTTGCGCCCTTTATTTTTCTTTTATATTTTTAATAGAATTCTGTGGCATCACTTTTATAACGGATCCTAATATAAAGTATCATGTGATGGTGTATCTTATAATCACTAGATGACTCCTGGTGATGGGGGAGAATTAGGAAATGAAATGTTAATGTGAAATAAAGTGTGAAATAAAGATTCTTCTCTATGAAATTATTATTGCTATTATTATTATTATTATTATTATTAATATTATTATTATTATTATTATTATTATTATTATTATTATTATTATTATTATTATAATATTATTATTATTATTATTATTATAATACTGGGTTTATGTAGAGCTAACAATTTACGCAGCGCTTTACAACATGAAGGCAGACATTACCATTACATTGTAATACAGGAGGAATCAGAGCCCTGCTAATTATCACTTACAATCTAAGAGGGAGGGTCAAGAGATACAAAAGGTAATAACTGTGGGGGATGGGCTGATGGAGAAAATAAATGTACAGTTGTTAGGTGGGAGCAGGATAGGCCTCTCTGAAGAGATGAGTTTTCAGGGATCGTCTGAAAGTTAACAGAGTAGGAGAAAGTCAGACCGATGTGGGTAGTGAGTTCCAGAGGATAGGAGAGGCTCTTAGAAAAGAGCCTTCAGAAAAAATAATGACTTAATGATGTGATTGTGAGATATATTACAGGAATTTCCCCCCTTCGTGTCTCTCTGTGTCAGTGAGAACCCTCCAGGATACGGAGAACCGGTCATAGACAGACACACCCTGAAAGATTAAGGAGCTACTGAGAGGAATGCGACAAAGCAATACAAAGCAAACAAGCAATGAGAAGAATGAGGGGATTTGGAGCTTCAATGAGACTTCCTCTGGTGAAGAGTGAATGGTAACAAGCCCTGAGCAGAGCGCCCCTAGCAGGCGACCCAGGGGAAATGTGGGCTCCTTACATTTGTCTCATTGCATGCTCTGAATCCAGTGGTGTTACTTGGAATGTAGAGGGGGGGGTAAAAATGTGACACAGCCACTAGTGGTTGTAGACAAACCAATGGTCTCTGATCACTCGCCACAGCAGTACAATGTCACCAGACCAGTGTAGCCATCAACAGTGTTACTGATCACTAACACACCTGTCCTAATGTAACACGACCGGTATAGCCATCAACATTGTTCCCAATTACTGCCACATCAGTACCAGTGTGACCACGCCAGTGCAGTCAGTCACAGCATCCCTGATCACCACCACACCAGTCCCAGGGTCACTAGTCCAGTGAAAGTCAGCAACAGTGTTCCTGATCACCACCACACCAGTCCCAGTGTTACCAGTCACAGTGTAGCCATCAACAGTGTTCCTGATTACTGCCACACCAGTCCCAGTGTCACCAGACCACTGTAGCTATCAATAGGTTTCCTGAATACCACCACACCAGTCCCAGGGTCACCAGACCAGTGAAAGTCACTAACAGTGTTCCTGATCACCACCACACCAGTCCCAGTGTCACCAGTCACAGTGTAGCCATCAACAGTGTTCCTGATTACTGCCACACCAGTCCCAGTGTCACCACGCTAGTGCAGCCAGTCACAGTGTCCCTGATCACCATCACAGTGTCACCAGACCAGTGTAGCAATCAACAGTGTTCCCGATTACTGACACACCAGTCCCAGTGTCACCATGCTAGTGCAACCAGTCACAGTGTCCCTGATCACCATCACAGTGTCACCAGACCAGTATAGCCATCAACAGTGTTCCTGATTACTGCCACACCAGTGTGGTTTTAATAGACCAGTGTACTCCTTAAACAGTGTTCTGATCACCACCACACCTGTATACTTGTAGTGTAACAAAGTCTATCAAATGACTTCAGTACACTCATCCTGTCGGGTATTTCTGTACACTGTGACGATACATTAGTGCAGCAGAAAGGATTCCACCAATAACACGGACAGTGCTGTTGGGGAATCAGGTGAATTTCTTCTAACCTGTGGTTGAAGGAAAGAAAATTGGATCATCTGTGGCCTGCCTTAGAGGAGAGCACACTGCTGCCTGTTCCATAGAAACTTAGAAAAGTGCCTGCAATAAAAAGAACGACTTGATGATGTGATTGTGCGATATATTACTGGAATCCCCCCTCCGTGTCTCTTGGTGTCAGTGGGAACCCTTCAGGGGACGGAGAACCTGTCATACAGGACAGACACACCCTGAAAGATTAAGGAGATACTGAGAGGAACAGTGGCGGCTGGTGAAGTTTTAGGATGCGGGGGCACCAGACCCCTCCCACTTGGTGAAAATGGGCGTGATTTCAGCAAAATAGTGGGCGTGGCTCTAAGGTGGTGTGGTTAGTGTCTGAGATGAACGAGGGATGGAGGGAGAGAGGGATGGAGGGACAGCAGGCCCAGATCTTACACAATAGAAATATGTGTATTCTAGAAAGTTTAATAATCAACAGATAAAGATATTCCAAACACCTGGTGTTAGCACTTCAATCATCCCGGCACTATGGTTGTTATGGTGTCTGGATGATTGAAGCGCATTATTTCTATTATTACATTGCAATATAACATGAAATCATTTAACTCACCATAATGCAGAATCAGTGGGAGCCCTGAGCGTGTCACTAGCCATGTTGCTTGCCACCAGATGCCATCGGGTATCCCCAGCGGATTTCGTCCTTACATGCAGCCTGTGTCCCATAAAATGCAGCCTGTGTCCCACCAAATGCAACCTGTGTCCCACCAAATGCAGCCTGTGCCCCACCAAATGCAGCCTGTGTCCCACCACATGCAGCCTGTGTCCACCAAATGCAGCCTGTGTCCCACCACATGCAGCCTGTGTCCCACCACTACAGATGAGCCGAACACTCCCGGTTCGGTTCGCAGCAGAACAGGCAAAAAATTTGTTCGAACGCGGAAACACCATTAAGGTCTATGGGACACGAACATGAATGATCAAAAGTGCTAATTTTAAAGGCTTATATGCAAGTTATTGTCATAAAAAGTGTTTGGGGACCTGGGTCCTGTAACAATGCAAAAAAAGTTTTAAAAACTGCAGTTTTTTGGGGAGCAGTGATTTTAATAATGCTTAAAGTGAAACCATAAAACTGAAATATTCCTTTAAATTTCGTACCTGGGGGGTGTCTATAGTATGCCTGTAAGGAGAGCAAAATAACATTTTTAAAGGAAAAAAAAGTCATTTAAAAGTGCTAGTGGTAGCGCCAGCTATAATGAATTGTTGGGTCTCTGCAATACACATAAAAGTCATTGAAAAAACAGCCTAGGATTCCCCCACAGTGCATTACCAGGCGCTTCAGGTCTGGTATGGATATTAAGGGGAACCCCACACCAAAATAAAAAAAAATGGCATGGGGGTCAGAGGGGGCGGGGCCACTGGGTGGTCCCACCCTCAGTTATATAAGAACTGTCAGAAGAACACAAGTGTCACACAGCGGGAACCTCCCATTGATGCGGATCGTCCAGAGAACAAAGCGGGGAAGAAGAAGCCAGGAGGAAGATGTGGACAAGAAGACCAAAGGAAGAAGCAGAGGATCGGAGGAAGAAGCAGAGGAAGAAGCGGGGAAAGAACAAGATGGAGGAAGAAAACCGAATGAAGACCAGAATGAGATGGAGTAAGAAGTGGGGAAAGAAGAAGACATTAATAAAGGAATTGGCAAAAAACAGCTATTGTCTTTTTTAATGTTTTTGACACTTTTTTGTGAAATGGTAGGGGTACATTTGTACCCCATTACCATTTCACGCTGGGAGGGGTGGGATCTGGGAGTCCCCTTGTTAAAGGGGGCTTCCAGATTCCGATAAGCCCCCATCCGCATACCCCCACAATCACCTGCAAGGGTTATGGGGATGAAGCCCTTCTCCCCATCAACATGGGGACATCTTCCCCATGTTGAGGGCATGTGGCCTGGTACGGTTCAGGAGGGGGGGTGCTCTCTCTCGTCCCCCCTCTTTTCCTGGGACCTGCCAGGTTGTGTGCTTGGATAAGGGTCTGGTATGGATTTTTAGGGGGGTTCCTTTTAATATCAATACCAGACCTGAAGGGCCTGGTATGGAATTTGGGGGACCCCCAGCCATTTTTTTTATTTTGTTTCGGGGTTCCCCTTAATATTCATACCAGACCCAAAGGGCCTGGTAATGCACTGTGGGGGAATGCCAGGCTGTTTTTTCAATGACTTTTATGTGTATTGCAGAGACCCGACAATTCATTATAGCCGGCGCTACCGCTTGTACTTTTAAATTACTTTTTTTCCTTTAGAAATGTCATTTTACTCTCGGACTGTTGTAAACACGGGAAACATGCGCCACTTTACAGGCATACTATAGACACCCCCCAGGTACGAAATTTATAGGAATATTTCACTTTTATTGTTTCACTTTAAGCATTAAAATCACTGCTCCCAAAAAAAACGTCCATTTTTAAAACTTTTTTTTGCATTGATATATGTCACCTGGGGCAGGACCCAGGTCCCCAAACACTTTTTATGACAATAACTTGCATATTAGCCTTTAAAATTAGCACTTTTCTCCCATAGACTTTTGAAGGGTGTTCCGTGGCTTTCGAATTTGCCACGAACACCCCAAATATTCGCTATTCGGCAAACTGGCGAACAGCCAATGTTCGAGTTGAACTCATGTTCAACCCGAACAGACAGCCCATCCCTACCCACCACATGCAGCCTTTGTCCAACCACATGCAGCCTGTGTTCCACCACATGCAGCCTGTGTCCCACCAAATGCAGCCTGTGTCCCACCAAATGCAGTCTGTGTCCCACAAAATGCAGCCAGCCTGTGACCCACCAAATGCAGCCTGTGCCCCACCAAATGCAGCCTGTGTCCACCAAATGCAGCCTGTGTCCCACCAAATGCAGCCTGTGTCCACCAAATGCAGCCTGTGTCCACCAAATACAGCCCGTGTCCACCAAATGCAGCCTGTGTCCACCAAATACAGCCCGTGTCCACCAAATGCAGCATGTGTCCCACCAAATGCAGCCAGCCTGTGTCCCACCAAATACATCCTGTGCCCCACCAAATGCAGCCTGTGTCCACCAAATGCAGCCCGTGTCCACCAAATGCAGCCTGTGTCTCACCAAATGCAGCCTGTGTGTCACCAAATGCAGCCTGTGTCCCACAAAATGCAGCCTGTGTATCACCAAATGCAGCCAGCCTGTGTCCACCAAATGCAGCCTGTGTCCACCAAATGCAGCCTGTGCCTCACCAAATGCAGCTGTATCCACCAAATGCAGCCTGTTTCCACCAAATGCAGCCTGTGTCCACCAAATGCAGCCTTGCCTGTGTCACATCGAACCCCCCCACCCCCCCATTCTCCATGGGTGCACAGCGGTATTTAGCTTGGTGTGCGGCATCCTCTCCTACTGTGTGAGCACTGGTAGCAGTGATGGAGGAGTCTGCTCCTCTCATACTTCCTGTTTCCTCTCTCCCGGGCGCAATGGGAGAGAGAAAACAGGAAGTGACATCAAACTGAGATGTCAATCAAACCGTCCGGCCATAGTAATAGATACTACGAGTGTCGGGCGGAAGCTACTCAGCGCTTCAGAAAGTGGCGCAAGGCGGGTTAAAACCCCGCAAATGAAGCGCCATGTCTGCAATCTCGTGGTTACATAGACGTGGCGCTTCTCATAAGTGCACTGTGTCTGTCGTCGCAATGTGTCCGGCGTCCGAACACAGTGCACTTTTAGGACCTTTATTTGTATTTTTTTTAAAGGGCCAGTATTAAAAATTTATTTTTTTTACTTTTTTTGTGACTGCCTGGAGGGGGGGCAGTGCCCATGCGCCCCCTATGGACGGGCCACCACTGGAGAGGAATGCGACAAATCAATACACAGCAAACAAGCAATGCAGGGGGAGAATGAGGGGAGTATGAGCTTCAGTGAGACTTTGTCTGGTGAAGATTGAATGGTAACAAGCACTGAGCAGAGCGCCCCCAGCAGGTGACACAGGGGAAGTGTGGGCTCCTTACATTTGTCTCATTGCATGCTCTGGATCCATAGGTGTTACAAGAATGTAGAAGACCTGGGGGGGGTAAAAATGTGACACAATGACCAGTGGTTGTAGACAAACCAACGGGAGAGAATACAGGGACATAAATAAAACCCGAGTCTCCTGGTACTCAGAAGTTATACTTTAATTGCTGCCCCATCAGCAAGAGTCCGACAGACATGAATACTCTTCATCATCAATATTTTCTATCTAATATTCCCCTCTCAGCACAAATCTTCTTCCCCACCCAAATCCCTCCTTAAAACATCAATCCCCTCTATTCCAAATCCCCCCCCCCCTCCAATCACACATTATTTCCTCTGACCGAATCCCACATTCCAGCAGAAATCCTCTCCCCAACCAAATCTCCCCCCAGAAAACATCCCCAACCTCTGTCCATATTCCTTCCCAGCACAAATATTTAGCAACACCCAAATCCCCCCCTTCCAGCATCAATCCCCCAAATCCCTTCTTCAGCACAAATCCTCTTCTCCCTCCAAGCATTAATACTGCTCTCTGAAGATTCCCCATCCCAGTACAAATCTTTGTCCCACACCCAAATCTCTCATGCCAGCACAAATAATCTACCCCTCAAAGTCCCAACTCCCAGCACAAATCTTTTCCTCCTCAAAATCCCTTCTCCCCATGGAAATCTTTGCCCACTAACCAAATAATCCTTCCCAGTACAAATCCTTTCCTCAAATCCTCTTGGCAACACAAATCTTTGTCCTTTGCACAAATCCCCCTTCCAATACCACTTAAAGTCTCTCCTCTGTACACAACTCCCCCCCCCCCCCCCGTGCCCCTTTCAGCACAAATCATATTTCCCCCAAATATCACCTCCCAACACAAATCCTCTATCCTTCAAATCACCCCTCCCAGCACAAATCTGTTTCCCCCTATCTCCCCTCCCATCACAAATAATCTTCCCACAAATCCCCCTCCCATCACAAATTCTCTCCCACCAAAAAAATATTTGGCCCATCTATATCCCCCTTCCTAGCAACAATTTTTATCCCCCACCCAAATCTCCCCTCTCAGTACAAGTCCTACCCCCCCAAATCCCCCTTTCCAGCAGAAATCTTTGTCGCTCACCCAATCCTCTCCTCCCAGCACAAATCCTTTCTCCCTTAAATATCCCCAACCAGCGCATATCCTTTCCTTAACCAAATCACCCATCCCAGCACAAATCCTTATCTCCCTCCAAGCACATATTTTTACCCCACAAAATCCCCACTTCCAGCGCAAATCCTCTCCCCCAAATTCGACTTTTTTGTACTTCACCCAAATCCCTCCTAACACAAATCCTTCCCCATATCCCTCCTCCCAGCACAAATTTTCTTACTCCCCAATATGCCCTCATCCCAACACAAATTCTCCCCATCTCCCCTCCCAGCACAAATCATTGTTCTCCAAATCCCTCCTACCAGCAGAAATCCTCACCTCAAAATCCCCCTCCCACCACAAACCCTCTCCCCGACCTAAATCCATCCTCACAGCACAAATCATGTCCAATCCCCAAATCCATCCTACCAGCACAAATCCTCACCATAAAATCCCCCTCCTACCACAAATTCTCTCCCCGACCCAAATCCCCCCCCCAGCAAAAACCCTGTCCAACACCCAAATCCCCCTCCTAGCAAAAACACTCTCCAACACCCAAATCCCTCCTCCCAGCACAAATCTTCTCTAACACCCAAATCCCTCCTCCCAGCACAAATCTTCTCTAACACCCAAATCCATCCTTCCAGCACAAATCTTCTCTAACACCCAAATCCCTCCTCCCAGCACAAATCTTCTCTAACACCCAAATCCATCCTCCCAGCACAAATCTTCTCTAACACCCAAATCCATCCTCCCAGCACAAATCTTCTCTAACACCCAAATCCATACTCCCAGCACAAATCTTTAAGCCCCACCTAAATTTATTCTGCAGTAAAAAGCCTCATCCCAATGTCCATATCCCCCTCCCAGCTCTAATTCCCACTCCGCATCCACCCTTCTAGCACAAATACCCCCCCAAAAGGCCACCCCAACACAAAAAGCCCCCCAAATTCCCCCTCCCAACACAAATATATTTTTTATCATTCACTATTGTTTTATTAGTCCCTTTTGCTTTATATGCTTTATATTTCATTTGTTATTTTATAGATGTTTTTAGTGCTGCTTTTCTTAAGTATTTACATTGAGTGCAAGGTTTATTTATTTTGTTTACATTTTATACTCTAAAAATTAATAATGGTGTCATTTTATTGTAATGGCGGTTTTAGGAATATTCTTTCTTATCAAAAAAAATGATTTCGTGCGGCACATCAGTAGCATTATAAAATAGAGTCTTTGATAAATAACAGTCTCATTACTTACTTACAGCTGACATACAACTTCTCCTGCTTCTCACATTTCTTTGGATTAAAAAATATGTAATTCCATATGGGATCAAATCTGTTTATTTTTTATATAAAATTTAGGGAACTGAATTTTGATTTCATATTTCTCTCTGATAAATGTCTCCTCCCTGTCTTGCAAATTGCCTCCTATTATACAGGATGAGGTTCTGTGCCTCAAATGTGTACAATGTGTATTTAGTGTCTCTGGAAAAATAATTCACTCAATAATTCTGGCTGAAAAATGCTGACTCTCTCCCTCCACATCATCATCACCTCATAAAGAATGGCATACTGTTCAGCAAACAAATACATTTACTTTAATATTTATGGTTAAAATATGACAACTCACTGCCTTCCAAACTGTCTCCCCTGAAAAAGGATACAATCGTGTTATGTTACCCCAACATTTCATTTCTGATTTGTGTCTGTATTACCATGTACTTGTATTAAATGGTATCCTGTTCTCTCTGCATCACTTTCATTATGTGAAATATCTGGTGATCCTGCCAGTTCCCTTTGTTTCCTGTTTCAAACTGACCACCCGGGGGAGGGGGGAGTTTGCTTCTTTGCATTCTACTTAGGAGCACAACTTGGCATTACTCCAGTGGTCAGACTTGTGCTGATATGAGCCCCCCCCCTGCCTAGCTCTTCATTATAGAGATCAGTGTACTGCTGTTTCTTTGCCTCCTGCTGACATGCTCTCTGCCCAGCTCTTCATTAGGGATGAGCTGAACACCCCCAGTTCGGTTCACACCAGAACACCGTGAACAGGCAAAAAATTTGTGCGAACCCCATTAAAGCCTATGAGGCATGAGCATGAAAAATCAAACATGCTCATTTTAAAGTCTTATATGTAAGTTATTGCCATAAAAAGTGTTTGGGGACCTGGGTCCTGCCCCAGGGGACATGTATCAATGCAAAAAGAAGTTTTAAAAACTGCCATTTTTGTAGGAGCAGTGATTTCAATAATGCTTAAAGTGAAACGGTAACAATGAAATATTCCTTTAAATATCGTGCCTGGGGGTCCCCTTAGTCTGCCTGTAAAGTAGCGCATCTTTCCCGTGTTTAGAACAGTTCCGCAGCAAAATGACATTTCTAAAGGAAACTGCACGCGGCTGTAATGAATTGTGGGGTCTCGGCAATTTAGATAAAAATCATTGGGAAAAATGGCATGGGTCCCCCCAGTACATTACCAGGGCCTTTGGGCCTTTGGGTCTGGTATGGATATTAAGGGGAACCCTGCGCCAAAATTAAAAAAAAAATGGCATGGGGTCCCTTCAAAATCCATACGAGACCCTTATCTGAGCACACAACCTGGCAGGCTGCAGGAAAAGGAGGAATGAGAGAGCACCCCCACCCCTGAACCGTACCAGGTCACATGCCTCAACATAGGGAGGGTGTTTTGGGGGTCCCCCCAAATTACCTTTTCCCCATGTTGATGGGGGACCAGGGCCTCTTTCCCTCAACCTTGCCCAGTGGTTGTGGGGGTCTGCGGGCGTAGGGCTTATCAGAATCTGTAAGTGCCCTTTAACAAGGCCAAAGCAGTGATTGGCCAAAGCATGCAGGTCAGGTGCATGCTTTGGCCAATCATCAGCCGTCAATGCACTGCGATCTTGCAGTGCATTGATGGTCTCACTTTTACTATGGGGCGTTCCGCGAGCGCTCAAATTTCACGTGAATGCCCCATAATGTTCTAAATTCTGCAAACGGGTGAACATCTGACTTACGTTCGACTCGAACATTGGACTCATCCCTACTCTTCATTATGGAGATTAGTGTACTGCTGTTTCTCTGCTTCCTGCTGACATGCTCTCTGCCAGCTCTACATTATGGAGATCAGTGTATTGCTGTTATTCAGCCTCCTCTGACATGTCTCCTGCCTAGCTATTCCTTAGAGATCAGTGTACTGCTGTTTCTCTGCCTCCTTTGATATGTCCCTTGCCCAGCTCTTCCTTATGGAAATCAGTGTACTGATTTTTTCTGCCATCTGCTGACACACTCCCCCTGCCCAACCCAATACAATGTATTGCTGTCTCTGCATTTTAGCAAGGACTGGGCCCATGTGCTTCATTCAAGCTGCTTTTGCCATGTCCCCCCATTATTACAAGGAGACTCTTCTCCCATCTCTCTAAACCCTTTACGCAGCTGAGAACAGAAGTCATGTGCTCCACCAATAAAAAAAATGAAAAAAGTTATTTATAATTTGGATACATATATAGTATATACTGTATACAATATATATATATATATATATATATATATATATATATATATATATCAGTGGTGGAAGTATAGGGGTCGCTGAGGTCGCCATGGCGACCATGCCCCTTGCTGCAGGGGGCCCTTGAGGGCCCCCTGTATACTTCATTAGGACAGCTGAAACCGAGCTCCCCGATCCTAAGTCGAACTGAAATCTGCACTGTGCAGGGAACTACATGCTTCTCTTCAGCTTCTCCATTGAAGTCTATTGAACCATAAAAAGGAAAAACCTTTTTGTGTTGAAGGCCAACGCTATCTATCTATCTATCTATCTATCTATCTATCTATCTATCTATCTATCTATCTATCTATCTATCTATCTATCTATCTATCTATGATTATAATGTGTAGATGGTCTCATTCCTTATTATTAATACATTTACAATGAGTTTATTCTATTGATTATTTTATTGTGTGAAGAAATAGAAATGAATAATAGATCTACAAATAGATAGAAAGAGATGAAAGAGATGGAAAAATCTCAGAAGAAATGATCCTGAGATTTACTAATGAAAGAAATAATGGGATTTATCACTAATATAATGATATCACTATAATAATGTATAATTACTAGAACTGGAATGTGTCCCCATAGAATGCATCACCAATAGAATTTTTTTTTTTTGTTATTCCCTCTCTATACGTGCTTGGGTTGTATGTTGTCATCGTTGTCTATGATGTTTGTATATAAAAGAAATTAAAAAATTATTTGATTTAAAAAACCCAATTTAGATATATCTCGATATTCAAGCCCGCAGGCATCAGGCACCCTAACTCAAAAATCCAACGGGTTTCAGCTTGTGAGACACTAGTTCTCATGTCACCACCCCTCCAATATGGCAATACCTTGTCTATCCCATAGAATTTTAAAAGAGCTGTATTCTGCTGGTGGTGGGTTCTAAAATGCTTTGAAACACTATGTTTCCTAAAACAATTTTTAATATTTGTCACATGTTCATTAATTCTTTTGTATAGGCATCTTGTGGTCCTCCCCACATAAACCAACCCACACGGGCACATGAGGAAATACACAACATATCTGGTGTTACAAGAGATTAATTTGTCAATCCTGTATTCCTTTCCATTGCTCCCCATAAACAACTGTTTTTCTTTTTTTTTATCCGCAGTTGTCCTACACGATTTACATCTCTCACACTTATAAAATCCAATGGTATCCAAAAAAGTCTTCTTACTAGATTTTGGGGGGTCCACTAAATTTTTTGCAATCATGTTTCTAAGTCCAGGGGCCTTCCTGTAGATAAAAGATGGTTTACTTGGGAGGATTTTATTCAATGTGTTATCTTTCAGAAGGTATAGTTCACATTTAATATTAGTTTGACATACATTATATATGTTTGTTGCGCCCTTTATTTTTCTTTTATATTTTTAATAGAATTCTGTGGCATCACTTTTATAACGGATCCTAATATAAAGTATCATGTGATGGTGTATCTTATAATCACTAGATGACTCCTGGTGATGGGGGAGAATTAGGAAATGAAATGTTAATGTGAAATAAAGTGTGAAATAAAGATTCTTCTCTATGAAATTATTATTGCTATTATTATTATTATTATTATTATTAATATTATTATTATTATTATTATTATTATTATTATTATTATTATTATTATTATAATATTATTATTATTATTATTATAATACTGGGTTTATGTAGAGCTAACAATTTACGCAGCGCTTTACAACATGAAGGCAGACATTACCATTACATTGTAATACAGGAGGAATCAGAGCCCTGCTAATTATCACTTACAATCTAAGAGGGAGGGTCAAGAGATACAAAAGGTAATAACTGTGGGGGATGGGCTGATGGAGAAAATAAATGTACAGTTGTTAGGTGGGAGCAGGATAGGCCTCTCTGAAGAGATGAGTTTTCAGGGATCGTCTGAAAGTTAACAGAGTAGGAGAAAGTCAGACCGATGTGGGTAGTGAGTTCCAGAGGATAGGAGAGGCTCTTAGAAAAGAGCCTTCAGAAAAAATAATGACTTAATGATGTGATTGTGAGATATATTACAGGAATTTCCCCCCTTCGTGTCTCTCTGTGTCAGTGAGAACCCTCCAGGATACGGAGAACCGGTCATAGACAGACACACCCTGAAAGATTAAGGAGCTACTGAGAGGAATGCGACAAAGCAATACAAAGCAAACAAGCAATGAGAAGAATGAGGGGATTTGGAGCTTCAATGAGACTTCCTCTGGTGAAGAGTGAATGGTAACAAGCCCTGAGCAGAGCGCCCCTAGCAGGCGACCCAGGGGAAATGTGGGCTCCTTACATTTGTCTCATTGCATGCTCTGAATCCAGTGGTGTTACTTGGAATGTAGAGGGGGGGGTAAAAATGTGACACAGCCACTAGTGGTTGTAGACAAACCAATGGTCTCTGATCACTCGCCACAGCAGTACAATGTCACCAGACCAGTGTAGCCATCAACAGTGTTACTGATCACTAACACACCTGTCCTAATGTAACACGACCGGTATAGCCATCAACATTGTTCCCAATTACTGCCACATCAGTACCAGTGTGACCACGCCAGTGCAGTCAGTCACAGCATCCCTGATCACCACCACATCAGTCCCAGGGTCACTAGTCCAGTGAAAGTCAGCAACAGTGTTCCTGATCACCACCACACCAGTCCCAGTGTTACCAGTCACAGTGTAGCCATCAACAGTGTTCCTGATTACTGCCACACCAGTCCCAGTGTCACCAGACCACTGTAGCTATCAATAGGTTTCCTGAATACCACCACACCAGTCCCAGGGTCACCAGACCAGTGAAAGTCACTAACAGTGTTCCTGATCACCACCACACCAGTCCCAGTGTCACCAGTCACAGTGTAGCCATCAACAGTGTTCCTGATTACTGCCACACCAGTCCCAGTGTCACCACGCTAGTGCAGCCAGTCACAGTGTCCCTGATCACCATCACAGTGTCACCAGACCAGTGTAGCAATCAACAGTGTTCCCGATTACTGACACACCAGTCCCAGTGTCACCATGCTAGTGCAACCAGTCACAGTGTCCCTGATCACCATCACAGTGTCACCAGACCAGTATAGCCATCAACAGTGTTCCTGATTACTGCCACACCAGTGTGGTTTTAATAGACCAGTGTACTCCTTAAACAGTGTTCTGATCACCACCACACCTGTATACTTGTAGTGTAACAAAGTCTATCAAATGACTTCAGTACACTCATCCTGTCGGGTATTTCTGTACACTGTGACGATACATTAGTGCAGCAGAAAGGATTCCACCAATAACACGGACAGTGCTGTTGGGGAATCAGGTGAATTTCTTCTAACCTGTGGTTGAAGGAAAGAAAATTGGATCATCTGTGGCCTGCCTTAGAGGAGAGCACACTGCTGCCTGTTCCATAGAAACTTAGAAAAGTGCCTGCAATAAAAAGAACGACTTGATGATGTGATTGTGCGATATATTACTGGAATCCCCCCTCCGTGTCTCTTGGTGTCAGTGGGAACCCTTCAGGGGACGGAGAACCTGTCATACAGGACAGACACACCCTGAAAGATTAAGGAGATACTGAGAGGAACAGTGGCGGCTGGTGAAGTTTTAGGATGCGGGGGCACCAGACCCCTCCCACTTGGTGAAAATGGGCGTGATTTCAGCAAAATAGTGGGCGTGGCTCTAAGGTGGTGTGGTTAGTGTCTGAGATGAACGAGGGATGGAGGGAGAGAGGGATGGAGGGACAGCAGGCCCAGATCTTACACAATAGAAATATGTGTATTCTAGAAAGTTTAATAATCAACAGATAAAGATATTCCAAACACCTGGTGTTAGCACTTCAATCATCCCGGCACTATGGTTGTTATGGTGTCTGGATGATTGAAGCGCATTATTTCTATTATTACATTGCAATATAACATGAAATCATTTAACTCACCATAATGCAGAATCAGTGGGAGCCCTGAGCGTGTCACTAGCCATGTTGCTTGCCACCAGATGCCATCGGGTATCCCCAGCGGATTTCGTCCTTACATGCAGCCTGTGTCCCATAAAATGCAGCCTGTGTCCCACCAAATGCAACCTGTGTCCCACCAAATGCAGCCTGTGTCCCACCAAATGCAGCCTGTGTCCCACCACATGCAGCCTGTGTCCACCAAATGCAGCCTGTGTCCCACCACATGCAGCCTGTGTCCCACCACTACAGATGAGCCGAACACTCCCGGTTCGGTTCGCAGCAGAACAGGCAAAAAATTTGTTCGAACGCGGAAACACCATTAAGGTCTATGGGACACGAACATGAATGATCAAAAGTGCTAATTTTAAAGGCTTATATGCAAGTTATTGTCATAAAAAGTGTTTGGGGACCTGGGTCCTGTAACAATGCAAAAAAAGTTTTAAAAACTGCAGTTTTTTGGGGAGCAGTGATTTTAATAATGCTTAAAGTGAAACCATAAAACTGAAATATTCCTTTAAATTTCGTACCTGGGGGGTGTCTATAGTATGCCTGTAAGGAGAGCAAAATAACATTTTTAAAGGAAAAAAAAGTCATTTAAAAGTGCTAGTGGTAGCGCCAGCTATAATGAATTGTTGGGTCTCTGCAATACACATAAAAGTCATTGAAAAAACAGCCTAGGATTCCCCCACAGTGCATTACCAGGCGCTTCAGGTCTGGTATGGATATTAAGGGGAACCCCACACCAAAATAAAAAAAAATGGCATGGGGGTCAGAGGGGGCGGGGCCACTGGGTGGTCCCACCCTCAGTTATATAAGAACTGTCAGAAGAACACAAGTGTCACACAGCGGGAACCTCCCATTGATGCGGATCGTCCAGAGAACAAAGCGGGGAAGAAGAAGCCAGGAGGAAGATGTGGACAAGAAGACCAAAGGAAGAAGCAGAGGATCGGAGGAAGAAGCAGAGGAAGAAGCGGGGAAAGAACAAGATGGAGGAAGAAAACCGAATGAAGACCAGAATGAGATGGAGTAAGAAGTGGGGAAAGAAGAAGACATTAATAAAGGAATTGGCAAAAAACAGCTATTGTCTTTTTTAATGTTTTTGACACTTTTTTGTGAAATGGTAGGGGTACATTTGTACCCCATTACCATTTCACGCTGGGAGGGGTGGGATCTGGGAGTCCCCTTGTTAAAGGGGGCTTCCAGATTCCGATAAGCCCCCATCCGCATACCCCCACAATCACCTGCAAGGGTTATGGGGATGAAGCCCTTCTCCCCATCAACATGGGGACATCTTCCCCATGTTGAGGGCATGTGGCCTGGTACGGTTCAGGAGGGGGGGTGCTCTCTCTCGTCCCCCCTCTTTTCCTGGGACCTGCCAGGTTGTGTGCTTGGATAAGGGTCTGGTATGGATTTTTAGGGGGGTTCCTTTTAATATCAATACCAGACCTGAAGGGCCTGGTATGGAATTTGGGGGACCCCCAGCCATTTTTTTTATTTTGTTTCGGGGTTCCCCTTAATATTCATACCAGACCCAAAGGGCCTGGTAATGCACTGTGGGGGAATGCCAGGCTGTTTTTTCAATGACTTTTATGTGTATTGCAGAGACCCGACAATTCATTATAGCCGGCGCTACCGCTTGTACTTTTAAATTACTTTTTTTCCTTTAGAAATGTCATTTTACTCTCGGACTGTTGTAAACACGGGAAACATGCGCCACTTTACAGGCATACTATAGACACCCCCCAGGTACGAAATTTATAGGAATATTTCACTTTTATTGTTTCACTTTAAGCATTATTAAAATCACTGCTCCCAAAAAAAACGTCCATTTTTAAAACTTTTTTTTGCATTGATATATGTCACCTGGGGCAGGACCCAGGTCCCCAAACACTTTTTATGACAATAACTTGCATATTAGCCTTTAAAATTAGCACTTTTCTCCCATAGACTTTTGAAGGGTGTTCCGTGGCTTTCGAATTTGCCACGAACACCCCAAATATTCGCTATTCGGCAAACTGGCGAACAGCCAATGTTCGAGTTGAACTCATGTTCAACCCGAACAGACAGCCCATCCCTACCCACCACATGCAGCCTTTGTCCAACCACATGCAGCCTGTGTTCCACCACATGCAGCCTGTGTCCCACCAAATGCAGCCTGTGTCCCACCAAATGCAGTCTGTGTCCCACAAAATGCAGCCAGCCTGTGACCCACCAAATGCAGCCTGTGCCCCACCAAATGCAGCCTGTGTCCACCAAATGCAGCCTGTGTCCCACCAAATGCAGCCTGTGTCCACCAAATGCAGCCTGTGTCCACCAAATACAGCCCGTGTCCACCAAATGCAGCCTGTGTCCACCAAATACAGCCCGTGTCCACCAAATGCAGCATGTGTCCCACCAAATGCAGCCAGCCTGTGTCCCACCAAATACATCCTGTGCCCCACCAAATGCAGCCTGTGTCCACCAAATGCAGCCCGTGTCCACCAAATGCAGCCTGTGTCTCACCAAATGCAGCCTGTGTGTCACCAAATGCAGCCTGTGTCCCACAAAATGCAGCCTGTGTATCACCAAATGCAGCCAGCCTGTGTCCACCAAATGCAGCCTGTGTCCACCAAATGCAGCCTGTGCCTCACCAAATGCAGCTGTATCCACCAAATGCAGCCTGTTTCCACCAAATGCAGCCTGTGTCCACCAAATGCAGCCTTGCCTGTGTCACATCGAACCCCCCCACCCCCCCATTCTCCATGGGTGCACAGCGGTATTTAGCTTGGTGTGCGGCATCCTCTCCTACTGTGTGAGCACTGGTAGCAGTGATGGAGGAGTCTGCTCCTCTCATACTTCCTGTTTCCTCTCTCCCGGGCGCAATGGGAGAGAGAAAACAGGAAGTGACATCAAACTGAGATGTCAATCAAACCGTCCGGCCATAGTAATAGATACTACGAGTGTCGGGCGGAAGCTACTCAGCGCTTCAGAAAGTGGCGCAAGGCGGGTTAAAACCCCGCAAATGAAGCGCCATGTCTGCAATCTCGTGGTTACATAGACGTGGCGCTTCTCATAAGTGCACTGTGTCTGTCGTCGCAATGTGTCCGGCGTCCGAACACAGTGCACTTTTAGGACCTTTATTTGTATTTTTTTTAAAGGGCCAGTATTAAAAATTTATTTTTTTTACTTTTTTTGTGACTGCCTGGAGGGGGGGCAGTGCCCATGCGCCCCCTATGGACGGGCCACCACTGGAGAGGAATGCGACAAATCAATACACAGCAAACAAGCAATGCAGGGGGAGAATGAGGGGAGTATGAGCTTCAGTGAGACTTTGTCTGGTGAAGATTGAATGGTAACAAGCACTGAGCAGAGCGCCCCCAGCAGGTGACACAGGGGAAGTGTGGGCTCCTTACATTTGTCTCATTGCATGCTCTGGATCCATAGGTGTTACAAGAATGTAGAAGACCTGGGGGGGGTAAAAATGTGACACAATGACCAGTGGTTGTAGACAAACCAACGGGAGAGAATACAGGGACATAAATAAAACCCGAGTCTCCTGGTACTCAGAAGTTATACTTTAATTGCTGCCCCATCAGCAAGAGTCCGACAGACATGAATACTCTTCATCATCAATATTTTCTATCTAATATTCCCCTCTCAGCACAAATCTTCTTCCCCACCCAAATCCCTCCTTAAAACATCAATCCCCTCTATTCCAAATCCCCCCCCCCCTCCAATCACACATTATTTCCTCTGACCGAATCCCACATTCCAGCAGAAATCCTCTCCCCAACCAAATCTCCCCCCAGAAAACATCCCCAACCTCTGTCCATATTCCTTCCCAGCACAAATATTTAGCAACACCCAAATCCCCCCCTTCCAGCATCAATCCCCCAAATCCCTTCTTCAGCACAAATCCTCTTCTCCCTCCAAGCATTAATACTGCTCTCTGAAGATTCCCCATCCCAGTACAAATCTTTGTCCCACACCCAAATCTCTCATGCCAGCACAAATAATCTACCCCTCAAAGTCCCAACTCCCAGCACAAATCTTTTCCTCCTCAAAATCCCTTCTCCCCATGGAAATCTTTGCCCACTAACCAAATAATCCTTCCCAGTACAAATCCTTTCCTCAAATCCTCTTGGCAACACAAATCTTTGTCCTTTGCACAAATCCCCCTTCCAATACCACTTAAAGTCTCTCCTCTGTACACAACTCCCCCCCCCCCCGTGCCCCTTTCAGCACAAATCATATTTCCCCCAAATATCACCTCCCAACACAAATCCTCTATCCTTCAAATCACCCCTCCCAGCACAAATCTGTTTCCCCCTATCTCCCCTCCCATCACAAATAATCTTCCCACAAATCCCCCTCCCATCACAAATTCTCTCCCACCAAAAAAATATTTGGCCCATCTATATCCCCCTTCCTAGCAACAATTTTTATCCCCCACCCAAATCTCCCCTCTCAGTACAAGTCCTACCCCCCCAAATCCCCCTTTCCAGCAGAAATCTTTGTCGCTCACCCAATCCTCTCCTCCCAGCACAAATCCTTTCTCCCTTAAATATCCCCAACCAGCGCATATCCTTTCCTTAACCAAATCACCCATCCCAGCACAAATCCTTATCTCCCTCCAAGCACATATTTTTACCCCACAAAATCCCCACTTCCAGCGCAAATCCTCTCCCCCAAATTCGACTTTTTTGTACTTCACCCAAATCCCTCCTAACACAAATCCTTCCCCATATCCCTCCTCCCAGCACAAATTTTCTTACTCCCCAATATGCCCTCATCCCAACACAAATTCTCCCCATCTCCCCTCCCAGCACAAATCATCGTTCTCCAAATCCCTCCTACCAGCAGAAATCCTCACCTCAAAATCCCCCTCCCACCACAAACCCTCTCCCCGACCTAAATCCATCCTCACAGGACAAATCATCTCCAATCCCCAAATCCATCTTACCAGCACAAATCCTCACCATAAAATCCCCCTCCTACCACAAATTCTCTCCCCGACCCAAATCCCCCCTCCCAGCAAAAACCCTCTCCAACACCGAAATCACCCTCCCAGCAAAAACACTCTCCAACACCCAAATCCCCCCTCCCAGCACAAATCTTCTCTAACACCCAAATCCCTCCTCCCAGCACAAATCTTCTCTAACACCCAAATCCAGCCTCCCAGCACAAATCTTTAACCCCCACCTAAATTTCTTCTGCAGTAAAAATCCTCATCTCAATGTCCATATCCCCCCTCCCAGCTCTAATTCCCACTCCGCATCCACCCTTCTAGCACAAATACCCCCCCCCCAAAAGGCCACCCCAACACAAAAAGCCCCCCAAATTCCCCCTCCCAACACAAATATATTTTTTATCATTCACTATTGTTTTATTAGTCCCTTTTGCTTTATATGCTTTATATTTCATTTGTTATTTTATAGATGTTTTTAGTGCTGCTTTTCTTAAGTATTTACATTGAGTGCAAGGTTTATTTATTTTGTTTACATTTTATACTCTAAAAATTAATAATGGTGTAATTTTATTGTAATGGCGGTTTTAGGAATATTCTTTCTTATAAAAAAAAAATGATTTCGTGCAGCACATCAGTAACATTATAAAATAGAGTCTTTGATAAATAACAGTCTCATTACTTACTTACAGCTGACATACAACTTCTCCTGCTTCTCACATTTCTTTGGATTAAAAAATATGTAATTCCATATGGCATCAAATCTGTTTAGTTTTTATATAAAATTTAGGGAACTAAATTTTGATTTCATAGTTCTCCCTGATAAATGCCTCCTCCCTGCCTTGCAAATTGCCTCCTATTATACAGGAAGAGACTCTGTGCCTCAAATGTGTACAATGTGTATTCAGTTTCTCTGAAAAAATAATTCACTCAATAGTTCTGGCTGAAAAATGCCGACTCTCTCCCTCCACATCATCATCACCTCATAAAGAATGGCATACTGTTCAGCAAACAAATACATTTACTTTAATATTTATGGCTAAAATATGACAACTCCCTGCCTTCCAAACTGTCTCCCCTGAAAAAGGATACAATCGTGTTATGTTACCCCAACATTTCATTTCTGATTTGTGTCTGTATTACCATGTATTTGTATTAAAAGGTATCCTGTTCTCTCTGCATTACTTTCATTATGTGAAATATCTGGTGATCCTGCCAGTCCCCTTGGTTTCCTGTTTCAAACTGACCACCCGGGGGAGGGGGGAGTTTGCTTCTTTGCATTCTACTTAGGAGCACAACTTGGTAATACTCCAGTGGTCAGACTTGTGCTGATATGAGCCCCCTCCCTGCCTAGCTCTTCATTATAGAGATCAGTGTACTGCTGTTTCTTTGCCTCCTGATGATATGCTCTCTGCCCAGCTCTTGAATAGGGATGTGCTGAACATCCCCAGTTCGGTTCACACCAGAACACCGCGAACAGGCAAAACATTTGTGCGAACCCCGTTAAAGCCTATGAGGCATGAGCATGAAAAATCAAACATGCTAATTTTAAAGTCTTAAATGTAAGTTATTGCCGTAAAAAGTGTTTGGGGACCCGGGTCCTGCCCCAGGAGACATGTATCAATGCAAAAAAAAAGTTTTAAAAACATCCATTTTTGTAGGAGCAGTGATTTCAATAATGCTTAAAGTGAAACAATAAAAATTAAATATTCCTTTAAATATCGTGCCTGAGGGTCCCCTTAGCCTGCCTGTAAAGTAGAGCATCTTTCCCGTGTTTAGAACAGTCCCGCAGCAAAATGACATTTCTAAAAGCAAACTGCACGCGGCTGTAATGAATTGTCGAGTTTCGGCAATATAGATAAAAATCATTGGGAAAAATGGCATGGGTCCCCCCCCCGGACATTACCAGGCCCTTTGGGTCTGGTATGGATATTAAGGGGAACCCTGCGCTAAAATTTTTTAAAAAATGGTGTCCCTCCAAAATCCATACGAGACCCTTATCCGAGCACACAACCTGGCAGGCTTCAGGAAAAGGGGGGATGAGAGAACACCCCTGCCCCTGAACCATACCAGGTCACATGCCCTCAACATAGGGAGGGTGTTTTGGGGGTCCCCCCAAATTACCTTGTCCCCATGTTGATGGGGGACAAGGAACTCTTTCCCTCAACCTTGCCCAGTGGTTGTGGGGGTCTGCGGGCGTGGGGCTTATCAGAATCTATAAGTCTCCTTTAACAAGGCCAAAGCAGTGATTGGCCAAAGCATGCAGGTCAGGTACATGCTTTGGCCAATCAGCAGCCATCAATGCACTGTGATCTTGCAGTGCATTGACGGTCTCGCTTTCACTATGGGGCATTCCGCGGGCGCTCAAATTTCACGCGAGCGCTCCATAATGTTCTAAATTCTGCAAACGGTCGAACACCTGACTTACGTTTGACTCGAACAGTGGACTCATCCCTACTCTTCATTATGGAGATTAGTGTACTGCTGTTACTCTGCTTCCTGCTCACATGCTCTCTGCCAGCTCTACATTATGGAGATGAGTGTACTGCTGTTATTCAGCCTTCTCTGACATGTCTCCTGCCTAGCTATTCCTTATAGAGATCAGTGTACTGCTGTTTCTCTGCCTCCTTTGGTATGTCCCTTGCCCAGCTCTTACTTATGGAAATCAGTGTACTGATTTTATCTGCCATCTGCTGACACACTCCCCCTGCCCAACTCATTACAATGTATTGCTGTCTCTGCATTTTAGCAAGGACTGGGCCCATGTGCTCCATTCAAGCTGCTTTTGTTGCCATGTCCCCCCATTAATAAAAGGAGTCTCTTCTCCCATCTCTCTAAGCCCTTTACACAGTGGCGGAAGTATAGGGGTTGCTGAGGTCGCCATGGCGACCGTGCCCCTTGCTGCAGGGGGCCCTTGAGGGCCCCCTGTATACTTTAATAGGAGGAGCGGCAAGGGTAGCTGAAACCGAGCTCCCCGATCTTAAGTCGAACTGCAATCTGCACTGTGCAGGGAGCGCGTCACATTGATTTAACCTAAAGTGAAAGTACAGTGTGTGCTGTGCTCTTTGTCTCCCTATGTCTGACTATCTATCTACTGTATGTGTGTTTATATGTGTGTGTGTGCATGTATGCCTGTCCATGTATATGTGCATGTATGTATGTATGCATTTGATGGCACAGTGTCTGCGTTTGAGGGGCACAGTGGCTGCTTTTGATGGGCACAGTGGCTGCGTTTGATGGCACAGTGGCTGCGTTTGATGGGCACAGTGGCTGCTTTTGATGGGCACAGTGGCTGCGTTTGATGGGCACAGTGGCAGCATTTGATGGGCACAGTGGCAGCATTTGATGGGCATAGTGGCTGCATTTGATGGGCACAGTGGCTGCTTTGATGGGCACAGTAGCTGCGTTTGATGGGCACAATGGCTGCGTTTGATGGGCACAGTGGCTGCGTTTGATGGGCACAGTGAGGCTGCAATTGATGTTTTTTTTCAGAATTTCTCAGTTTGTTTGCGCCCCCTCAAAATTTTGAGCACCAGCCGCCATTGGTTTATATGTGTGTGCATATGTGCATTTATATATATGTGTGTGTGTATGTATATAGACAATATATGTGTGTGTATTATGTGTATTATGTGTGTGTGTGTGTGTGTGTGTGTGTGTGTGTGTGTGTATGTATGCACATTTTATGTATGCAATTTTAATCTTGACCCCCTATATATGTACAATCAGAACCAATTTTTGTATTTATTTTTTGCTTGTTCATAGTACCAGCAAAAAAATGCTGTTCCTCAGAACAGCGAGCCATACTCAGATCACTTTTCAGAGGCATTTGACAGATGGTAAAGAGGCAATATGACCTCCTGACCACCTGTTTTAACCCCTTAAATGCATCATCACTATGCTGCAACTGCATGCAATGCACACAGTTGCGGAGTGGTTGCAGTGCAGCCCCATTCCCCATAGGGGTATACTTCAAGGGTGCCCTGACTGGAAAAATATTGAGAAACACCGACATAGAGGAACCGATGTCTCCATTTTCCTCCTGCAGCCGCTGAATGCCTGCGGGAGGGAGAGGAGGAGAAGTGGGGGGGGAAATGGAGAAATCGGTTCCTTTATATACAACCACCCACTTGCGACTGGGCCCTGTTGTTTCGCCACTGGGCTTGCAGGAAAGGGCCCTGTCCGGGGATCAGGGGGGTCCTTCATGGTTTCTTGCATCGGGACCCTGAAGGTTCTAGTTACACCACTGATATATATGTAGCGCTGGTAGATTTTTGATCTACCGCTGATAGGTAAATGTAGTGGGTCACTTGTTAGAGGAATTTAGATTTGCCTCTGTTCCAGCTTGGCTGAGTTGCGTGTGGTTCCACACTGTGCTGTGGGTGTCGTTGTCACCATGGGCCAGTGTTGGAAAAGCAACGTGTTGAAGCGTATGAGTGCTCCTCTGTCCCGGAGATAACTCGGTGGAGGTGGTCCTCCGAGTTGCATTCTGGGAGAGGGTATTTATGGGACAGACGCCATGTTTTAGGGTTCGTTTTCAGCCACCTGCTGGCCCTCCTGGCCAACAGGTATGTGCTAAGAGTACTACCTCGTAGTCCTCCGTTCCGGAGGTCCATGTCGCTGCAGCGTGTGGGTGGGCCCAGAAGCCTGTCTGGGGCCTACCACAGCAGCAGAGGAATGGTCCTGGGCTGTCCATCCAGAGTGAAGTTGCTGGACAACCGAGGAGATCCCAGGGGAGGACCCGTCATGGAAGGATCATGCAGAGTGCTGGTCTGGAGAGGGGCCTGGTGACTCGGTTGGAGGACGCATCCTAAAGTAATCCTACCGCATAGTACTGCCGGATTGGCTTAAAGGTTCAAGTACTGTGTCTGACATTCATCGCAAACCAATACATCCTGTGGCAGAGGATCGTACGGGTTTTATACCAAACAAGTCTGTGGCAGAAACTTTTGTGCGTTCTGCGTGCTGGCTGCTAGACAAGTGAGAGATGTCTATCCAGGCGGGCAAAGATTAAATCCTACAAAGGGGAGACTATTCAACTAAGTGTTCAATTATAAAGAATGTTCTGAAGAATACAACAGAAAGGTATTTGAGCTTCCCTGCAACTTTCCTTCTACCTCTTTCCTGCTACTTCTTTTATTTGTTCATTAAAGCATTGAAAAATATACTTGAGTGTTCAGTGCTTACATCGCCCAGAGGTAAACTCAACGGAACCCTAGACCCGGTGCAGGTGAAACAGAGGTATCGAGAGTGAAGGTAACAGCCCGCTTTATATATATATTTACTGTATTTTCTGTATATTATAGACATATTTGCCTTGCATTTCTGTTTTAAAGTGAATTTGTTGTTTTATGTGTACTTTAACCACTTGAGCCCTGGACCATTATGCTGCCTAAGGACCAGAGGTCTTTTTCCAATTTGGCACTGCGTCGCTTTAACTGCTAATTGTGCGGCCATGCAATGCTGTACCCAAACGAAATTTGCGTCCTTTTCTTCCCACAAATAGAGCTTTCTTTTGATGGTATTTGATCACCTCTGCGGTTTTTATTTTTTGCGCTATAAACGGAAAAAGACCGAAAATTTTGAAAAAAAATGATATTTTCTAATTTTTGTTATAAAAAAACCCCAATAAACTCAATTTTAGTCATACATTTAGGCCAAAATGTATTCGGCCACATGTCTTTGGTAAAAAAAATGTCAATAAGCGTATATTTATTGGTTTGCGCAAAAGTTATAGCGTCTACAAACTAGGGTACATTTTCTGGAATTTACACAGGTTTTAGTTTATGACTGCCTATGTCATTTCTTGAGGTGCTAAAATGGCAGGGCAGTACAAAACCCCCCCAAATGACCCCATTTTGGAAAGTAGACACCCCAAGGAAATTGCTGAGAGGCATGTTGAACCCATTGAATATATTTTTTTTTGTCCCAAGTGATTGAATAATGACAACAAAAAAAAATATTTACAAAAAGTTGTCACTAAATGATATATTGCTCACACAGGCCATGGGCCTATGTGGAATTGCACCCCAAAATACATTCAGCTGCTTCTCCTGAGTATGGGGATACCACAAGTGTGGGACTTTTTGGGAGCCTAGCCGCGTACGGGGCCCCGAAATCCAATCACCGCCTTCAGGATTTCTAAGGGCATAAATTTTTGATTTCACTCCTCACTACCTATCACAGTTTTGAAGGCCATAAAATACCCAGATGGCACAAAACCCGCCCAAATGACCCCATTTTGGAAAGTAGACACCCCAAGCTATTTGCTGAGAGGCATGTTGAGTCCATGGAATATTTTATTTTTTGACACAAGTTGCGGGAAAGTGACAATTTTTTTTTTTTATGCACAAAGTTGTCACTAAATGATATATTTCTCACACAG
Source organism: Lithobates clamitans (assembly GCA_037952925.1). NCBI lineage: Eukaryota > Metazoa > Chordata > Amphibia > Anura > Ranidae > Lithobates > Lithobates clamitans. The sequence continues at coordinate 672,073 of JBBGZY010001494.1, forward strand.
GCCATGGGCATATGTGGAATTGCACCCCAAAATACATTTAGCTGCTTCTCCTGAGTATGGGGATACCACATGTGTGGGACTTTTTGGGAGCCTAGCCGCATACGGGGCCCCGAAAACCAAGCACCGCCTTCAGGATTTCTAAGGGCGTAAAGTTGTGATTTCACTCCTCACTACCTATCACAGTTTTGAAGGCCATAAAATGCCAAGATGGCACAAAACCCCCCAAATGACCCCATTTTGGAAAGTAGACACCCCAAGCTATTTGCTGAGAGGCATGTTGAGTCCATGGAATATTTTATATTATGACACAAGTTGCAGGAAAGTAACACTTTTTTTTTTTTTTTTGCACAAAGTTGTCACTAAATGATATATTACTCAAACATGCCATGGGCATATGTGGAATTACACCCCAAAATACATTCTGCTGCTTCTCCTGAGTATGGAGATACCACATGTTTAGGACTTTTTGGGAGCCTAGCCGTGTACGGGGCCCCGAAAACCAAGCACCGCCTTCAGGATTTCTAAGGGCATACATTTTTGATTTCACTCCTCACTACCTATCACAGTTTTGAAGGCCATAAAATGCCAAGATGGCACAAACCCCCCCCAAATGATCCCATTTTGGAAAGTAGACACCCCAAGCTATTTGCTGAGAGGCATGTTGAGTCCATGGAATATTTTATTTTTTGACACAAGTTGCGGGAAAGTGACAATTTTTTTTTTTTGCACAAAGTTGTCACTAAATGATATATTTCTCACACAGGCCATGGGCATATGTGGAATTGCACCCCAAAATACATTTAGCTGCTTCTCCTGAGTATGGGGATACCACATGTGTGGGACTTTTTGGGAGCCTAGCCGCATACGGGGCCCCGAAAACCAAGCACCGCCTTCAGGATTTCTAAGGGCGTAAAGTTGTGATTTCACTCCTCACTACCTATCACAGTTTTGAAGGCCATAAAAAGCCCAGATGGCACAAAACCCCCCCAAATGACCCCATTTTGGAAAGTAGACACCCCAAGCTATTTGCTGAGAGGCATGTTGAGTCCATGGAATATTTTATATTTTGACACAAGTTGCGGGAAAGTGACAATTTTTTTTTTTTTTGCACAAAGTTGTCACTAAATGATATATTGCTCAAACATGCCATGGAATATGTGGAATTACACCCCAAAATATATTCTGCTGCTTCTCCTGAGTACGGGGATACCACATGTGTGGGACTTTTTGGGAGCCTAGCCGCATACGGGGCCCCGAAAAACCAAGCACCGCCTTCAGGATTTCTAAGGGCGTAAAGTTGTGATTTCACTCCTCACTACCTATCACAGTTTTGAAGGCCATAAAATGCCAAGATGGCACAAAACCCCCCCAAATGACCCCATTTTGGAAAGTAGACACCCCAAGCTATTTGCTGAGAGGCATGGTGAATATTTTTCAGCTCTCATTTGTTTTTGAAAATGAAGAAAGACAAGAAAAATGTATTTTTTTTTTCTTTTTTCAATTTTCAAAAGTTTGTGACAAAAAGTGAGGTCTGCAAAATACTCACTATACCTCTCAGCAAATAGCTTGGGGTTTTCCAAAATGGGGTCATTTTGGGGGGGTTGTGCCATCTGGGCATTCCATGGCCTCCGAAACTGTGATAGGCAGTGAAGAGTGAAATCAAAAATTTACGCCCTTAGAAAGCCTGAAGGAGGTGATTGGTTTTTGGGGTCCCGTGCGCGGCTAGGCTCCCAAAAAGTCCCACACATGTGGTATCCCCATACTTAGGAGAAGCAACAGAATGTATTTTGGGGTGTAATTTCACATATTCCCATGGCATGTTTGAGCAATATATCATTTAGTGACAACTTTGTGCAAAAAAAAAAAAATTTGTCTCTTTCCCGCAACTTGTGTCACAATATAAAATATTCCATGGACTCGACATGCCTCTCAGCAAATAGCTTGGGGTGTCTACTTTCCAAAATGGGGTCATTTGGGGGGGGTTTGAACTGTCCTGGCATTTTATGCACAACATTTAGAAGCTTATGTCACACATCACCCACTCTTCTAACCACTTGAAGACAAAGCCCTTTCTGACACTTTTTGATTACATGAAAAAAATATTTTTTTTGCAAGAAAATTACTTTGAACCCCCAAACATTATATATTTTTTTAAAGCAAATGCCCTACAGATTAAAATGGTGGGTGTTTCATTTTTTTTTTTCACACAGTATTTGCGCAGCGATTTTTTAAACGCATTTTTTGGGGAAAAACACACACTTTTTAAAATTTTAATGCAATAAAACACACTATATTGCCTAAATGTTTAAAGAAATAAAAAAGATGATCTTAGGCCGAGTACATGGATACCAAACATGACATGCTTTAAAATTGCACACAAACGTCCAGCGGCGACAAAATAAATACATTTTTAAAAGCCTTTAAAAGCCTTTACAGGTTACCACTTTAGATTTACAGAGGAGGCCTACTACTAAAATTACTGCCCTCGATCTGACCTTCGCGGTGATACCTCACATGCATGGTGCAATTGCTGTTTACATTTGACGCCAGACCGACGCTTGTGTTCGCCTTTGCGCGAGAGCAGGGGGGGACAGGGGTGCTTTTTTTTTTTTTTTTTTTTTCTTTATTATTTTTTTGCTTTTTTATCTTATTTTTAAACTGTTCCTTTCATTTTTATTTTTTTTAAATTAATTTTCTTGTTATCTCAGGGAATGTAAATATCCCCTATGATAGCAATAGGTAGTGACAGGTACTCTTTTTTTTAAAAATTGGGCTCTATTAGACCCTAGATCTCTCCTCTTCCCTCAAAGCATCTGACCACACCAAGATCGGTGTGATAAAATGCTTTCCCAATTTCCCAATGGCGCTGTTTACATCCGGCGAAATCTAAGTCATGAAATGCTCGTAGCTTCCGGTTTCTTAGGCCATAGAGATGTTTGGAGCCATTCTGGTCTCTGATCAGCTCTATGGTCAGCTGGCTGAATCACTGGCTGCATTTTCAGGTTCCCTGTTGGGACAGGAGAGCCAGAGAAAAACATGGAAGACGGTGGGGGGGGGGCATTCCCTCCCACTGCTTGCAAAAGCAGTCTAGAGGCTAATTAGCCAATAGGATTGCTTTTACATGAAAGCCGACCGCTGGCTGAAAAGAATGATACCAAGATGATACCTAAACCTGCAGGCATCATACTGGTATAACCACTCAAAGTCCAGCAACATACCAGTACTAGGGATGAGCCGAACACCCCCCGGTTCGGTTCGCACCAGAACCCGCGAACGGACCGCAAGTTCGCACGAACGTTAGAACCCCATTGACGTCTATGGGACTCGAACGTTCGAAATCAAAAGTGCTAATTTTAAAGGCTAATTTGCATGGTATTGTCCTAAAAAGGGTTTGGGGACCCGGGTCCTACCCCAGGGGACATGTATCAATGCAAAAAAAACTTTTAAAAACGGCCGTTTTTTCGGGAGCAGTGATTTTAATGATGCTTAAAGTAAAAAAAAAAAAGTGAAATATTCCTTTAAATATCGTACCTGGGGGGTGTCTATAGTATGCCTGTAAAGTGACGCGTGTTTCCCATGTTTAGAACAGTCCCTGCACCAAATGTCATTTTTAAAGGAAAAAATCTCATTTAAAACTGCTTGCGGGTTTAATGTCATGTCGGGTCATGGCAATATGGATGAAAATCAGTGAGACAAACGGCATGGGTACCCCCCAGTCCATTACCAGGCCCTTTGGGTCTTGTATGGATATTAAGGGGAACCCCGCACCCAAATTAAAATAAGGAAAGGTCCCTATATACTCTGAACAGCAGTATACAGGCGGTGCAAACAAGACAGGGACTGTAGGTTTGTTGTTAAGTAGAATCTGTTTGTAATTTTGAACATTTTTAATGTGTTTAGCTCCAGCCAAAAAATCTTTTCTAAGCTTTTTGGAAAACATAGGGAAGGGTTATCACCCCTGTGACATTTGTTTTGCGTCTTTCCTCCTCTTCAGAAGATTTCACCTCACTTTTTTGTCCCAATGAAAAATGTTTTTTGAAAATTTGGGTTTTTTTGTGGAACAAGGATTGGAAAGCATCAGTGGAAAGGAGAAATTGTTTTCCCATATTAACTCTTACAGGAGAGAATTTCCCTTCCTTAGGGGTAGATTTCATCTCACTTCCTGTTGTCTCCTTCCGTTTGCAAGTAGGAGTCGTTTGTAAGTTAGATGTTTGAAAGTAGGGTCCTGCCCTATATACTCAGCAGAAATTTGGGCCTTAGGTGTTGCTGTGGCCAAAACACTGTAAGCCCTCACAGGGCCCTGCTGTGAAATATTAGATCAAGAATTGTAATTACATGCCCCTGTTGAACAGGAGCTGAAAAATTAGGCCTTAGGCACTGGTGCTGGTGCCACAACACTGCAACCCCTCACAGACACTCTAGTTGGAACGCAGGAACGAGCCCTGCTGCAAAGTATTGCATCAAAAATTGTAATTACACGCCCCTGTTAGACAGGGGCAGAAAAATTGGGCCTTAGGCACTGGTGCTGGTGCCACAACACTGCAACCCCTCACAGACACTCTAGTTGGAACGCAGGAACGAGCCCTGCTGCAAAGTATTGCATCAAAAATTGTAATTACACGCCCCTGTTAGACAGGGGCAGAAAAATTGGGTCTTAGGCACTGGTGCTGGTGCCACAACACTGCAACCCCTCACAGACACTCTAGTTGAAACGCAGGAACAAGCCCTGCTGCAAAGTATTGCATCAAAAATTGTAATTACACGCCCCTGTTAGACAGGGGCTGAAAAATTGGGTCTTAGGCACTGGTGCTGGTGCCACAACACTGCAACCCCTCACAGACACTCTAGTTGGAATGCAGGAACGAGCCCTGCTGCAAAGTATTACATCAAAAATTGTAATTACACGCCCCTGTTAAACAGGGGCTGAAAAATTGTGCCTTAGGCACTGGTGGTGGCGCCCAGAACCAAAAATGTTCTTACAAGCTATCAGCGTGATGATTGAGGAGGAAGAGGATAATTACTCAGGGATAGTCACTCAGCATCAGCATAGGCAGTCTTTGAAGGGATCTGAGATTTCAAAAAAAATTATTTGGTTACATCTGCATCAGGTGCTTGGTAGCTGGTGGTGATCCAAGACTGATTCATTTTTATGAAGGTCAGCCGATCGACCGAGTCGGTGGACAGACGCACCCTGTGATCGGTTACCACGCCTCCAGCAGCACTGAATGTGCGTTCCGAAAGAACGCTGGATGCAGGACAGGCCAGTAGCTCAATTGCATACTGTGCAAGCTCTGGCCAGTGATCCATCCTCAAGACCCAGTAACCCAGAGGATTTTCGGTGGGAAAGGTGTCCAAGTCTGATCTTGCCCCTAGGTATTCCTGCACCATGTAAAACAGACGCTGGCGATGGTTGCTGGAACCGATCATACCTTGGGGCTGCGGACCAAAAAATTGTCTGAACGCATCGGTCAGACGGCCACCTTCTCCACCGCTCCTTCTTTGACTGACCGAAGCCTCAGCAACACGTTGTCCAGAAACAGGAGTTTGTAACCTCCCAGTCTCTGGGAACGCGTTGCACAGACCTTTCTGCAAGGCCTCCCGAAGATGTTTCATCCTCTGCTCCCTCTGCGATGGCAAGATAAGGTCCGCAACCTTACCCTTGTAACGTGGATCAAGGAGGGTTGCCAGCCAGTATTGGTCCTTCTCCTTGATACCACGAATACGAGGATCCTTACGCAGGCTTTGCAGGATCAGGGAGGCCATGCAGCGTAGGTTTGCTGAGGCATTCGGTCCGGAGTCCTCTGGGTCACTAAGGACAACAACGTCCGCAGCCACCTCCTCCCAGCCACGTACAAGTCCATGTGTTCCTTGGGACTGATCCCTTAAAGACTGCTGATGCTGAGTGCCAGGCTCCACCTCCATACTGACACAATCTTCCTCCTCCTCCTCCTCCTCCTCCTCGTCCTCTTCCTGTGTGATCGGCGGGCACGCAGGAACACTGTCTGGATAAAGGGGGCCTTGAGAGCTAAGGAAGTCCTCCTCTTCCTGCCTCTGTTCTGCCTCAAGTGCCCTGTCCATTATTCCACACAGCGTGTGCTCCAACAGGTGGACAAGGGGGACAGTGTCACTGATGCATGCACTGTCAGTGCTCACCATCCTCGTGGCCTCCTCGAATGGTGACAGGACAGTGCATGCATCCCTGATCATGGCCCACTGGCGTGGGGAAAAAAAACCAAGGTCCCCTGACCCTGTCCTGGTGCCATAGTCGCACAGGTACTCATTGATGGCCTTCTGCTGCGTGTGCAGCCACTGCAGCATGGCCAACGTCGAGTTCCACCTGGTGGGCATGTCACAGATTAGGCGGTTCTTGGGCAGGTTAAACTCCTTTTGGAGGTCCGTCAGCCGAGCACTGGCATTATATGACCGGCGGAAATGCACAGAGACTTTCCTGGCCTGCCTCAGGACATCCTGTAAGCCCGGGTACCTGCCCAAGAACCGCTGCACCACCAAGTTAAGGACGTGAGCCAAACAGGGCACATGGGTCAGTTGTCCCTGTCGGAGGGCAGAGAGGAGGTTGGTGCCATTGTCGCAAACCACCATTCCTGCCTTAAGTTGGCGTGGCGTCAACCACCTCTGAACCTGCCCCTGCAGAGCTGACAGAACCTCTGCCCCAGTGTGGCTCCTGTCCCCCAAGCACACCAGCTCAAGCACCGCATGGCATCTTTTGGCCTGCGTACTTGCGTAGCCCCTTGAACGCCTACGGAGCACCGCTGGTTCCGAGGAAGAGGCCATGGAGGAAGAAGAAGAGGAGGGGGTGGAGGAGAGAGGTGTGTCACAATCAGCATTTTGGAGGCGTGGTGGAACAACCTCCAACACTACTGCACCTTGTCCTGCATCCTTCCCAGCTGCCAGCAGAGTCACCCAATGCGCCGTGAAACTTAAGTAACGTCCCTGTCCATGCCTGCTGGACCATGAGTCAGCGGTAATATGCACCTTACCGCTGACCGCCCTGTCCAGCGAGGCATGGACATTGCCTTCCACATGCCGGTAGAGAGCCGGAATCGCCTTCCGTGAGAAAAAGTGGCGTTTGGGTACCTGCCACTGAGGAACCGCACATTCCACAAACTCACGGAAGGGGGCAGAGTCTACCAACTGAAAAGGCAGCAGTTGAAGTGCTAGCAATTTTGCCAAGCTAGCATTCAACCGCTGGGCATGTGGATGGCTGGGAGCAAACTTCTTTCGGCGGTGCAGCAGCTGGGGCAGGGAAATTTGCCTGGTACAATCTGACGTCGGTGTACCAAAAGCAGATTGCCCACAAGTACTTGGCTGTGACACACCTAATTCTACACCTTCATTCCTCTCACTGCAGGTCTCAGAGAGGACTGAAGGTCTAGTGGGGTTGGAAATCTCAGCTGATGAGGAGCAAGGAGAGATCGTCTTTGTTCTTTGGTGTGGGTCTTTTAGATACGCTTGCCAACGAACTGCATGGCAGGTCAACATATGTCTGGTCAAGCATGTGGTACCCAAGCGGGAGATGTTTTGGCCACGCGAGATACGCTTGAGACATATGTTGCAAATAGCAGCGGTGCGATCTGATGCACTCGTCTCAAAAAAGGCCCACACCAAAGAACTTTTTGAATAACGCGCAGAGACTGCAGCGCCCTGCACATGTGGAGCTTTGGGGTGTGATGCAGTCAATGTGCTGCCCTTAGGCTGGCCCCTGGAGGGCATCCTGCCTAGTTGGTGATGTGCCACCTCCTCCTCCTCTTCCTCCTCCTCCTCTCTCCTATCAGGCACCCACGTTGAGTCAGTGACCTCATCATCCCCTCCCTCCTCATCACTGGAGCAAACCTGGCAGTATGCTGCAGCAGGGGGAGCATGACTGCCAGATTGCTGTCCTTCTTGGGCACCCCCTCTGTCCGTGCTCATGTTACTGCCTTCATTGAGCTCAGTATCATCATCAGAGCCTTCCAAACGCTGGGCATCCTCCTGGAGCATGTACCCAACACTGTGGTCAAACAGTTCGAGGGAATCCTCATGAGGACATGGTGGAGCTAGGGAAGGAGTCACTGATGACATTGAGCTGAGGGAAGAGGCCGCTGCTTTGCCAGACAAAGCACCCTGGGCATGGGTGAGAGAGGATGAGGAGGATGAGGACGGCTTGGTCATCCACTCGACCAAGTCTTCCGCATGTTGCGGCTCAACACGGCCAGCTGCCGAAAAAAAGGCCAAGCGTGTCCCATGGCCACGTGCTGATGAGGATGCACCGTCTCCACGACCAGCACTAGACACAGAGCCTGCTTGCCCTCTCTTATTGGCTTGTGACTGTCTGCCTCTCCTTCTTGGCCTTCCAGACATACTAATGGCCTGTAGCTGCACTAAGCTGGGATAGAACACCTGTAATTTTCTTAAGGTAGCTTTATATACTGTAACCAGACAAGCCTGCCTGTCAGTAGGAAGATAACAGGAACGGATCTAGCTGAACACTGTGAGCAGGACACACTGTACTAAATGTAAATAGTCTAGCTGCCTGACCGTGGTACTAATAGGATCAAATAGAACACCTGTAATTTTCTTAAGGTAGCTTTATATACTGTAACCAGACAAGCCTGCCTGTCAGTAGGAAGATAACAGGAACGGATCTAGCTGAACACTGTGAGCAGGACGCACTGCACTAAATGTAAATACCAGGAACGGATCTAGCTGAACACTGTGAGCAGGACGCACTGCACTGAATGTAAATAGCAGGAACGGATCTAGCTGAACACTGTGAGCAGGACGCACTGCACTGAATGTAAATAGCAGGAACGGATCTAGCTGAACACTGTGAGCAGGACGCACTGTACTAAATGTAAATAGTCTAGCTGCCTGACCGTGGTACTAATAGGATCAAAAAGAACACCTGTAATTTTCTTAAGGTAGCTTTATATACTGTAACCAGACAAGCCTGCCTGTCAGTAGGAAGATAACAGGAACGGATCTAGCTGAACACTGTGAGCAGGACACACTGTACTAAATGTAAATAGTCTAGCTGCCTGACCGTGGTACTAATAGGATCAAAAAGAACACCTGTAATTTTCTTCAGGTAGCTTTATATACTGTAACCAGACAAGCCTGCCTGTCAGTAGGAAGATAACAGGAACGGATCTAGCTGAACACTGTGAGCAGGACGCACTGTACTAAATGTAAATAGTCTAGCTGCCTGACCGTGGTACTAATAGGATCAAAAAGAACACCTGTAATTTTCTTCAGGTAGCTTTATATACTGTAACCAGACAAGCCTGCCTGTCAGTAGGAAGATAACAGGAACGGATCTAGCTGAACACTGTGAGCAGGACGCACTGTACTAAATGTAAATAGTCTAGCTGCCTGACCGTGGTACTAATAGGATCAAAAAGAACACCTGTAATTTTCTTAAGGTAGCTTTATATACTGTAACCAGACAAGCCTGCCTGTCAGTAGGAAGATAACAGGAACGGATCTAGCTGAACACTGTGAGCAGGACACACTGTACTAAATGTAAATAGTCTAGCTGCCTGACCGTGGTACTAATAGGATCAAAAAGAACACCTGTAATTTTCTTCAGGTAGCTTTATATACTGTAACCAGACAAGCCTGCCTGTCAGTAGGAAGATAACAGGAACGGATCTAGCTGAACACTGTGAGCAGGACGTACTGCACTAAATGTATATAGCAGGAACGGATCTAGCTGAACACTGTGAGCAGGACGCACTGCACTGAATGTAAATAGCAGGAACGGATCTAGCTGAACACTGTGAGCAGGACGCACTGCACTAAATGTAAATACCAGGAACGGATCTAGCTGAACACTGTGAGCAGGACGCACTGCACTGAATGTAAATAGCAGGAACGGATCTAGCTGAACACTGTGAGCAGGACGCACTGCACTAAATGTAAATACCAGGAACGGATCTAGCTGAACACTGTGAGCAGGACGCACTGCACTGAATGTAAATAGCAGGAACGGATCTAGCTGAACACTGTGAGCAGGACGCACTGCACTGAATGTAAATAGCAGGAACGGATGTAGCTGAACACTGTGAGCAGGACGCACTGCACTAAATGTAAATACCAGGAACGGATCTAGCTGAACACTGTGAGCAGGACGCACTGCACTGAATGTAAATAGCAGGAACGGATCTAGCTGAACACTGTGAGCAGGACGCACTGCACTAAATGTAAATACCAGGAACGGATCTAGCTGAACACTGTGAGCAGGACGCACTGCACTGAATGTAAATAGCAGGAACGGATCTAGCTGAACACTGTGAGCAGGACGCACTGCACTGAATGTAAATAGCAGGAACGGATCTAGCTGAACACTGTGAGCAGGACGCACTGCACTAAATGTAAATACCAGGAACGGATCTAGCTGAACACTGTGAGCAGGACGCACTGCACTGAATGTAAATAGCAGGAACGGATCTAGCTGAACACTGTGAGCAGGACGCACTGCACTAAATGTAAATACCAGGAACGGATCTAGCTGAACACTGTGAGCAGGACGCACTGCACTGAATGTAAATAGCAGGAACGGATCTAGCTGAACACTGTGAGCAGGACGCACTGCACTGAATGTAAATAGCAGGAACGGATGTAGCTGAACACTGTGAGCAGGACGCACTGCACTAAATGTAAATACCAGGAACGGATCTAGCTGAACACTGTGAGCAGGACGCACTGCACTGAATGTAAATAGCAGGAACGGATCTAGCTGAACACTGTGAGCAGGACGCACTGCACTAAATGTAAATACCAGGAACGGATCTAGCTGAACACTGTGAGCAGGACGCACTGCACTGAATGTAAATAGCAGGAACGGATCTAGCTGAACACTGTGAGCAGGACGCACTGCACTGAATGTAAATAGCAGGAACGGATCTAGCTGAACACTGTGAGCAGGACGCACTGCACTAAATGTAAATACCAGGAACGGATCTAGCTGAACACTGTGAGCAGGACGCACTGCACTGAATGTAAATAGCAGGAACGGATCTAGCTGAACACTGTGAGCAGGACGCACTGCACTAAATGTAAATACCAGGAACGGATCTAGCTGAACACTGTGAGCAGGACGCACTGCACTGAATGTAAATAGCAGGAACGGATCTAGCTGAACACTGTGAGCAGGACGCACTGCACTGAATGTAAATAGCAGGAACGGATCTAGCTGAACACTGTGAGCAGGACGCACTGCACTAAATGTAAATACCAGGAACGGATCTAGCTGAACACTGTGAGCAGGACGCACTGCACTGAATGTAAATAGCAGGAACGGATCTAGCTGAACACTGTGAGCAGGACGCACTGCACTAAATGTAAATACCAGGAACGGATCTAGCTGAACACTGTGAGCAGGACGCACTGCACTGAATGTAAATAGCAGGAACGGATCTAGCTGAACACTGTGAGCAGGACGCACTGCACTGAATGTAAATAGCAGGAACAGATCTAGCTGAACACTGTGAGCAGGACGCACTGCACTAAATGTAAATACCAGGAACGGATCTAGCTGAACACTGTGAGCAGGACGCACTGCACTGAATGTAAATAGCAGGAACGGATCTAGCTGAACACTGTGAGCAGGACGCACTGCACTAAATGTAAATACCAGGAACGGATCTAGCTGAACACTGTGAGCAGGACACACTGCACTGAATGTAAATAGCAGGAACGGATCTAGCTGAACACTGTGAGCAGGACACACTGCACTAAATGTAAATAGTCTAGATAGAAGATAACAGGAACGGATCTAGCTAAACTGAATACAGTGTATATATATATATGCAACACCTGGGATGCATATATATACACAATACACTGTAAGTGCAGCTAACTGACTGACTGTTCTGCCTAATCTATCTAACTCAAATCAAATGACACTGTCTCTCTCTCTCTCTATCTCTCAGCACACCGGAACACACACTACACAGGGCCGCCGTGCAGGCGGCCTTATATAGTGTGGGGTGTGTACTAAATCCCCTGAGCCATAATTGGCCAAAGCCACCCTGGCTTTGGCCAATTACAGCTCTCTCTACTGACGGCGCTGTGATTGGCCAAGCATGCGGGTCATAGTGCATGCTTGGCCAATAATCAGCCAGCAATGCACTGCGATGCCGCAGTGAATTATGGGCCGTGACGCGCCACACGAATTTGGCGCGAACGGCCCATATCGTTCGCAATTCGGCGAACGACCGAACAGCCGATGTTCGAGTCGAACATGGGTTCGACTCGAACACGAAGCTCATCCCTAACCAGTACGTTGCTGGTCCTTCTTGGGCATATATTGTAAACTTTTTTTTCATGCAGCCTGTGGGCTGAACGAAAAAAAGATATTGATCGGTGGGTATGCCCACCATTAGAATACCTCCCTTCATCTACCCACTTCTAATGATGGGCATCCATGCACCATTTATATATGCCGAAGCATGGGGGCATCCTCCCGCAAAAGGCAGGAGCAAATCGCTCCTCCACCCACTGCTGCTTCCACGCTTCGGCATATATGCTGAAGTATGTAACTGTGGTGGTGTAATCACCTCCGACAACGCTGGAGTCACGGCTTTATATATCGTGGGAGCAAACGCTGTTGCTGTCAAGATAAATAAATCCGCGCTGCAACTGAATGGCGTACCTAAAAAACAATAAAATGGTTACCAACAAAACACAGTAAACAGTAAAGTATAAAAAAATTGCATATCTGAAAAGCAGAAAAAAATATATATAAACTGCGCTAAACAAAAGTTATATGTGTTGAGGTGGATAAATAATGCAATCTATCACCAACAAAAAAAGTTATCAAAATACACAAATCAAATGAATAAAGTCCAAATTTCCCACGTGGTAGGTATTCAGTATAAATGTGAAATGCTGATCCAAATGAGCTATGATTGCTCTTACCAGAACTCCAAAGAAATATGCGGATGGCAAAAAAACCCTTGCCGGGGCCTCCGGGGTATTGGACCAAACAGCACCGTCCGTGGTCAGATCAAAATCCCCTCAATGGATACAGGATAAAGCAAACACAAGAAAAAAGACTGGCCATAGTGTAGTATGTTAAATGCTGGACATGGACATACGAACATACCAATCACCCAGGTGTGCACATATAAACAACCAAAAAACAGGGGGGGAGGGAAGTGAAAAACCCCACCACCGTGGCTGTAGATTGTGCTTACCGACTCACGGTGATACACAGGCTTGTATTAGGTTAAGAGCTGACATATAGCTGGCAAGAAGCACCTTGATAAGTCCTCATTACACGAAGTCCACATCGTCAGTATACCACCCAGAATAGAATAATAAACTCTCCATGGTGAAGTACGTTTTAAAAGCAGATTTAATAAACAAAGTATTGCACTTACATAATAAAAGCACTTAGTATCGCATCAGTAAATGTCGCCGGCCGGCATACAAGCATGGAAGCGAAGCTCGTCCTACTTCCTGGTCTCGTGGTAGCGTCGCTGCGTGCGTACCCAGACGCGTTTCGTCATCAAAAGGACGTTCTCAATGGGGACGAGTGCTTCTAGCGCGGAACTTTTTGCTTACATTTATATCTGAAAAGCAAACATGGTAAAACATAATAACAATAAAACATTGCAGAATAGAATAGAGTAAACAAGAGCAGAACAATAGAGAAAGAATAGAGAGAGAGAACAATAAAACAATAACTATTTTTTTTTTTTTTTTTGTGTTTTTATTTATTTATTTATTTTTTATTTATTTATTTTTACACTTTTTTTAGTAACTTTTAACTTTTGTAACTGGTTCCAGGTTTGGGTCTCTCAAAATGCAATGGCATCTTGGGAGACCCTGTGAAAGTGTGTCCTTGTCTGTGCAGTGCTGAACCCTACGCTAATACTCAACTAGTGTATGGTAGCGTTCAAAGCATTCACCCATGCAAAGACCAGGATTGCCAGGACAGGAGGGACAATAACACCGGGTGTCACGCCTAAATTCGCGCTTGCTGCAGACACGACATCTTTTTTTGGGGGCTCGTTGGGTAGGGGTACTCGGGAGGGCATAAAGAAAATGCCTCTCATGCAGCCGGCTTACTGCATTTGGTTGAGGAAGGTGAGGTAGAGCACCGTCTGGAAACAGAAGGGCTCTGACGATCTCTTCCTGGAATTTAAGGAAGGATCCAGTCCGTCCTGAAGCTCTGTATAGCACATGAGCGTTCAGCAAAGCCAATTGAAATAAATAAACAGACACTTTTTTGTACCAGCGTCTGGCCTTACGGGCAACTAGGTACGGCGCCAACAACTGGTCGTTGAGGTCCACCCCTCCCATATTAAGGTTATATTCGTGGACACAGAGGGGTTTCTCCACAACACCAGTCGCCATAGGAATTTGGGTCGTCGTGTCTGCATGAAGGGAGGATAGAATGAAAACATTCTTATTATCCCTCCACTTCATAGCGAGCAAGTTATTACACTGCAAGCAGGCTCTCTCCCCCAGCCTAGGACAGGAATCTACAAGCCGCTGGGGAAAGCCCCGGCGATTAGGTCGCACGGTGCCACATGCTCCAATTTGATGATCAAACAAGTGACTAAAAAGTGGCACGCTCGTATAATAATTGTCCACGTACAAGTGGTACCCCTTTCCGAATAAGGGTGACACCAAGTCCCACACTATCTTGCCAGCGCTTCCTATGTAGTCAGGGCAGTTTGTCGGCTCTACGTGACTATCTTTGCCCTCGTAAACCATAAATCTACATGTATAGCCTGTGGCCCTGTCACAGAGCTTATACATCTTGACCCCGTATCTGGCACGCTTGCTGGGAAGGTACTGTTTGAATGACAAACGGCCAGAAATTGTAATCAGGGACTCATCAACGCAGACAACTTGATGGGGGGTAAACAAGTCTGCAAAACGTTGGTTGAAGTGGTTTACGAGGGGCCAAATTTAGTAGAGCCGATCGTATGCAGGGTCTCCACGAGGACGACAGAGTTCATTGTCGTTGAAGTGCATGAACCGCAAAATCTGCTCGTATCGTGCCCTGGCCATGGAAGCAGAGAACACGGGCATATGGTAAATTGGGTCAGTGGACCAATATGACCGCAACTTACTCTTTTTATTCAAGCCCATGAGGAGGGAAAGGCCCAGAAAGATCTTAAATTCGGAGACCGTAATTGGTCTCCAATCTCTGGCAAGGGAGGACTGGGGATTAGCGGCGATGTGTTGACCAGCGTATAAATTGCTTTGGTCAACAATAGATCTATAGAGATCCTCGGTGAAAAACAGTGAATAAAAATCCAGTGGCGTAAAGTCAACTGTTTCCACCTGAATTCCGGGTTGGCCAGTGAAAGGGGGAAGTACGGGTGCTGCAGAAGTGGTGGGTTCCCAATTCGGATTGGCGAATGCAGCAGGAAGGGCATTATGGGCACGACGGGCCTGTCTTTGTCTTCTTGGTGGCAGCGGGACACTACTAGTGCTTGCCACCTCACCAGCTTGAGTTGCACTTATGGGACTCGCCACGTCACCACATGATACTGCAGTGCTGGATGTATGACCAGGGTGTACTAGGCTGCTGGTGCTTGCCAGTTCACCAGAAGGAATAGCGGCGCTAATACTTCTCTGCTCCATACGAGGGACCTGCGGTTCTTGCACTTCAAGGACAGAAGAAGTTCGGGGTCTGGTACGCCTGACCCTAGCAGGGACCACAACTCTGTCGTCAGAGCTATCTGTCATGGAGCCGATGTCCTCTACAGGATCGTATTCTGAGCCTGAACTTGACAGATGAGTGACTTCCTCTTTACTATCTGTCATGCTCAGAAACGTGTAGGCCTCTTCACTAGTGTACCTTCGATTTGCCATTTTGGGCTCTAAATTTAGGGGTACACTAGTGAGACTCACAGGCAAAAAAGCTCCTGACTGTCAGCGACTGTATCAAAACGCTACCAAAAAACTGTTAGCGATCGCAGGGATCAGGCTTGACTCTGCGAACACTGCAGTTATGTGTGCTTAGTGTTTTGTAAGTGTCAGTTATCGATTGATACTGCACTTGGGTGGGCTGGGCAGGGCTGGGCCGAGGGGCAAAACGCAGGTGCTAGCAGGTATCTGGGCTGATCCCGCTAACACTGTGTTTATGGGAACCCTAAACTGCTGGGGAGTATAGATCTGATCGGATCAGATATCGAACCGCTCAGATACTATAGCACTAAGGGTGGTGTATGCTGCGTGCGTGGGTTTTAGCGGTACTGGCGCTAACCTGCCACTGCCTGGGGCGACGCAGACCTTATCTGACCCTTAAAACGTAATTTATATCACTGCCGGGCAATTAGGGGGTTAAACCTTTATAAGGTAATAAACGGCGGGTGCCCTAAAACTATAATAAACTATAATAAACTATAATAAGCTATAATAAACTACAAAAAACAAACTAGCTAACCAGCGTCACCCGTAACACTTATACGGTGATCGCTGGAGAAAGGGTTAACTAGGGGGCAATCAGGGGGTTAAAACCTTTAGCAGGTAGTATATGGGGGTCCCTGTCGCTATAAAACACTGACAGCAAAAATATATACTTACCTCCCTAACTAGCGTCACCTGTGTCACTAATACGGCGATAAGAAAAACGAACGCTTAGCGACACTGGTGACGGGGCGTGATCACGGGGTTAACCTTTATTAGGGGGGTTAGGGGGATACCCTGGACCTAAGGGGGGTACCCTAGACCTAAAAGGGGCTAACCTAACTGCCCTAACACTTATAAGTGTCACAAACTGACACCAATGCAAAAAAAAAAATGCTATTGGTGTCAGAGTGACAGGGGGTACAGGGGGGTGATCGAGGTGTGATTGGGGGGGTGAAGGGGGGTGACAAGTGTGCCTGGCTTGTTCTACTGTAAGTGTAGTGTTGTGCAGACTTACTTGATTTCTTCTATCCTCGGCGCCGGATCGAAAAGACCGGCTCGAGGAGGGATGACATCACTTCCTTTCCCTCTGTTTACATTACAGAGGGAAAGGAAGCATTTTCATTCGCCGGGAGCGATCGGGAGGGGGTGGCCAACAATGGATGGCCTCCCCCTGACATCTCATCGCCCGGAAAGAAATGGCGACTGCCTAGGGCACCGGGGGGTGGTCCGATCAGACCCCCCACCCGCGGAAGGCAAATCACGTGCATGTACGTGATTTTGCCTGTCCGTGCCACCTTGCCGACGTACATCGGCGTGAGGCGGTCGTCAAGTGGTTAAGCAAATCCATACAAATTACAAATGTTGTGTTTTAGAAAAATTTATATTTTTTAACTACTTCTGGACCGCCCACCGTACATATACTGCGGCCATTTCCCGTGCTTAGAACAGTCCCTGCACAAAATTACATTTTTAAAGGAAAAAAAGTCATTTAAAACTGCTTGCAGCTTTAATGTAATGTCGGGTCCTGGCAATATGGATGAAAATCAGTGAGACAAACGGCATGGGTACCCCCCAGTCCATTACCAGGCCCTTTGGGTCTTGTATGTATATTAAGGGGAACCCCACACCCAAATTAAAAAAGGAAACAGCAGTATACAGGCTCTGTACTCTGAACAGCAGTATGCAGGCGGTGCAAACAAGACAGGGACTGTAGGTTTGTTGTTAAGTAGAATCTGTTTGTAATTTTGAACTGGTACATTTTTAACGTGTTTAGCTCCAGCCAAAAAAATATTTTTTAAGCTTTTTGGAAAACATAGGGAAGGGTTATCACCCCTGTGACATTTGTTTTGCTATCTGTGCTCCTCTTCAGAAGATTGAACCTCACTTTTTGTCCCAATGACAAATGTTTTTTGAAAATTTGGGTTTTTTTGTGAAACAAGGATTGGTGATAAAGCATCAGTGGAAAGGAGAAAGTTTTTTCCCACATTAACTCTTACAGGAGAGAATTTCCCTTCCTAGGGGTAGATTTCATCTCACTTCCTGTTGTCTCCTTCCATTTGCAAGTAGGATTTGTTTGTAAGTTGGATGTTTGAAAGTAGGGGCCTGCCCTATATACTCAGCAGAAATTTGGGCCTTAGG
Source organism: Lithobates clamitans (assembly GCA_037952925.1). Lineage (NCBI taxonomy): Eukaryota > Metazoa > Chordata > Amphibia > Anura > Ranidae > Lithobates > Lithobates clamitans. Next base: position 690,085 of record JBBGZY010001494.1, read on the forward strand.
TGTTGTTGTGGCCACAACAATGTAAGCCCTCACAGGGCCCTGCTGTGAAATATTAGATCAAGAATTGTAATTACATGTCCCTGTTGAACAGGGGCTGAAAAATTGGGCCTTAGGCACTGGTGCTGATGCCACAACACTGCAATCCCTCACAGATACTCTAGTTGGAACGCAGAAACAAGCCCTGCTGCAAAGTATTGCATCAAAAATTGTAATTACACGCCTGAAGAGGCCATGGAGGAAGAAGAAGAGGAGGGGGTGGAGGAGAGAGGTGTGTCACAATCATTAGTAGTGGCATTTTGGAGGCGTGGTGGCGGAACAAACTCCAACACTACTGCACCTTGTCCTGCATCCTTCCCAGCTGCCAGCAGAGTCACCCAATGCGCGGTGAAACTTAGGTAACGTCCCTGTCCATGCCTGCTGGATCATGAGTCAGCGGTAATATGCACCTTACCACTGACCGCCCTGTCCAGTGAGGCATGGACATTGCGTTCCACATGCCAGTAGAGAGCCGGAATCGCCTTCCGTGAGAAAAAGTGGCGTTTGGGTACCTGCCACTGAGGAACCGCACATTCCACAAACTCACGGAAGGGGGCAGAGTCTACCAACTGAAAAGGCAGCAGTTAAAGTGCTAGCAATTTTGCCAAGCTAGCATTCAACCGCTGGGCATGTGGATGGCTGGGAGCGAACTTCTTTCGGCGGTGCAGCAGCTGGGGCAGGGAAATTTGCCTGGTACAATCTGACGTCGGTGTACCGAAAGCAAATTGCCCACTAGTACTTGGCTGTGACACACCTAATTCTACACCTTAATTCCTCTCACTGCAGGTCTCAGAGAGGACTGAAGGTATAGTGGGGTTGGAGATCTCAGCTGATGAGGAGCAAGGAGAGGTCCTCTTTGTTCTTTGGTGTGGGTCTTTTAGATACGCTTGCCAATGAACTGCATGGCAGGTCAACATATGTCTGGTCAAGGATGTGGTCCCAAGCAGGAGATGTTTTGGCCACGCGAGATATGCTTCAGACATATGTTGCAAATAGCAGCGGTGTGATCTGATGCACTCGTCTCAAAAAAGGCCCACACTAAAGAACTTTTTGAATAACGCGCAGAGACTGCAGCGCCCTGCACATGCGGAGCTTTGGGGTGTGATGCAGTCAGTGTGCTGCCCTTAGGTTGGCCCTTGGAGGGCATCCTGCCTCGTTGGTGATGTGTCGCCTCCTCCTCCTCTCTCCTATCAGGCACCCACATTGAGTTAGTGACCTCATCATCCCCCCCTCCTCATAACTGGAGCAAACCTGGCAGTATGCTGCAGCAGGGGGAGCATGACTGCCAGATTGCTGTCCTTCTTGGGCACCCCCTCTGTTCGTGCTCACGTTACTGCCTTCATCTAGCTCAGTATCATCATCAGAGCCTTCCAAACGCTGAGCATCCTCCTGGAGCTTGTACCCAACACTGTGGTCAAACAGTTCGAGGGACTCCTCAGGAGGACATGGTAGGGCTTAGGAAGGATTCACTGATGCCATTGAGCTGAGGGAAGAGGCTGCATTGGCAGCTGCTTTGCCAGACAAAGTACCCTGAGCATGGGTGAGAGAGGATGAGAAGGATGAGGACGGCTTGGTCATCCACTCGACCAAGTCTTCCGCATGTTGCGGCTCAACACTGCCAGCTGACGAAAAAAAGGCCAAGCGTGTCCCACGGCCACGTGCTGATGAGGTTGCACCGTCTCCACAACTAGCACTGTTGCCTCTAGACACAGAGCCTGCTTTCCCTCTTTTTTTGGCTTGTGACTGTCTGCCTTTCCTTATTTGCCTTCCAGACATACTAATGGCCTGTAGCTGCACTAAGCTGGGATATATATATATACTGATACTGCAGCTAGCAAAATCAACTGCCTGCCTGTAGTATGAGAACACTACCAACCTTCTACAGTTAGCTTTAGCTGAACACTGTGCAGAGCTCGCAAAAAACTAACTTGTAGCTTATTTAGCTGCCTGCGGTAGTGATAGGATCAGGTAAACACCACCAACCTTCTACAGGTAGCTTTAGGTGAACACTGTGCAGAGCTCGCAAAAAACTAACTTGTAGCTTATTCAGCTGCCTGCGGTAGTGATAGGATCAGGAAAACACCACCAACCTTCAACAGGTAGCTTTAGCTGAACACTGTGCAGAGCTTGCAAAAAAATAACTTGTAGGTTTAGCTGAACACTGTGAGGAGGACGCACTACACTAACTTGTAGCTTTAGCTGAACACTGTGCAGAGGTTGCACTACACTAACTTTTAGTTTTAGCTGAACACTGTGAGGAGGACGCACTACACTAACTTGTAGCTTTAGCTGAACACTGTGCAGAGGTCGCACTACACTAACTTGAAGTTTTAGCTGAACACTGTGAGGATGACGCACTACACTAACTTGTAGTTTTAGCTGAACACTGTGCAGAGCTCGCACTACACTAACTTGTAGCTTATTTAGCTGCCTGCGGTAGTGATAGGATCAGGAAAACACCACCAACCTTCTACAGGTAGCTTTAGGTTAACACTGTGCAGAGCTCGCAAAAAAATAACTTGTAGCTTATTTAGCTGCCTGCGGTAGTGATAGGATCAGGAAAACACCACCAACCTTCTACAGGTAGCTTTAGCTGAACACTGTGCAGAGCTCGCACTACACTAACTTGTAGCTTATTTAGCTGCCTTCGGTAGTGATAGGATCAGGAAAACACCACCAACCTTCTACAGGTAGCTTTAGCTGAACACTGTGCCGAGCTCCCACTACACTAACTTGTAGCTTATTTAGCTGCCCGCGGTAGTGAGAGGATCAGGAAAACACAACCAACCTTCTACAGGTAGCTTTAGGTGAACACTGTGCAGAGCTCGCAAAAAAATAACTTGTAGCTTATTTAGCTGCCTGCGGTAGTGATAGGATCAGGAAAACACCACCAACCTTTTACAGGTAGCTTTAGCTGAACACTGTGCAGAGCTCGCACTACACTAACTTGTAGCTTATTTAGCTGCCTGTGGTAGTGATAGGTTAAGGAAAACACCACCAACCTTCTACAGGTAGCTTTAGCTGAACACTGTGCAGAGCTTGCAAAAAAATTACTTGTAGGTTTAGCTGAACACTGTGAGGAGGACGCACTACACTAACTTGTAGCTTTAGCTGAACATTGTGCAGAGGTCGCACAGCACTAACTTGTAGTTTTAGCTGAACACTGTGAGGAGGACGCACTACACTAACTTGTAGCTTTAGCTGAACACTGTGCAGAGGTCGCACTACACTAACTTGTAGTTTTAGCTGAACACTGTGAGGAGGACGCACTACACTAACTTGTAGCTTTAGCTGAACACTGTGCAGAGGTCGCACTACACTAACTTGTAGTTTTAGCTGAACACTGTGAGGAGGACGCACTACACCAACTTGTAGCTTTAGCTGAACAATGTGAGGAGAATGCACTACCCTAACTTGTAGCTTTAGCTGAGCACTGTGCAGAGGTCACACTAAACTAACTTGTAGCTTTAGCTGAACACTGTGAGGAGGATGCACTACCCTAACTTGTAGCTTTAGCTGAACATTGTGCAGAGGTCACACTAAACTAACTTGTAGCTTTAGCTGAACACTGTGAGGAGGACACACTACACTAACTGTAAATAGTCTAGCTGCCTGACTGTGGTACTAATAGGATCAAAAGAACACCAGCAATTTTCTTCAGCTAGCTGTAAATACTGTAACAAGACAAGCCTGCCTGTCAGTAGGAAGATAACAGGAACGGATCTAGCTAAACTGAATACAGTGTATATATATATATTTATGCAACACCTGGGATGCATATATATACACAATACACTATAAGTGCAGCTAACTCACTGACTGTCCTTCCTAATCTAGCTAACTCAAATGAAATGACACTGTCTCTCTCTCTATCTCTCAGCACGCCAGAACACACTACACAGGGCCGCCGTGCAGGCGGCCTTATATAGTGTGGGGCGTGTTCTAAACCCAATGAGCCATAATTGGCCAAAGCCACCCTGGCTTTGGCCAATTACAGCTCTCTCTACCGACGGCGCTGTGATTGGCCAAGCATGCGGATCATAGTGTATGCTTGGCCAATCATCAGCCAGCAATGCACTGCGATGCCGCAGTGAATTATGGGCCGTGACGCACCACACGAATTTGACGCAAACTGCCCATATCGTTCGCAATTCGGCGAACGATCGAACAGCCGATGTTCGAGTCGAACATGGGTTCGACTCGAACACGAAGCTCATCCCATTTAACATGCGCCCCTTTACAGGCATACTATAGACACCCCCCAGGTATGAAATTTAAAGGGATATTACACTTTTATTGTTTGACTTTAAGCATTATTAAAATCACTGCTCCTGAAAAAAACGGCTGTTTTTAAAACTTTTTTTGCATTGATACATATCCCCTGGGGCAGGACCCGGGTCCCCAAACACTTTTTATGACAATAACTTGCATATAAGCCTTTAAAATTAGCACTTTTGATTATTCATGTTCGTGTCCCATAGACTTTAACGGTGTTCGCGCAAACTTTTTTCCTGCTCGCATGTTCTGGTGCGAACCGAACAGGGGTGTGTTCGGCTCATCCCTATTCCATACCAGACCAAGGGTCTGGTATAGATTTTATGGGGGAACCCCGCTCCAAAAAAAAACCGGCGTGGGGTCCCCCCAAAAATCCATACCAGACCCTTATCCGAGCACGCAACCTGGCAGGCCGCCGGAAAAGAGGGGGGACGAGAGTGCGCCCCCCCTCCTGAACCGTACCAGGCCACATGCCCTCAACATTGGGAGGGTGCTTTGGGGTAGACAGTTGACAATAGACAGTTTTTGACAATTCCTTTATTTAAATGCTTCTTCTTTCTTCTATCTTCCTTCATCTTCTTCTTCTTCTGGTTCTTCTGGTTCTTCCTCCGGCGTTCTCGTCCAGCATCTCCTCCGCGGTGTCTTCTATCTTCTTCTCTAATTGTCACAAACTGCCTCTTGTCATTTTTAACATTTTTGACAATTTTTTAGTGAAATGGTAGGGGTAAGTACCCCCTTACCATTTCACACAGGGGGGGGCGGGATCTGGGGGTCCCCTTGTTAAAGGGGGCTTCCAGATTCCGATAAGCCCCCCGCCCGCAGACCCCCACAACCACCGGCCATGGTTGTGGGGATGAGGCCCTTGTCCTAATCAACATGGGGACAAGGTGTTTTGGGGGGCTCCCCCAAAGCACCCTCCCAATGTTGAGGGCATGTGGCCTGGTACGGTTCAGGAGTGGGGGCGCACTCTCGTCCCCCCCTCTTTTCCTGCGGCCTGCCAGGTTGCGTGCTCGGATAAGGATCTGGTATGGATCTTTGGGGGGACCCCATGCCGTTTTTTTTGGCGCGGGGTTCCCCTTAAAATCCATACCTGAAGGGCCTGGTATGGAATTTAGGGGGACTCCCACATCATTTTTTTTTTAAATTTTGGTTCGGGGTTCCCCTGTGGGGAATTCCCATGCCGTTTTTATCAATGAACATCTATGTGTATTGTCGGCAATGCAATAGCCGCGAGTAGTTTTAAATGGGTTTTTTCCTTCGAAATGTCATTTTTCTGTCAGACTGTTCTAAATATGGGAAACATGCACCCCTTTACAGGCATACTATAGACACCCCCCAGCTATGAAATTTAAAGGGATATTACACTTTTATTGTTTGACTTTAAGCATTATTAAAATCACTGCTCCCGAAAAAACGGCCGTTTTTAAAACTTTTTTTTTGCATTGATCCATGTCCCTTGGGGCAGGATCCATGTCCCCAAACACTTTTTATGACAATAACTTGCATATAAGCCTTTAAAATTAGCACTTTTGATTATTCATGTTCGTGTCCCATAGACTTTAACGGTGTTCGCGTGCTCCAATGAACTTTTTTCCTGTTCACATGTTCTGGTGCGAACCGAACAGGGGGGTGTTCGGCTCATCCCTAGTGAGGAGTAAAATCAAAAATTGACACTCTTAGAAATCCTGAAGGATTGGTTTTCGGGTCCTGTACGCAGCTAGGCTCCCAAAAAGTCCCACACATGTGGTATCCCCATACTCAGGAGAAACAGCAAAATGTATTTTGCGGTGTAATTCCACATATAACCATGCCATGTGTGAGCAATATATCATTTAGTGACAACTTTGTGTAATTTTTTTTGTTGTCATTTTTCAATCACTTGTGACAAAAAATACTGCCCTGCCATTTTAGCACCTCAAGAAATGAGATAGGTAGTCATAAACTAAAAACTGCGTAAATTCCAGAAAATGTACCCTAGTTTGTAGACGCTATAACTTTTGCGCAAACCAATAAATATACACTTATTGACTTTTTTTACCACAAACATGTGGCTGAATACATTTTGGCCTAAATGCATGACTAAAATTGAGTTTATTAAAAAAAATTATAACAAAAATGAGAAAACATAATTTTTTTCGAAATTTTCAGTCTTTTTCCATTTATATCGCAAAAAATAAAAATCGCAGAGGCAATCAAATACCATCAAAAGAAAGCTCTATTTGTGGGGGGGAAAAGACACAAATTTTGTTTGGGTACAACATTGCATGACCACGCAATTAGCAGTTAAAACAGCGCAGTGCCAAATTGCAAAAAGTGCTCCGGTCATTGAGCTGCCAAATCCTCCGGGGCTGAAGTGTTTAATGTCGGCAATTGTTTTTTTATATTCTGCGGTCAGTGTTCAGCTGGCAGCAGATGAGTTATGGTTGTAAAGGACTCGGTGGCCAGCTTGCCGGCCCGCTATTTAACAACGATCTATTTTTTACACAGAATTCAGATCGGTCTATCAATTTTCGACCAATTTGAATTTTAGTCATTCCAAAAATTTGGAATTCAATTGAAAATGAATAAATTAAACCAAACTAAATAAATTCTAAAAACGAATAACAAAACAAAACTAGTAAATTAACATTTTTCTGCTCTGCACTTGCTTAGACCTTATTATCACTTCCCCGTTACTCAGAACTGGAGCCAATGTGGGAGTAGACCTCAGCTGCAGGAACATTGGTGCCAATTGGTTGATCCTGCCTTATTTCACCTCCCTCTATACTCCCATTGCTCTCCTCCCCAACCTTTCAGTTCATTAATTGCTGTGCATCTTCATGCAGCAAGTGACTGACACTGTGCTGAAATATCTCAGCTGACATCTCCATGCCAATTGGTGGGGCGATGACAGGAGTATCTGTGGATGAGGAAGAAGAACAGGGAGCTTTAGCAGCTACTGATGACTTCAAGCTATTCTGTTCCTGGAGGACAGAGGAGGAGGATGATGAAGACTTGATTAGACTCCACGGTCTTCTCTTCAGCTCTGGGGGTATAACAGGCTTGCTGCCAGAAAAATCTGCCCTACCCCTAGGTGCTGCACCCTGATGTGGCCTGTGGATACAAATGCTGGAAGAAAAGTATATCATGCTTGTCCTCAAGTGGTTAAATAGATTTTTATAAGTGTAAATGTAAACGGTCATGGGGCGTGTCCTAATCTGACATAGAAAGGTTTCCAAGTCAACTAAGAGCTGAGCTCTGCCTCGCCCTATGCAGACGAGTTGTAACCAAGTCCAGAGACTTTCAGTTTAGTTTCTCTTCTGCTGTCAGCGATGGCGTCTGGTGATCTGAGAGCTGAGCTGGAATGTTCCATCTGTCTGAACATTTATACAGATCCTGTAACCCTGAAATGTGGTCACAATTTCTGCCGGGTCTGTATTGATCATGTGCTGGATACACAGGAGGGGTCTGGAGGATATTCCTGTCCTGAATGCAGAGAGAAGTTCAGGAGTCGTCCTGCCGTGCAGAAAAACATGAAACTACGTAACATAGCAGAGACTTTCCTGTCTGCTCACCCAGATCAGGAGGAGTCCGGGGTCTTCTGTACTCACTGCGTGGACTCTCCTGTACCTGCTGTTAGATCCTGTCTGCACTGTGAGGTTTCTCTGTGTGATAAACACCTGAGAGTCCACAAAAAGTCCCCAGAACACATCTTATGTGACCCCACCTTGTCCATGGAGAGCAGGAAATGCTCCGTCCATAAGGAAGTTTTGAAGTATTTTTGCACCAAAGATAACGCCTGTATCTGTGTGTCCTGCAGTTTGGCTGGAGAACATCGGGGACACCAGGTGGAGACACTGGATGAGGCTTCTGAGAAGAAGAAGGAGACACTGAGGAATGTTCTGCAGAAACTTCTGACAAAGAGAGAGGAGACGGAGAAAAGAGTCCAGAGTCTGCAGGAACACAGGAGGAAAGTAGAAGAAGAAGCAGCCGGTGACACAGAAAGAGTCACTGTCCTGTTTAGAGATCTTAGGTAGATATGTGCACTGACAAAAAATTAATTTGTTTTAGTTTTCCTTTCATTCGTTTTTTTGCTTTTTTCGGAAATTCGAAAATTTGGAAACTCGGAAATCAGAAAATTCGGATTTTCACATTTTTGAATTTCCGAATTTCTGAATTTCGGATTTCGAATTTCGAATTTCCGAATTTCGAATTTTCAAATTCTGAATTTCCGAATTTTTGGAATTCGGAAATTCAAAAATTAAAAAATTAAAAAATCCGAAAATTCGAAAATCTGAAAAAAAGAAAGAAAATCAGTAAAGTTTGAAATAATAACTAACTATTAAATTCTAGGTATTTTAATTTCCTTTCAAATTTGTCTGTTAGTGAATGTAACAAATACAAATTTATCTGAAGTTATCCAAAATAACAAATGCCACATCTAAACAAATGGAATAGAACAAATTAATAATAAATAATAATAATGAAAAGGTTTTATTATTATTATTGTTATTTATTATTATTAGATTGTTACGTTCCATTCATTTAGATACGGCATTCGTTATTTCAGACAATTCGTAACTTCGGATAAATTTGTACTCGTTACATTCACTAACAGCCAAATTTGAAAGGAAATTCCAATACCTATAATTTAATAAAATATATTAAACAGTGGTATAAAATAATCTTAAAAATAGACTAAAATATCACACTAAACAGCGCTAATGTTGAGCAAAATAAAATAAACATGTGGCCAACTACACATGAAAAAAGTCCTTTTTTAAGAGTGGTGAAAAGTTCAGAGTGTCGTTCAGAAAGTGTTCAACAGGTGATCATGAAACAAAGTCACAGCGTGCACCTTCCACCGATCAGTCCAAATTCCACCCTGTGCGAACACACTCCCCTCAGGGGGTTAAACTCACCAGAGCTAGATAATAATAAGCCTCCAAAAAAAGAAGACACATCCATGCCACAAGCTGCTGCTACCACCACTCCGGAGGGATCCCAGATGCTCAGGGCTCACAATAAATCAAAAACGAAAGAAAAGCGCACGTAGCGTAATCCTTTTTATTGAATATAGACCCCTCACATCACACAAAGAAACCCCCCTTCAATAAAAATTCGTACATTAATAATGCAATCAACACAGCAAATCGTAAGGAACGTTTACTTCACCGCATCGGCCGGTTCAGCTGTCCAGGAACCACCATCCACTTCCTGGTTGTGTATCAGGCTGCGGTGGAGCGCAAACGTCACTTCCTACGTCGTCAGGGTGTGGCTTACACGACGTAGGAAGTGACGTTTGCGCTCCACCGCAGCCTGATACACAACCAGGAAGTGGATGGCCTTTCCTGGACAGCTGAACCGGCCGATGCGGTGAAGTAAACGTTCCTTACGATTTGCTGTGTTGATTGCATTATTCATGTACGAATTTTTATTGAAGGGGGGTTTCTTTGTGTGATGTGAGGGGTCTATATTCAATAAACAGGATTACGCTATGTGCGCTTTTCTTTCATTTTTTGATTTATTGTGAGCCCTGAGCATCTGGGATCCCTCCGAAGTGGTGGTAGCAGCAGCTTGTGGCGTGGATGTGTCTTCTTTTTTTGGAGGCTTATTATTATCTAGCTCTGGTGAGTTTAACCCCCTGAGGGGAGTGTGTTCGCACAGGGTGGAATATGGACTGATCGGTGGAAGGTGCACGCTGTGACTTTGTTTCATGATCACCTGTTGAACACTTTCTGAACTACACTCTGAACTTTTCACCACTCTTAAAAAAGGACTTTTTTCATGTGTAGTTGGCCACATGTTTATTTTATTTTGCTCAACATTAGCGCTGTTTAGTGTGATATTTTAGTCTGTTTTTAAGATTATTTTATACCACTGTTTAATATATTTTATGTAATTTTTTTTTAAACGGCTGCTTTTCCTGCTTTGTGGCTCTGCGCCTTTTGCGTAATAGCAAATTGGGTGGTACTTATTTATTAACTGTCTCTGTATTTGAAACAGCATCTTGTCCTGGCGCTGAGTGGTGTATTTGAGGGCCTGGTTAAAACACCTCTTTTTTCTACCTATAATTTAATATTTATTATTAGTTAGTTATTATTTCAGATTTTCTAGTTTTTGAATTTTTAGATTTTCATTCTTTTGGATTTTCAGATTTTCATTAATATTTGGAATTTTCGAATTTCCTAAATTTTTAATTTCCTAAATTTTAAATTTCCGAAATGTCAAATTTCTGAAATTTCAAATTTTCTGAAATTTCAAATTTCCGCATTTGAATTTTTGAATTTCCGAAATCTCAAATTTCTGAAATTTCGAATTTCTGAAAATTCGAATTTTCGAAATATAGAATTTGTGAAATTTCAAATTTCAGAAATTTCGAATTTTCGGATTTCCGAAATTTCGAATTTCTGAACTTCCGAATTTCTGAAATTTCGAATTTCTGAAATTTAGAATTTAAAAATTTCTGAAATTTAGAATTTCCAAAATTTAGAATTTCCAAAATTTAGAATTTCCGAATTCCGAATTTCTAAAAATTCAGAAATTTCGGGATTAATGAATTAGTCAAAATTCGTTAAAAAACAAATTTGGAACTAAACAAATTATACATGTCTAATCTCAGGAGACGTCTGGAAGACCTGGAGAAGAGAGTCCTGAGGGACATCTCCAGGAGGGCAGAGCGGATCTCCATCTACATCCAGGATCTGGAAATAAAGAAGGAGGAGCTGTCCAGGAAGATGTGTCACATTGAGGAGCTGTGTAACATGACGGATTCACTGACTGTCTTACAGGAATCAGACACAGGTGACTTGTGTGATACTGAGGATGGAGATAATGAGGACAGAGAGAGACATGAGAAACTCCTCCATGATGGAGGGGGTCTGGGTGTGGTGGGGGTCTTACGCACAGGTTTATCTGATATAATAACAGAGGTAAATGTAAAATACTTCTATATACAGGGAGCTGCAGACATATTGCTGGATGGAAACACAGCTAATAATTATCTACAGATATCAGATGACAGGAAAACTGTATCCGAGTCAGATATAGACCAGAATCACCCAGAAACACCAGAAAGATTTCAGGATTATCCTCAGGTGATGAGCAGTCAGAGTTTCTCCTCAGGGAGACATTACTGGGAAGTGGATGTCGGGGGATCAGATTGGTGGAGAGTCGGGATGTGTTACCCCAGTATATACAGGGGATGGGGGGAGTCAGGGATTGGATATAATAAGAAGTCCTGGGGATTGGTCAGGTATAATAATAAGTATTATGTGATACATGACAGTTATAAGATCCCATTACTCACCAATATCTCCAGTAACAGAGTCAGGATAGATCTGGATTATGAGGCCGGGCAGATCTCCTTTTATGATTTGTGTGACCCGATCCGACATCTCCACACCTTCACCACCACCTTCACTAAGCCCCTCCATGCTGGGTTAGGTGTATGGGGAGGAGGTTGTATAAAGATATGTGGGGGGAGGCGGGAGATGTGAGAACATTTTTATTATTAATGTTTTTTTTATTAGTAATGGCAGTGATCTGCAATTTTTTTTCGTGACTGCGACATTGCTGCGGACAGATCGGACACTTTTGACACTACTTTGGGACCATTGTCATTTATACAGCAATCAGTGCTATGAAAATGCGCGTGCGCCCGCTAGCCGCCAGTGACGCAGTGATGTACGGGTACATCGTTTTGCGCACCCGTGCCACTTTGCCAACGTATATCGGTGTGAGCCGGTCGGCAAGTGGTAAAATTGTGTGTGCCCCTGAAATTACAACAAACTTTAGTGCACTATATTTTCATAGACGACACTTTACAAGCCCCTACAGGTCATCAGTTTAGATAACTGTAAATAATGGGCTGAGAATTTCTTTTCTCAATCCGGTGTGTGTGGTGATATGTAATGTGTAGTGCAAGCAATGGCCTTGTGTGTAGGTGTCCCTGAAACATGCATTTACATTCATACATAAAAAAAGAGAGATAGAACGTAGGGCGGGACTTTGAGTGAGGCACACGGAAGCAAAAAATATGGGCAAAAGACAAATTTAATTGTAAAAAAGTAATACATTTTCACATGGCATTACACAAGGTCAATATAAATACTTAGTATTGTATCACAATAAGCGGTCCAACATGGACTCGTTTGCAAGTATGTAATAAATGAGAAGCACAATAGCATATAACATATAATATACAAAGATACCAATGTTTACAGAGTATAGAGGAGAAGAACAAGAGAGCACAAATAAAATGGAACGTCCATACATAGTTAATGGTTAGGTACACCTTTCGGTAGTTGTAAGCTCTACGCGTTTCAGGACCTTTATGTCACTCTTCAGGAGCAAGACCTCAAGGGTCACCTACGAATATGAAAAGACCACATTTTGAAAAAGTTCAGAGAAAGAGGTGGGCAAATGTAAAACATGTCCCATCACATATATACACCTGACCCACCAACTTACATGCATGTATACGCGATGGCGGCACCACCAAGAAAGCCAGGTCGGCCAGTAATACCACCCCCGGAGTCGAGGGGGCCCTTCCTGGTGACACAAGACCAGCCCAAAGCAACGCCCCAGATGGGTCACATACGGGGGTGATAGTGATGAGAGGGAAAACAGGATGCAGATGGGACAGGCTGCCCCAATAACGAGGGAGGTTCTGTGAAAACCAGGGTGAATCAAAGGGTGATAGATAGCAAAAATTATATTAGTAAGCCATGAAAGAAAAAGAAAGGGACTATGTGAAAAGGTGAACAAAGAAATTTACCTGCTAAAAAGGTGAATGAGGCAAGGACGCCATAGGTGAGTATCAACCAGGAGAGGAAGGATGAGAGAAGGCAAAATGTGAAGCCCAAGATCAGGGGGAGGTCAAGGCAGGGAGTGCCACCGTTCATGAGCCCCCAACATCATGTACCAGCGAGCTATGGGGGGCAAGGGAGGCGCCATGGGGAGACCGCTGGTACGACCAAGTCGCTCACCCGGATGCGTCATGTCAAGCCCCTCGTGCGCTGGAGATGGAGAGCAGGCATGCTGGGTAGGAGCACGCCACGAGGACGCCAGATATCCGGCACGGAGGCCTGACGTTGACACGCAGTGGAGGAAGCCCAACCCCCCGCGTCAGATCAAGGGGGATGGGCCAACCCCAGTGCGCGTCGCGGCTCCGGGACGTAGCAGAGCGACACGGCCAAAGCAAATCGCAGCCAGTGGCTCCAAAGCGTACACATGCACGCATGATCTATTTGAAAAAGATGTTAGAAAAACATGAAATGTGGACTAGTATATCAATATATAAATCAAAACATGGACGGATGTAAAATAAAAAAGAGGGGACAAAAATATAATTACATAATTTTTAGAGTTACCGATACACTGAAGTAAAGGAGTAAAAATTATTGATGCGACAGTGTGCCTCCATCCCTAATTTGTTCCCTAATTATTACATTCATACATGTATTGGGGAGGGTGGGTCACTCAATAATTTTGGGGTAGGGGTGACTTTAGGTGCAATTTAGGTGTAATATCATCGCTCCAAACTGTCTCTGATTTGGAGCAAAGTCCCTCTTTCCCTCTTTCCTCTTCATTTGTCCCTCATTTTGGTCTGAGGAACCTTGTGGATTTGTCTGGCCCTTGTGGATTTAATTAACCTTTTTTTTGGTTATTTCTCCTTTAACGGGGTGTGGCAGGGGGCGTGTCCTATGCCTGCATACATTTGCTAGTAGGTGTCCCTCATTCCCATTTCAAAATGTTGGGAGGTATAGTAATATTTTTACATTTCTGTTTTACTAAACGTTTTTTTCATCACATGGAGACAATGTGATGCTTTTTTGGGTAACTGGTTCTACTTAACCACTTGCTGACCGCCCACCATCATTATATGGCAGCAGAATGGCTCCCCTGCCTGAATTGCCGTAGCTATACGGTGGCCGGCTTAGGAGGTAAAGCGGGAGTGCGCGCACGCCCGCTGCGTCACGTAGGAGCCGATGCACGTGCCCGGTGGCCGCGATGTCCACCGGGCACCCATGGTCACACCTAAGAGAGCCAGAATAGGGATTTGTGGGTGTAAACACACAGATCCATGTCCTGTCAGGGGTGAGGAGACAGATCTTGTGTTCCTAATGTTTAGAAACAGCAATCTCTCTCCTCCCCCAATCAGCCCCCCCCCACATAAGAAACACCTCCCAGGGAACACAGTTAACCCCTTGATCACCCCCTAGTGTTAACCCCTTCCCTGCCAGTGACATTTATACAGTAATCAGTGCATTTTTATAGCACTGATTGCTGTATAAATGTCAATGGTCCCAAAATAGTGTCAAAAGTGTCCGATCTGTCCGCCTCAATGTTGCAGTCACGCTAAAAATCGCTGATCACCGCCATTGCTAGTAAAAATGTAAAAAATAAAAATGCCATAAATCTATCCCCTATTTTGTAGATGTGATAACTTTTGTGCAAACCAATCAATATACACTAATTGCAATTTTTTTACCAAAAATATGTAGAAGATATATATTGGTCTAAACTGATGGAGAAATATTTTAAAAAAAAATATTTATGATAGCAAAAAGTACAAAAATATTGTTTTTTTTTCCGAAAATTCTTTCGTTTATAGCGCAAAAAATAAAAAAATGCAGAGGTGATCATATACCACCAATAGAAAGCTCTATTAGTGGGGGAAAAAAGTACATAAATTTTGTTTGGGTACAACGTCACACGAACCCCTCAATTGTCAGTTAAAGCGACGCAGTGCCGTATCGCAAAAAAATGGCCTGGTCAGGAAGGGGGTAAATCCTTCCGGGGCTGAAGTGGTTAATGAGACATCAGGGGTAAAAAAGACCCCCGATGTCCCACCTGTTCCATATTGAAGCTAATGGAGCACAGATCGCAGTCCCCGGCCATACCGGCTGGTGAAAGTGCCAGCAATACCCAGAAGTGACATTTTATACATCACTTCCGGGTCTTCCGGAGATCAGAGAATAGAGATTTGCTGATCTCCATTCCACCTACTTGATGGCCCCACCATGCCGGTCACAGGTCCGAGGAGCCCAGGAAATGGGCAGGAGCACACCCAGAGAGGACCGCACTTTGTGGGTGTGTGGAAGTGATTGTTGTGCAGCCAACTGATTGCTTCCATATGACAGCTGTACTATGTATGGTGGTGGAAATGGTAAAATAATTAAATATAATAAATGTCATTCATAAACTGCCAGGTGTGTCTGGATTCCAGGGACAGTCCCTGGATTTGCAGGTTTGTCCTTGGAAATGTTGCAGATTTTAATATATTTTTATATAGTTTCTCTAATATGATTTGTATTACAGAGTCAGTTCTCCTTCATGGTAATTAAAATTGGTGACGGGTATTTTATTAAACAAAATATATAGTGTAGTGCAACCAAAAACTCATAAATCAAGTCCAAATTCCACCGTAGTGCAACTTTCAGTGACAGTTCATTGATAGCCGGTGACTTCAGACTCTCGCTGGAATGCCTGATATATTTTGTTTATTACCTATGATGTGGAAATATTGAGCTTCATATTTATATCAAGGGGCTTCAAGGGAACCATTGAGAGGACCTTCTAGTTAAATTGCCATGCCCCGTTAGATGTACTGTGTATGTGTATATATATATATATATATATATATATATATATACTGTATATATATATATATATACTGTATATATATATATATATATATATATATATATATATATATATATATATATATATATATATATATATATATATATATATATATATGTTTTTACAGGAAGATGATGTACATAATATATTTTATGATATTATGATGAGATATGGGCCCGGCTCACAAGACTTCTTCATGTTTCTCAAAAGCTGTTTGATGTCTTCAATAGTCAGGTGATAACTAAGTTACCTGATTGTTTATAGAGATAGCCATATCAGAGGAACTGGTTATGCTCGGATCAAAGAGGGTTGCTTACCCAACAACCAGAAACATAGTAGACAGAGAGGCACTGACGAGAGTCTAATGCTTATGTGAGAAGCATGATGGCCAACTAGGCTTCAGGTTCAGCCAATCAGAATTTGATGCAACTCTGAACCAATGAAAGTAGTCCATTTGTGTAATTGGTGGGGATGGGTAGAGAGGGAACATACAAATCAAAGGTCCCATTGATGTGCCCTCTCTTAGCCTCATGATCTCCACAAGCATGGTCACGTAAGATCTGTCTGTGTAACGCATCCGTATTATCTTATTTCTCTTTTCTTTTTTCTAACTTTTTCTGTCCTAGGATTTGCCTTAATACACTGATAGCATTTATATGTTCATTGTGACAATATATCCTTTTTGTATTAATTATCTTTGTAGACTGACAACACTGTATTTGTAACATCACTACATTATATTTGGTAATATCTGATTATTCTTACGTTTCTTTTCTGTATAAATAAATCTGATTGTTCTTCTTTTCGCACAGTTATCATTTGTTTTTAATTCTATCCGTAATAGCTGCAACCGAATTGGTTGATTCTTATATAGACAAAAGGTTTTAATCAATTATTTTATGTATCATTAAGCGTATAAGTGAGGTAAGTAGAAATCGCCATCACACCTATTGAGAGTCACATGTGTATACACTCTAATGCCCTGTACACACGGAAGGATGAAATGGTGCTTTTAGCTGCGGATTTTCTAATTTTCTACCACAGCTAAAAGCACACAATGCTTTCCTATGGCCCCATTCACACACTGCGTTTAGCTGCGAATTCGATACATGTGGTTCTGTGCGGATAGAAAAAATAGAATTGACTGCGTCCAGGAGTGATTTAGCGCAGCTATCCAAACATTACAGGTATTCGCAGTGCACTGTGTCAGCTGCGGATAACAGCGCCGAGCTGCTCATTGGGAAAGGAAAAATGATTTTTTCTTTCCCGATGAGCGACAAGCATGGGGATCCAACTTGGATCCCCGCCAATGCCCGGCACTGTTTGGTATGAATCTTGAGGGGGAACTCCACGCCAAATTTTAAATAAAAACACGATGTGGGTTCCCCCCCAGGGGCATGCCAGGCCCTTCGGTCTGGTATGGTTATTAAGGGGAACCCCCTACGCCGAAAAAACGGCGTGGGGTCCCCCCCAAACATCACCCAGTGACCACGCCCCCTAAAACGTCACAGCCAAGCATGCCCAGGGATTGTGACGGCATATGGGGGCGGGGTCTCAATCCATATAAGAGAGAGCGGAGCGCCCAGAGAGCATTCCAGCCGGAGAGAGCGTCATGTCAACATCGGAAGAAGAGAAGAGGGAAGAAGCCAAGAAGCCAGAAGTCCGGACCTCCGCTAGCAAAAGAGTGGCATGAAGATAGCGGAGGACCCGGCAGAAGAACTGGAACACCGGGAGAAGAGGCCAGAGACAGCGGAGAAAAACCTACCGGACGCCGGGAGAAGAGGAATCGGAGGGACCCCTGAAGTCGGAAGAAGACCCCAGAAGCCGGAAGAAGACCCCCCCAGCTGTCAAATAAATTACTTTAAAAACCTGTGTAGTGGGTTTTATTATTGACACTTTTTCCCTAGGTAAATGGGTAGGGGTACCATGTACCCCATACTCATTCACATAGGATGGGGGGCCGGGATCCGGGGGCCCTCTTATTAAAGGGGGCTCCCGGATTCAGATAAGCCCCCAGCCCGCAGACCCCGACAACCAATGGCCAGGGTTGTCGGGAAGAGGCCCTTGCCCTCATCAACATGGGGACAAGGTGCTTTGTGGTGGGGGGGCCCCGCAGGGCGCCCCCTCCCCCAAAGCACCCACCCCCCATGTTGAGGGCATGCGGCCTGGTACGGTTCAGGAGGGGGGCGCTCGCTCGTCCCCACCCCTTTTCCTGACCGGCCGGGCTGCGTGCTCGGATCAGGGTTTGTTATGGATTTTGGGGGGACCCCACGCCGTTTTTCCGGCATAGGGTTTCCCCTTAACATCCATACCAGACTGAAGGGCCTGGTATGCCCCTGGGGGGGAACCTACACCGTTTTTTTATTTAAAATTTGGTGTGGAGTTCCCCCTCAAGATTCATGCCAAGCAGTGCGAGTCGGTACCCTGTCGGGTTGCCATGGAAATAGCAAACCGCAGCTAAACGCAACCGCAGCTAATTGCACTGTGAGAATGCAGCTGATCGCAGTGCCTGGAGTCTTGAATTTCACAGGAAAAAAAACATGCTTTTAACTGCGGCAGAATAGCCATCCATGTGAAAGGCGCCTAAGTGTTGTGGGCAGCAATAACCTCAAGCCATTAGGCTAATTACATTGATTATTTTATTTTCACAATCACATTGTTTATTGCGCCAATTATATATATTTTTTCACAATTACAGTTATTTTATTCCTCCTTTTCCTGTTTCTATCAGCGTTGGCAGCTTTCAGTCCTGGAAATCAGTGGCGACTGGTGCTTAAATTTTTTTTTGGGGGGGGGGCGAAAATTTTTTTTTGAAAAAAAAAACATCAAGCGCAGCCACTGTGCCCATCAAATGCAGCCACTGTGCCAATTAAGTGCAGCCACTGTGCCATCAATTGCAGCCACTGTGCCCATCAAATGCTGCCACTGTGCCCATCAAACGCTGTCAGTGTGCCCATCATATGCTGCCAGTGTGCCCATCAAATGCTGCCACTGTGCCCACAAATGCTGCCACTGTGCCCATCAAACACTGCCACTGTGCCCATCAAACGCAGCCACTGTGCCCATCAAAGGCAGCCACTGTGCCCATCAAACGCTGCCACTGCGCCATCAATTGCAGCCACTGTGCCATAAAACGCTGCCACTGTGCCATCAAATGCTGCCAATGTGCCCATCAAACGCTGCCACTGTGCCATCAAACGCTGCCACTGTGCCCATCAAATGCAGCCACTGTGCCCATCAAACACAGCCACTGTGCCCATCAAACGCTGCCACTGTGCCCATCAAACGCAGCCAGTGTGCCCATCAAATGCTGCCAATGTGCCCAAATGCTGCCAGTGTGCCCATTAAACACTGCCAGTGTGCCAATCAAATGCTTCCAGTGTGCCTATAAAATGCTGCCAGTGTGCCCATCAAATGCTGCCAGTGTGCCCATCAAATGCTGCCAGTGTGCCCATCAAATGCTGCCAGTGTGCCCTTGAATGCAGCCAGTGTGACCCCCACCCGCTCGCCGTCTGTCCAGCACTTACCCTGTCTTGGTGGGGCAGTGGTGACGGCGATTAGCGGGGTCCTTCATGGGTCTCCTGCCATAATCATCTCCCGTCCTCTCCTCCTGATAGGCGTCCAAAAGCGTCGCCTGTCGTTGCTGACAATCAGGTGACAGGTAACAGGCCCGAGCACCTAATTGGCGGAGAGGCGGTTCAGTGTAAGGAAAGCAAATATTAATTCGCTTTCCTAACACAGCTGAGTGAACTGCGAGCGCCAAGCATGGCGCTCGCTGTTTACCTTTTTTGACGCCTATTAGAGCCTATGGCTCTAATCATGTGCTTAAAAAATACCAATGCATGACTCTATCCATTGGGCATAGAGGGGTGGCCGGAGAGAGGGGGCGGCACCCTGCACCCTTATGGATGCAACGCCACTTCTGGAAATACACGTCTCCTTCATGCAGGACAATTCTGGGAAATCTCTGGGAGATATATGAGGAATAATGAGGTCATCTCACTTCCTGGTAAAGCAGAACTCCGGCCTGTATTCATGTATACAGAGCTGCCTTCATTTCTCCCTTCTATCTGCCTGGAGTTCAGCTTTACATTAGAGAAGAAACCCCAACATTCTCCTCCTCATTGCTTTTCTAAGATTTTGTTAGATTTTTTTTCCCTGAACGTTTTTTCCTAAAGTCTCCATTTATATAGAGAAATATTTTTTTATCATATAGTGATAGGATTTTGGCCCCATTCACACTTTTGCGACTTGTCATGTGACTTTGGACCCCAAAGTCGCACAACAAGTCACACCCCATGTTTCCCTATGAGTACTGTTCATATCTGTGCAACTTCAAAGTAGTTCCTGCACTACTTTGGTCTGACTTTCATGCATGAACCTCAATGTAAACCCTCAAAAGTCGCATGAAAGTCACACCTTCAGAATATAGAATCAATTTTGATGTGACTCTGGATAAGTGCGATAAGTGCAGAACAGAAAGATTTCACATTTTCAGATCGATTGCAATTCTCTATGAAGAATAGATGGTTGTTAAGGAGTGGGTCGGGAAGCCGGCCGCAGCGTCCTTAGCAACTGATCATTCATCAGCTGTCAGCGGGTTTCCCCACTGACAGCTAAATTTAAAAAAAAGAATGCCGGCAATAAAAAAAAATGGGTTGGGGTCCCCCCAATGCATGCCAGGCTCCTCGGGTCTGGTATGGATTTTAAAGGGAACCCCACACCAAAATGTAAAAATAAAATGGCATGGGGTCCCCCAAAATCCATACTAGACCCTTATCCAAGCATGCAGCCCAGCAGGTCAGGAAAAGGGGGGGATGAGCGAGCAGCCCCCCTTCCTTAATCATGCCAGGCCACATGCCCTCAACATGGGGGGGTGTCCCATGTTGATGGGGACAAGGGCCTCTTCCCCACAACCCTGGGCGGTGGTTGTCGGGGTCTGCGGACGGAGGGCTTATCGGAGTCTGAAAGCCCCCTTTAACAAGG
This sequence comes from Lithobates clamitans, assembly GCA_037952925.1. NCBI lineage: Eukaryota > Metazoa > Chordata > Amphibia > Anura > Ranidae > Lithobates > Lithobates clamitans. Next base: position 711,010 of record JBBGZY010001494.1, read on the forward strand.
GGGCCCCCAGATCCCTCCCCCCCATATGAATGAGTATTGGGTACATAGTACCCCTACCCATGCACCAAAAAAGTGTAAAAAGTGAGTAAAGACACTACACCAGTTTTTGACAATTCCTTTAATAAAAAAAATAAAAAACAATGTCACCGGGTGTAGAACCAATGTCAATCAAGCCACCCGCCACCACTGCCGAATCAAAAAAAAAGAAAAAACCTCCGGCTCCTAAAAACACTCCTGACGTCTGCCTGCTTTGCTGTGTGAAAGCTCTTAAATACCTAAGGGGCATGGCACTGCCCCCTTTTGACTTCACTGACCCAGCATGCCCTCTGTTGATGACGTCATAAGGGGCGGTTCCACCCACAGATATCACTGGGTGGCCCCGCCCTTTGGTTATTTAAGAGCTGTCGCATGGCAGAGCAAGCAGCTGGTGGGAGCCTTCATCAGGGCCGGAGGAATGGTATCGCTCCCCCCCTTTCCTGACCTGCCGGGCTGCATTTTCGCCGTTTTCTTTTTATTGCCGGCATTCTTTTTTTCACATTCAGCTGTCAGGGGGGAAACCCCCTGACAGCTGATGAGTTTATCGGTTGTTAAGGACGCCGAAATTCTGGTTACAGGCCCACTCCTTAACAACCAGATATTCTTCATAAAGAAATTGAATCGGTCTATCAATTTTTTTCGACCGATTCTAATTCCAGTCGTTCTGAAAATTTATAATTCATTAGAAAATAAGGAAACCTAACACATTTTTCCGTTCTGCACAAGTTACATTCATCCAAAGTTAAATCAAAGTCCCATCAATGTCGCACAGTGAAGTCACAATGGAAATCGCATGATTTTTAAGTTGCGCAAATGTGAATGGGGCCTTAGTGTTATAGGGGAACGTCTGGACTGAGGAACTGCTAGAACTAGTATTGTCCATGTCTAAAGGGGTCCCGGGAAATCTTTATTTCATAGAAAAGAATCCAGAAATAGATCTGCAGATCAGGGTCTGGATTTTGCTTGGCACAAGAGCTGACAGTCCACATCAGATTTCCCCTATGATAACCCCAGAGACATCTATCATCTGTTATAGTAATCCTGCCATCCACCAGAGAACCCGATTAGAAATGTTCATGTTTCTATTGGTCATGTTCTATTTCTATCACTGGAATCATGTGATCAGTTCTGTCAATAATTTTTCAGATCTTTTATGTCCCAATCATGTCTAGTGTCTAGTATTGGAAGTGATTTCTTTATAATAAATGGAGATGAAGCATTTCCTCAGATTGTGTTGTGCTCACTAGGATATGAGAAGTTCTAGAACCCCAAAGACCCGTGACACCAGGGTTACTGTGTATATTCAGGATGAGCCCTGCCACTGCACACTGCCTGATCTGAGCCAGAAAAAGCCCCGCCCACATCCACCAATGAGGATCAGTATAGAGGCTGATAGGGGGAGGGGCTGGAGGATGACACTTCTACACAGGGACTTCTGTAGCTCACAGATGGACATGACCTGAAATGATGGAGGTTTACTGATGTCTTTATTGTTTCAGGAAAGAAGCTGAAAAACAAATCTAGATATTAGAATGGAGTCATTCTACTATGATGGGGCTGAAGTAATTTCCCATGTTCCTCGGAGAGAGTATTTCAGGAGATAGGTCAGGTACTCCGCTCCAGCAGAAATGATTACATCATGTTGGTAAGAATCTCCCGGTCATTGTCCAACCAGCATTAGGACATGAGAGCTGGAATGTGATTGGTTACTAAGGGCTACAATCGATATCTATACAGGTATAGTGCCCACCAGGTGGTACCATGAGCAATCACAATCTTAATCAGTGCCAAATCCCCAAATTTTAAACATAAAAAAATGTCGGCGCTAATAACTCAATAAAAAATTAAGTGGCATATCAAAACCAAATAAGGTGTATATATGTTAGTATACCCTATAATAGACCAAATAATGTCACTCTAATATAAAGGAGTGAACCAATGTGCAAAAAGACCTTTTACAGAATTATTCTAAATACACTCTATATAAACATAACATTAATTTCTTAAAACATGTGAAAGGTGATACAAAATAAATTATAACATTCAAAAAAAAGTCCTAAATAGGATTGGTCCCAAAAGGGAGCACACAGTGCAAAGTCCACCAACAATATAGACAAAGTGAAGAAGCCGTCACCCAGGGTCATAGGGAGCTTACCAGAAATAAATGACTCGGGGCAACTTACGTCGGCCGAGTCGCAGCAGGTTATGGGACCAACAGGTCACACAATTATAGTACTTTAAACGCCCAAATTGGATTGAGATGAAGTAAAAGGTTAATTTGATTTTTTCTTTTTTTCTTTAATTGATTTTAATATATTTTACCTTTTTGTATCTCTTAACTGAATTAATACTGATGAGGTTACTATATATCTAATATTATCATGATAACCCCATGTAATAATGACCCCCATTGGTAGTCGTTTTAGGAATATAATTTTTGCTAACCTATTATATATATATAATTTCATTATATATATATAATTTTTATTTTTTCCTTATATATATGTGAATATTGATTATTATTTTTATTTTCAATTTAATTTTATATATATATATGAATCCAATATGTGTGAGTGGTTCCAGTAATGAAATTTATGTGCTTATTTGTAGTGCAGAATGCACACAACCTATGGTTGTTTTAACATATTAGGAGCCACTTAACATGAGGATGCTATATTTTTATTTCAGTTCAATTGAATGTCTTTTTGTCTTAGTTCAATTGAATGTCGCTTTTTACTGAGAAGGATTTATTTTTGTGTTTATCCGGACTACTTCATTTTTAAGTCATGTGGTCATTCTGTGGGAGTATTTTTGTTTATTTCCTCGAGTGGCACCGTGACGCCGTTGCGCTGTTGCATGGCGGCGTCACATTATAGGATATTTTCCTCCTATCGCTTTCCTGCTGCTCTATAGAGGGTCACCTGATCTGATTCAGATTGAGGCTTGGCTCACTCCCTGTGGAGCGCTGTGACACCGCCGCGTAATTGCGCGGTGACGTCACGACACGAAGCTAATAAGAGGCTTGGCTTTGTTCTAATACAAGCGGCCTCTATAGCAACAATACCGGAATGAGGCTTGGTCCTGTTTCTGGTATCCCAATGGATACAGTCAAATGTTTATGATTTAAAATCATCATTTAAATCTAATTTTACTTTACTTGCATTTACAATCCTTCTCTTTTGGAACATCTTAGTTCTTTACAGGTTCAGAGACTATTTTGCTTATTTGTTTACCTGTATTCTTTAGGCCTATAGACCTGAAGTGATGCAATTCAGTTCCACTTCCGGTATTATGACACTTCCAGAGGGGGTCATTAGGTCTTTATATAGCGGTGAGGTGGGGGGGGTCCACACCCCAGATGACGGCTCTTTAGCAGAAACGCGTTGGGTGGACCCCCTCACAATTACCGCTACTTGACTTGTGAAACTTGTGATGTTCTACAAGAATGTGAGTTTGTTTTCAACACTTTTAATAAACCAGTTTTTACGTTATTACGCTATGTGAGCTTTTTTCTACCCATTTCTCACATGGCATATGAATATTCGTTTGTGGCCTTCCTTTTGAAATATTATTTCCATTAATTGTTGAGAATAACTGTGGACGCCAAGCTGCAGCCCTGTTTTGGATTCCATTTAAAGGGGAATAAATTTCTTCTGACCGGTTGATCACCATGCCTGTTATGACTTGGATGACATAAGTCTTCCAAGGTCAACAACCTTTGGTAAGCCTTTAATATCTTCTGGTGATGGCCTCTTCCTAAACATCAGTGCCTTTCCCGGGAATTTTTGGTTGTCTTCACACAGCTTCTCCACACACCTTTTACTTCACCTCAATCCAATTTGAGCGTTTAAAGTACTATAATTGTGTGACCTGTTGGTCCCATAACCTGCTGCGACTCGGCCGGCGTAAGTCGCCCCGAGTCATTTATTTCTGGTAAGCCCCCTATGACCCTGGGTGATGGCTTCTTCACTTTGTCTATATTGTTGGTGGACTTTGCACTGTGTGCTCCCTTTTGGGACCAATCCTATTTAGGACTTTTTTTTGAATGTTATAATTTATTTTGTATCACCTTTCACATGTTTTAAGAAATTAATGTTATGTTTATATTGAGTGTATTTAGAATAATTCTGTAAAAAGGTCTTTTTGCACATTGGTTCACTCCTTTATATTAGAGTGACATTATTTGGTCTATTATAGTGTATACTAACATATATACACCTTATTTGGTTTTGATATGCCACTTAATTTTTTCTTGAGTTATTAGCGCCGACATTATTTTATATTTATCTTCCACCACCTGGGTCTATAGGTGTGTTGGCAGCTGTTTACTCTATTTCTACGCAGCACTGTTTTATTTTTAACAAATCCCCAAATTTTGCATAATTTAGAGCAGGGGTCTCCAATCTGCGGCCCTTTGCTTGCTTTTATCTGGCCCTTGGGGTTTTAATCCTCCCACTGATACGAGACACTATTCTGCCATCTAACACCAACAATGGAGTACCATTTCTCCCACTGACACTATAAGGCACTATTCCTCCTTATGATACCAACAATACACTATTCCTCTAACCTAATACCAAAAATGGTGATGTTAGTCCCTTATGTTGGAGCCCAGTATAAGGCCAATTTTTTTGCAGACAATGCGCTTCTGATTCCCACTCATCTCCCTTCCAAACCTGCAACTTGTGCTAGACCAATTTTCAGCCATCTCCGGCCTTCAAATTAACCCTTCCAAGACCACAGCGCTGAATGTCAACCTCCCTACGGATATCAAAGAATGAGAGATAAAAAATTATGTTCAGTATCCCTCCCCCAGCGCACACAGAGAAAATATTGATAAAAACAATAGTCAGCAGCTGCTATACTAAAATGAGATGCATCAAATATATGTCAAAGTAACATTTCTAAAACATTAGCAGCGCTAGTGCAAAAATAGCAAATATTTAAAAATATCAATGAAATTGCTTAAAAGTCCACTTAAACAAAGTATCAGAAAAGTATAAGAAAAGGCAGGTGAGTATAAACTTGACGATCGTGGAAGAAAATATTAGCAGCAATCCCAAGTCTCCATCACCACTCCACTTGTGCCACAGCTCTGTAGGTAATCCACTGCAAGCAATAGATAGAAAAAAAATCCACATAGCGTAATCCAGTACAATAATTATTTATTAATTTAAAATTATCCCACAAAAAAACACTCACAATGTTTGCATAATATAAGTGCATGTAACATCAATACTATGTCAGTCGTGCATTCCCCTCTAACCTCTTAGCACTCCCGCGGTGTTCCCGGGAAGGACAGACGAGGATAAGCCCACTCTGTAGATAGCTGCTATCTACGCAGCTATCTACAGAGTCGGCTTATTCTTGTCTTTCGACTTTTGCAGAACAGGATCCTCCAATTTATCTGGGCACATAAACGTCCTAGAGTCCCTAGATCTACTCTTTATACCCATAGACTACAAGGAGGCCTGGGGGTCTCCAATGTCTCCAAGTACTATACAGCAGCGCAGATTTCCCCATTGACCATACTCCACGCGACCACAGATTTTCCTCTGTGGGTGTTACTTGAATTGCCCAACTGCGACTCGTCCTCGCTCCAAGCTCTGCTCTGGCTCCCTCATAAATTTCGCCCATCCTCTTTGAGCCCCGTGCTGCTGCATGGTCTGCAGATTTGGGACTCACTACTCTGGTAATTTGATGTCCTCCTTTTTACCTCTACTCCCCATCACTCGCAATCCTCTTTTCCTCCCAGGCCTTGAGAAGCCTCAGGCATTCTCTTGGCGGCTCTCGCATGGCTACCCACGGGTTCAAAACTTTCTTTCCTCCCACTCCTTTCCTTCCTGGGAGACTATCCGAGAAACACACGATGCACTGGCTAGAGAGCATTATCGTTTCCTTCAATTAAAACACTGGATTATTGCCTTGCGCCGCACGTCCACTTACCCATTTCAAAAGACTTTTTTTGAACACACATGCCATCACTTGGCCAATCCCCAGTCGACGTCCCTTAGTGACGAAACGCTTAGGGAGGAGCCAGTGACGCTGACGTCATTACGTTCTTTTTCGTGATTGATGGGACATACACAGCAGGCAGGCGAAGGCTCGTGGAGACGCCGCGATCGTAGTACTTTGTCATACACTGTCTCTTTTGATGGAAGTTTCTTGTAAGTGCAATCTTTTGGCATATTAAAGTGTTACAGCTTTACAATTTTACGCTATGGGAGCTCTTTCTTGATTTTTGTCTTTTGAGTTCTACACACCGGAATGATCGGCATAGGTTTGTGGGTGACCTGTTAATTTCCCAAACGCCTGGTGGGACCACTGTTATGGTGGTCATCCTGAGCTGGTAAGGAGCCTCATACCTCACTTGGGTGCAAGTCACTTTTGGATGCTGGAATCACCTGTGTCACAATTTCCTTTGGAATTTAATTTTGATCATTCACCTACTTCACTTATGGACTTTTTTTTTGCTATTATTTTGGGATCACATAATTTATGTTATATGATTTTTTTTCACATATGACACATGCAGAGACATTTGCCTCTATTTTCTACAGGAGATCTGTTGGTTTGATAATGTATGGTGGACCAATTATTCATTTATGATCTTTAGCATATGTTTTTGTTTACTCATTCAGTTTTAGCGCTGCACTTATTTTTTATTTATTTGATGTTTGGAGTTTAGTATTGGACTTTTAGTGCTGGCAGCTCTTACATTTCACATATTATTTTCATTGTTCTAGCGCAGCGTTTAACCCTTTCTTTGGGTTTTTTCGATTTTACATGTCAGCATGCCCCTGGGTCTCCTGGCCTCATCTTGGCTATCTATGCATCCTTGAGTGGAATTCCGTCATCAGCACCCCTCTCTTATATGGCCCAATGGGAAAGGGACCTTCAGGCTCCCATAGACCTGGAAGACTGGAGTAAGGCCTGGAAAATGGTAGCTAAATGCTCATTTAATACAAACACCTTAGAAGCAGCATATAAGGTCCTATTCCGATGGTACTGGGTCCCGGCCCGCACAGCTCAGGCCTTCCTGGGAAGTACTGATAAATGCTGTGGACTGTGGACAGCGGGGTGATCCTGCCCAAGACTGGTGGGGTTTTGGTCTAGGGCATTTGGCTTACTGCAGACACTTTTCCATCTAACAGTCCAAAGGGATGCTAAGCTAGCCCTATTACATTGTCCAATACCTGGTTTGTTTGCTCCTCAGCAGAAGCTGGCCACTTACCTCTCTATAGTGGCTAAACGAACTATAGCTCAAGCCTGGAAGACCCAATGAGTAGCTTTCCAAGGGGTGAGGACATGCATGACTGCTATGTTACTTCAGGAATGAATGTCCAGTATTGTGAATGATTCACACGCCAAATTTCTCAAAATTTGGGAACCATGGATCACTTATGAGTTTCCCACACTTCAAGCATCCTGTTTGGGCCTTGTCTGACTCCCTTCTGTGGGGCGCCCGCGTCCAAGATCTCCCGTTCCCTTTCCCCCTCTCCTATCTATGACCCCCTTCTCTCTGCCTTTTTGCTCTTCTCACTTTTTTCTGGTTTCTCACTATTCTGACTCCTACTATTGCCTCCTATGGAGGGGGATTGCTGGAGAAGAGTCTCCCCTTCGGCAACAAATTTGGGAATAGGGCACTTTATGCAGTAGTCATTTTTTGATACCATTCCCTATTTTCACTATGTTATAGGATAATTGTGAACGATATTGATCTTTGGTCATTTTTACATGTCTCCAGCCCCTGCGTGGGCGAACAACGAGTTTGTTATATTTCTCTTGTTTACCCAAAAAAACTCAATAAACATTGAAACAGAAAAGTGGTGATGTTTACTTGTACTGATGCCAGAAAAATTTCCACTCCCACTGGCCATGATTTGAAGGACAGTAAACCCGCCCTTTGTTTGCAAAGTTTGGAGACCCCTGATTTAGAGAAATCAAGAGCATGGACTTTAAAGGCACATACACCAATCAGTTCTTTAAAAATGCCATATTTTATTAAAACACAATTTTAAAAAAATCCCATACAAAATATCCATTAGAAAAACTATGTATATAAAAACCATTAAAGCACTATTGAGCACTATATAATCCATACCAGGAGGCTTGTCAAGATGTAAGCTACGTGCTTCAAGTCTCGCCAGGTGCCAAGATTTTCTTACACCAGCGTGGTTAAGTCTACATGTTTAATGAAATGGTCGCTTCTTCAGGAGCTAATAGTGCGCCTATTTAGAAAAAATGTAAACTTAATAAATACAGACATTTTAAATGCAAAAACATCACAAATACTTTGTAATCAATACAATTTAATTGTTGCAACATTTGTTCATATTAAAAAAAATACTTGTTGGTGCGCCTGCCCCAGAGGTCAGAGGGGGAAAGGTCAAAGGTTTTCGCAAAAGGACCTAAACTCATGTAGTATTTGCTCCGGTTCAGAGACAACCCTTCTATCCGAGCAAAAGATTTCTGACACCACCGCTTGCATCTTATATTGCGTACACACAGGTGGACTTTTCAACCAGACTGGTCCGACAGATTTTCCGTCGGACTTTCGACGGACTTTTGACAGACTTCCGATGGACTTTTTAACGAACGGACTTGCCTACACACGATCACACCAAAGTCCGACCGATTTGTACGTGATGACGTACACCGTACTAAAATAAGGAAGTTGATAGCCAGTAGCCAATAGCTGCCCTAGCGTCGGTTTTTGTCCGTCGGACTAGCATACAGACGAGCGGATTTCTGGGTCCGGCGGAGTTATGACGTAAAGATTTGAAGCATGTTCCAAATCTAAAGTCCGTCAGATTTTTGACTGGAAAAGTCCGCTGAAGGTCCAATGAAGCCCACACATGATCGGATTGTCCGCCGGACTCGGTCTATCGGACCAGCTTGGTCGAAAAGTCCACTCGTGTGTACGCTGCATCATGCCGTGTACACACGGTCGGACTTTTCAGCAGCAAAAGTCCGACAGCCTGTCCGACAGACTTTCGACAGACTTTTGGCGGACTTCCAACAGACTTTCTAATGATTGGACTTGCCTACAAACGATCACACAAAAGTCAAACGGATTTGTACATGATGTAGGTGTTCACCGCTCCAGAATGATTACCTCTCCTGAGGTCAGCTGTCTCCACAGTTAAACAGGGTGCTGGCTCTGTTTGCAAACATAGATAATGGAGAAAAATGAAAGGCTGGATAGACGCACTCGAAATATTCACCTTTATTGAAAAGTAAAATCAAGGCATCAAAGGTGGGTATAGACTAACTGCACTGCTGCTGACATGTTTCACACCAGGCACGGTGCTTAGTCATAGCTAGAGTGCTGAATTTACATACAGACATTATATACACCTGAGTAATTAGACAAATAGACAAGACATATATGCCATGAGTGATATAATGGGAAGCACCTGTGAACATCTAAAATCCAAGGTTTAACCATTAAACAGATGGAAAAACTCTCCATCCCGGAGATTCCACATATCAAAGATATATGTAATAATAAAGGACATAAACAATCCCACACTTAGAGAAAGGAGACACCGGTGCAACCTAAAAAAGAAAAACATAACATATAAAATAATACTGTATGTAATAAAAAATATATCATGCACCAACAAATAAACAAATAGGGAAAAAACCAAGAAGTCCAACCCCCGTGTATAAATACTGGTGCATGTAGCTCAAAGATATATAATCCGCTAAAAGATGGTACAAACCCTCCTCAATATTAGTTCATATCCATATAATCGTACAGTGACAAAGTTTAGATGATTAAATTCCTCTATTTTTCTATTCACCACTATAAAAAGGAGGAAAGAGAAATAGAAGAAAGAAAAGAGGGAACATAGCAGGAAAAGAAAAAAGGTGAGCCAAGCAGAACTAAGATGGAATATGCTAGCACACAACGGACAACCATGCCCCCCTATCAAGAAGCATCATAAAAATCAAAATCAAAATACATGAACATACCAAGATAGGGAAATCTCAAACAAAAATATATAAATACCAACAACACTGACATATCAAAGCAAGTATAGAACAACCAGTGTACGAGGGTATGAAAGTCATTCATAGAAGTGTGAGACATCCCACTCAAAATTGAGGCCGGTGGGCTGCCTCGTATGGAGATGGAATATCCAGTAAACCTCTCTCTTACAGAGTAACCTAAACTTATCACATCCCCTTTTTGATGACATGACTTTTTCAACCCCCTGGATGCGTAGGCTGCTGACATCTTTATCGTGGCATAAATTTCAATGCCTCGCTATGTTAGTGGAATGGTTTCTAGATATATCATAAAGATGATCATATAGCCTGTCCCTTAGCCTACGAGTCGTGCGTCCCACGTATTGAATGGAACATTGTTCACAAGTGACTACATACACTACATATCTAGTGTTACAATTGATGAATGAAGTTGCCTTAAAATCTATATTTAAGGATCTAGAGTGAATCATTTCGCCTTGTAAAATGTGGGGGCAACACGGGCAAGAACTGCCCCCACATCGAAACGATCCTTTAAACTGTAGCCAATGTGAACATTGGGACCTACTTGTATAAAGGCTAGGTGACAGTGTTCGACCAATAGTGGGGGCCCTCCGTGACACTGCTTTAATGCCTTTAGACAAAATTTGAACGTATATAGGATCATTATACAAGATTGGCAAATATTTTTTTATCGTACTTCTGATCTTATTAAACTTCAGACCATAGGGGGTGGAGAAAACAGGAATATTGATGGATTTATCAGCTCTGTGTTTTCCTCCATCTCTATTCTTGATATTGTCACAAAGAAGGTGACTTCTTTCAGTCTTATGGGCTATGTTAAACGCAAATCAAGAACAGAGGCTGTGTATCCCCTCTCCATGAACCGTGTCCTCATGGCAGAAGCTTCTTCTAAGAAATCTGGCTCGTCACTACACACACGCCTTAGCCTTAAAAATTGACCCACTGGGATGCCTTTAATAGTGTGTTTGGGGTGGCCTGAGTCTACTCTCAGCAGGGATTCGTACGTGATGACGTACACCGGACTAAAATAAGGAAGTTGATAGCCAGTAGCCAATAGCTGCGCTAGCGTCGGTTTTTGTCCATCGGACTAGCATACAGACGAGTGGATTTCTGGGTCCGGTGGAGTTATGACGTAAAGATTTGAAGCATGTTCCAAATCTATAGTCCGTCAGATTTGCGACTGGAAAAGTCTGCTGAAGATCCGGTGAAGCCCACACAAGATCATATTGTCCGCCAGATTTGGTCCGTCGGCGTCCGTCGGACCAGTCCGATCGAAAAGTCCGACCGTGTGTACGCTGCATTAGAGTCAGCTGCTAGATTTGCTAGGAGTTTACTATTTTTTCTCCAAATTCGAAGATCCTTCCAGCAAAGGAACCAAATGCATAGCCGAGGCAAGATGTAGAGACAAAGCTCTTCTCGGATCAGCCAGCTGATTGAAATGATCCGGAGTCGGAGAGACACAAAATGTTTCTGCCACCTTGGATTCACCAGCTTCAAGTTGGTCTTTAGAGGACATCTCAGAGTGGACTGCTTTAATAGCAGAGATGTACTCCCCCCTGGCGGTGGCCTTAAAGGGTTCCCATACCACAGGAGGTGAAGTGGAGGCTTCATTTAATTCCCAGTATTGTTTCAATTTGGGAGAGACCATCTCCTCAACCTTAGGGTCAACCTTAGGGTCCTGTAACCACTTAGTTACCAAAGCCAGCACCTCTGACCCCTGTTCTCCGTCAACGCTAACGTGACCTCCAGAGAAACATGATCCGAGAGGCCCATGGGCAAATACGAGACCTCCTGCACCACTGTTATAGCACAAGCATTGCCAAAGACCAGATCAATCATAGATCCCAACTTATGAGTGGTAGAGTGGAAGGAGTAGGCCCTAGTGGTCTGGTGCTTCCATCTCCAAATTTCAGTATAATTAAAGGCTTGTGTCCATTGAAGTAAAGCAGGAGTGTATACTATATTAGGATTAGACGAATCCAAAGATGGATCGAGGGTGGAGTTAAAATCTCCAGCTATATAAAGCCTGGAGAATTTCATATACAGTGTACAAGACCCGCATATCATCCCAAAAGAGCCAGTTGGCCGGTGAGTATAGAGCGTACATTACATTAAAATAAAATAAAAACCCCAATAAAACCAAAATAAACTATAACCTCGCTACTGGCCACAGGTGGGGACCACATCGACTTTCCACCCTATAACCAGCAGTGGGTTGAACTCCATACTAACCTGAAAATCCCAACAACATTTCCAGTCAGTTTAATAACCTGAACTCTAACTAGATCTTCTTTTTGAAGTTACTCCAGGTATATGGAGAGTAGCAGTTCAACAACTTCAGTTGTTCTCTAAGAAGATAAACCTTGAGGGGGTAAGTGTGAAGCAAGCTCAAATTTTCACATGAGGTAGCTCCGGTACATGCAGAAAAAATAGTAGGATAAGACAAATTCAGGATATGGAGGATCCATGCACCTGTTGATTCCAAGAGATACGATTTCGTTAGCACAAGGCGGTCAGCCAGTCATCAACATCCGCAGCAGTATCAAAGAAACAAACAGTTCCTTCATGTTGGACACAGAGGCGGCTGGAATAAAGCATGCTGTATTTAATATTTTTATCCCTGAGCCTTTTAGGGACATCATTGAAGGTTTTCCTCTTCCTCTGCAATTTAGCTGAGAAATCAGGGAAAAGAAGAACAGTGGTGTTGCCGTGTTTGAGTGTGAGGTGTTTGCGAGCTTTAGAAAGGATCCTGTCCCTGTCTCTGTAGTTGAGAAAGCAGACAAGAAAGGTCTGGGATTACCCGGTGAGCGCTCTCAACCAAATAAGTGGGGGGGGACATCCGCAAGATCTAACAGGCTTTTAAAGAACTCTGCCGGGCGATCCCCTTCATCCCCCTCAGGGAGACCCAGGACTCTAACATTATTGTGCCTCAGCCAGTTTTCAGCATCATCCGATTTTGCAACAAGGGTCTGTACTGTGCGCTGCAATGCTGCTATGGAGGTGACATGAGTGGTGGTAAGATCTTCTGTGGTGGATATTCTGGTTTCCATTTCAGTCAGCCTCTCCCTTATTTTGTCGTTTTGTATAAGTCGTTTCGTATAAGATTGCATTCTTCTGCAAGGTGATCTATGCGCACCAGCAGCGAGGTCCTGCTCTGTTCAATTGCAGCGAGGATAATGACTGTGCTGTCTTGAAGCAGCGGGACAGATTCCTCTGCCCCCGAAACCTCCCTGGGATCCATTTCCAACTCCAGCCAGCAAAGCCTGGAGCCTCCCAAACAAGATGGTGTCAGGCCGTGTAGAAGAGGTCGGTGGCAGCTGAAGTGATGCACTGGGAGGAGACCGCAATGCAGGAGAGTAGACTGTACCCTGGTAGACTACCCGCAGGATGTGCAGGAACAGCCAAGATACCAGCTGTCACAGGGTTTCAGGACACTGCCATCAGTGCTGACAGGCCGTTTCATTCAAGCGGCCCCTTATACTCTTATAGTGGAATGAGAAGATGGGCAAGGATTGCAGGTCTATGTGCCGAAATCCGTGGTGGATGAGGCCCAGAGCGGACCCGGCAGGATGGAGGCTGGTAAGATAGCCACGATCGCTAGGCCCCAGGAGCCCGTGGTCAGTTCGGGCAGGAAAGTTTAGCTAGGCAGATTTCTATACTGCTACAGTGGAGTAAGAGATGTGGATGAACTGCCAGAGGAGATTTGGAGGCTCACCAAGCTTTTTTTCAGCAAGGATAGCGATGGATTAGGATGTCCAGGCCACGGCCAGATTAACACTGCCAAATCGGTCAGCCGTTCACAAAATATACTGCTTGGGCTGAAGCAGGGGATATGGATGAACTGTCAGAGGAGGTTTGGAGGCTCACCAGGCTTTTTTCAGCAAGGATGGCGATGGATTAGAATCAGGATTACTGAAGCTTCTCTCAGACATGTCTGCTGTGGCTCACATCCTGACACGCCCTTCATTTTTTATTTATTTTTGACACTTTTCTGGTAAATGAGTAGGATACAGTGTACCCCATATTCATGGGGAGCGGGATCTGGGCAGGATCTGGGGGAATCACAATAGCTGTTTTTAAGGACCTGCCAGCCACTGTGTCCTTAACAACCATGACTCAGCTTCTATCAGCGAGATTCCCTGCTAACAGCAGAATGTAAACAAAACAATTGCCAACAGTAAAATAAAACAGCATGGGGGTCCCCCAATCGGTATGGGTTTTGAGGGGTGCCCCACGCCAACATTTTTAACAAATACGGCATGGGGTCCCCCCAAAATCCATACCAGACCCTTATCCGAGCATGCAGCCCAGCAGGCCAGGAAAGGCAGGGGAAGAGAGAGCCTTTATTTTTGACACTTTTTGGTGAATGAGTAAGGCTACAGTGTATCCCATATTCACTCACATGGAGTAGCGGGATCTTGGGGCCCCCTTGTTAAAGGGGGCTTCCAGATTCTGATTAGTCACCCCTGCTGACCCCCACAACCACCACCCAGGGTTGTGGGGCAGGGATCCTTGTCCCTAATCAAAATCAAAGACTCCTGCCCATGCTGAGGGCATGTGGCTTGGTACTGTATGGTTCAGGAGGGGGCGCTAGCTTATCCCCCCTTTTCCTGGCCTACCAAGCTGCATGCTCGGATACAGGATAGATATGGATTTGGAGGGGACCCCTCGCTGTTTTTTTAATTTTGGTGTGGGGTTCCCCTCAAGATTAATACCAAACCCAAACGTTCTTTTATGTTTTTGGAGGGGACCCACATGCTTTTTTTTTGTCGGCAATTGTTTGTTTATATTCTGCTGTCAGTGGGGAATCCAGCTGGCAGCAATGAATTATGGTTGTAAAAGACGCTGCGGCCAGCTTTCCAGCCTGCTCCTTAACAACCAGCTTTTCTTCTCACAGAATTCGGATCGATCGATCAATTTTCGACTGATTCAAATTTTATTTGTTCCAAAAATTTGGGATTTATATGAAAATGAATAAATGAAACAAAACTAAATGAATTCCAAAAACAAATAACGAAACAAAACTAGTAACATAAAATAGGTTTTTCTGTTCTGCACTAGGGATGAGCCGAACACCCCCTTGTTCGGTTCGCACCAGAACATGCGAACAGGCAAAAAATTTGTTCGAACATGCGAACACCGTTACAGTCTATGGGACTCGAACATGAATAATCAAAAGTGCTAATTTTAAAGGCTTATATGCAAGTTATTGTAATAAAAAGTGTTTGGGGACCTGGGTCCTGCCCCAGGGGACATGTATCAATGCAAAAAAAAGTTTTAAAAATGGCCGTTTTTTCGGGAACAGTGATTTTAATAATGCTTAAAGTGAAGTATTACACAATAAAAGTGTAATATTCCTTTAAATTTCATACCTGGGGGGTGTCTTTAGTATGCCTGTAAAGGGGCGCATGTTTCCCGTGTTTAGAACAGTCTGACAGCAAAATGACATTTCAAAGGAAAAAAAGTCATTCAAAACTACTCGCGGCTATTAATGAATTGTTGGTCAGACAATACACATAAAAGTTAATTGATAAAAATGGCATTTCCCCACAGGGGAACCCCGAACCAATTTTTTTTTTAAAAATGGAGTGGGGTCCCCCTAAATTCCATACCAGGCCCTTCAGGTCTGGTATGGATATTAAGGGGAACCCCACGCCAAAATGTAAAAAAAAATGGCGTGGGGGTCCCCCTCAAAATCCATACCAGACTCTTTAGGTCTGGTATGGATATTAGAGGAACCCCGCACCAAAATTTAAAAAAAAATGGCATGGGATCCCCCTCAAAATCCATACCAGACCCTTTAGGTCTGGTATGGATTTTAAGGGGAACCCCGCACCAAAATTAAAAATAAAATGGCATGAGGTCCCCCAAAAATCCATACCAGACCCTTACTCGAGCACGCAAACTGGCAGGCCGCAGGAAAAGAGGGGGGTGAGAGAGCGCCCCCCCTCCTGAACCGTGCCAGGCCACATTCCCTCAACACTGGGAGGGTGCTTTGGGGTAGCGGCCCCCAAAGCACCTTGTCCCCATGTTGATGAGGACAAGGGCCTCATCCCCACAACTCTTGGCCGGTGGTTGTGGGGGTCTGCGGGTGGGGGGCTTATCAGAATCTGGAAGCCTCCTTTAACAAGGGGACCCCCAGATCCTGCCCCCCCTGTGTAAAATGGTAATGGGGTACAAAAGTACCCCTACCATTTCACAAAATAAGTGTCAAAAATGTTAAAAATGACAAGAGACAAATTTTGACAATTCGTTTATTTAAAGTCTTCTTTCCATCTTCTTCGGGTCTTCTTCCTTCCTTCCTTCTTCCTTCGGTTTCTTCCTCCATCTTCTTATTCCTCTGCTTCTTCCTCCGATCCTCTGCTTCTTGCTTTGGTGTTCTCGTCCGGCATCTTCCTCCACGGTGTCTTCTTCCCTGCTTCGTTCTTGGGCCGCCCTGCATCCATGGGAGGCTCCTGCTGTGTGACGCTTCTCTTCTTCTGACACTTCCTAAATAACGGAGGGCAGGGCCACCCAGAGACCCCGCCCCCCTCTAACGCATGGGGACTTGATGGGAACTTCCCTATGGGTTTTCCTGTGACGTCAGAGGGGGCGGGGTCACCCATTACGAAATCAGGTGACCCCCCCTCTGACATTAAGGGGAAACCCATAGGGAAGTCCCCGTCAAGTCTCCGTGCATCAGAAGTGGGTGGGGTCACTGGGTGGCCCCACCCTCCGTTATTTAAGAAGTGTCAGAAGAAGAGAAGCATCACACAGCGGGAGCTTCCCATGGATGTGGAGCAGCCCAAGAACGAAGCAGAGAAAAAGACGCCGCAGAGGAAGATGCCGGACGAGAACACCAGAGCATGAAGCAGAGGATTGGAGGAAGAACCAGAGGAAGAAGATGGAAAGAAGAAGACTTTAAATAAAGGAATTGTCAAAAACTGTCTCTTGTCATTTTTAAAATTTTTGACACTTTTTTGGTGAAATGGTAGGAGTACTTTTGTACCCTATTACCATTTCACACCAGGGGGCGGGATCTGGGAGTCCCATTGTTAAAGGGGGCTTCCAGATTCTGATAAGCCCCCCGCCCGCAGACCCCCACAACCACTGGCCAAGGGTTGTGGGGATGAGGCCCTTGTCCTCATCAACATGGGGACAAGGTGCTTTGGGGGGCCGCTGCCCCAAAGAACCCTCCCAATGTTGAGGGCATGTGGCCTGGTATGGTTCAGGAGGGAGGGGGCAGCTCTCTTGTCCCCCTTCCTTTCCTGCAGCCTGCCAGTTTGCGTGCTCGGATAAGGGTAAGGTATGGATTTTTGGGGGGACCCCACAACATTTTTTTTTTAATTTTGGCGCGGGGTTCCCCTTAAAATCCATACCAGACCTTAAGGGCCATTATAGCCGCGAGTAGTTTTAAATGACTTTTTTTCCTTTGAAATGTCATTTTGCTGTCAGACTGTTCTAAACACGGGAAACATGCGACCCTTTACAGGCATACTATAGACACCCCCAGGTACGAAATTTAAAGGAATATTACACTTTTATTGTTTCACTTTAAGCATTATTAAAATCACTGCTCCCGAAAAAACTGTAGTTTTTAAAACTTTTTTTGCATTAGTACATGTCCCCTGGGGCAGGACCCAGGTCCACAAACACTTTTTATGACAATACCATGCATATAACCTTTAAAATTAGCACTTTAGATTTCTCCCATAGACTTTTAGAGGGTGTTCCGCGGCTTTCGAATTTGCCGCAAACACCCCAAATTGTTCACTGTTCGGCGAACTGGTAAACAGCCGATGTTTGAGTCGAACATGAGTTTGACTCGAACTCGAAGCTCATCCCTATTCTGCACATGTCTAGACCTTATCACTTCCCCATTACTCAGAACTGGAGCCAACATGGCAGGAGACCTCAGCTGCAGGAACATTTGTGCCAATTGGTTGATTCTGCCTTATTTCACCTCCCTCTATGCTCCCATTGCTCTCCTCCTCAATCTTGCCATATATTAATTGCTGTGCATCTTCTTGCAGTAAATGACTGACACTGTGCTGAAATAGCTCAGCTGACTTCTCTATGCCAATTGGTGGGGCAATGACAGGAGTATCTGTGGATGTGGATGAAGAACAGGGAGCTTTAGCAGCTTAGTGATGATTTTAAGCTATTCTGCTCCTGGGAGACAGAGGAGAAGGAGGATGAAGACTTGGTTAGCCACTCCACCACCTTATCTTCATCTCTGGGTGTATAACAGGCCGGAAAAGAAAGGTGCATGTGCCCTACCTCTATATGCTGCACCCTGATGTGGCCTGTGAATACAAATGGTGGTAGAAAGGTATGTTATGCTGACCTTCAAGTGGTTAAATAGATTTTTATAAGTGTAAATGTACACAATCATGGGGCATGTCCTAATCTGATCTAGAAAGGTTTCTGAATAAGTAGACAGAAAGCTGAGCTTAGCCCTGCCCTGTGCATACGAGTTGTAACTGAGTCCAAAAACTTTAAGTTTAGTTTCTCTTCTGCTGTCAGCGATGGTGCCTGCTGATCTGAGAGCTGAGCTGGAATGTTCCATCTGTCTAAATATTTATGCAGATCCTGTAAATCTAAATTATGGACACAACTTCTGCCGGGTCTGTATTGATCATGTGCTTGATACACAGGGGGGGTCTGGAGGATATTTCTGTCCTGAATGCAGAGAGAAGTTTCAGGATCCTCCTGTACTGCAGAAGAACATGAAACTATGTAACATAGTGGAGACTTTCCTATCTGCTCAGCCAGATCAGGAGGAGTCCGGGGTCTTCTGTACTCACTGTGTGGACTCTCCTGTACCTGCTGTTAGATTCTGTCTACATTGTGAGGTTTCTTTGTGTGATAAACACCTGAGAGTCCACAAAAAGTCCCCAGAAGACATCTTATGTGACCCCACCTTGTCCATGGAGAGCAATAAATGCTACACTAATAAGAAGATCCTGGAGTATTACTGCACTGAGGATGAGACCTGTGTCTGTGTGTATTGTGTGATTGGAGAATATAAAAGACATGAGACAAAATCACTGGATGAGGCTTCTGAGAAGAAGAAAGATGCTGAGGAATGTTCCGCAGAAACTTTTGATAAAGAGAGAGGAGATAGAGGAAAGAGTCCAGAGCCTGCATGAACACAGAAGGAAAGTAGAAGAAGCAGCTGGTGACACCAAGAGAGTCACTGCCCTGTTTACAGATCTCAGGAGACTTCTGGAAGACCTGGAGAAGAGAGTTCTGAGGGACATCTCCGGGAGGGCAGAGCGGTTCTCCATCTCCATCCGGGATCTGGAAATAAAGAAGGAGGAGCTGTCCAGGAAGATACGTCACATTGAGGAGCTGTGTAACATGACGGATTCACTGACTGTCTTACAGGAATCAGACACAGGTGACTTGTATGATACTGAGGATGGAGATGAGAACAGAGAGAGACATGAGAAACTTCTCCATGATGGAGGTGGTCTGTATGTGGCGGGGGTCTTACACACAGGTTTATCTGATATAATAACAGAGGTAAATGTATACTTCAATATACAGGGAGCTGCAGACATATTACTGGATGTAAACACAGCTCATAATTATCTACAGATATCAGATGACAGGAAAACTGTATCCGAGTCATATAGGAACCAGAATCGCCCAGAAACACCAGAGAGATTTCAGAGTTCTCAGGCGATGAGCAGTCAGAGTTTCTCCTCAGGGAGACATTACTGGGATGTGGATGTCGGGGGATCAGATGAATGGAGAGTCGGGATGTGTTACCCCAGTATAGGCAGGAGAAGGGTGCAGTCAGTGATTGAATGGAATAACAAGTCCTGGGGTTTGGACAGGATTGGTGATCAGTATAAGGCGATACATGGCAGTAAATGGATTCCCTTACCTACCAATCTCTCAAGTAGGGATGAGCTTCGAGTTCGAGTCGAACTCATGTTCGACTCGAACATTGGCTGTTCGCAAGTTCGCCGAACAGCGAACAATTTGGGGTGTTCGCGGCAAATTCGAATGCCGCGAAACACCCTTTAAAAGTCTATGGGAGAAATCAAAAGTGCTAATTTTAAAGGCTAATATGCAAGTTATTGTCATAAAAAGTGTTTGGGGACCTGGGTCCTGCCCCAGGGGACATGGATCAATGCAAAAAAAAGTTTTAAAAACAGACGTTTTTTCAGGAGCAGTGATTTTAATAATGCTTAAAGTCAAACAATAAAAGTGTAATATCCCTTTAAATTTCATACCTGGAGGGTGTCTATAGTATGCCTGTAAAGGGGCGCATGTTTCCTGTGTTTAGAACAGTCTGACAGCAAAATGACATTTTGAAGGAAAAACCCATTTAAAACTACCCGCGGCTATTGCATTGCCGACAATACACATAGAAGTTCATTGATAAAAACGGCATGGGAATTCCCCAAAGGGGAACCCCGAACCAAAATTAAAAAAAAAAAATGACGTGGGAGTCCCCCTAAATTCCATACCAGGCCCTTCAGGTCTGGTATGGATATTAAGGGGAACCCCGGGCCAAAATTTTAAAAAAAAATGACGTGGGGTTCCCCCTAAAATCTATACCAGACCCTTCAGGTCTGGTATGGATTTTAAGGGGAACCCCGCGCCAAAAAAACCAAAAAACGGCGTGGGGTCCCTCCCAAAAATCCATACCAGACCCTTATCCGAGCACGCAACCTGGCAAGAGTGCGGCCCCCCCCCTCCTGAACCTCCAGGCCACATGCCCTTAACATTGGGAGGGTGCTTGGGGTAGCCCCCCAAAACACCTTTTCCCCATGTTGATGAGGACAAGGGCCTGGCCGGTGGTTGTGGGGGTCTGCGGGCGGGGGGCTTATCGGAATCTGGAAGCCCCCTTTAACAAGGGGACCCCCAGATCCCGGCCCCCCCTGTGTGAAATGGTAAGGGGGTACTTACCCCTACCATTTCACTAAAAAACTGTCAAAAATGTTAAAAATGACAAGAGACAGTTTTTGACAATTCCTTTATTTAAATGCTTCTTCTTTCTTCTATCTTCCTTCATCTTCTGGTTCTTCTGGTTCTTCTGGCTCTTCTGGTTCTTCCTCCGGCGTTCTCGTCCAGCATCTCCTCCGTGGCGTCTTCTATCTTCTTCTCCTCGGGTCGCTCCGCACCCATGGCATGGGGGGGAGGCTCCCGCTCTTCTCTTCTTCTTTTCTTCTCTTCTTCTCTTCTTCTCTTCTTCATTTTCTTCTCTGGGCTGCTCCGCACCCATGCTGGCATGGAGGGAGGCTTCCGCTGTGTGACGGCGCTCCTCGTCTGACAGTTCTTAAATAATGGGGGACGGGGCCACCCGGTGACCCGGCCCCCATCTGACGCACAGTGACTTGACGGGACTTCCCTGTGACGTCACGGGAAATGCCACAGGGAAGTCCCGTCATGTCCCATGCGTCAGAGGGGGGTGGGGTCACCGGGTGGCCCCGTCCCCCGTTATTTAAGAACTGTCAGACGAGGAGCGCCGTCACACAGTGGGAGCCTCCCTCCATGCCAGCATGGGTGCGGAGCGGCCTGGAGAAGAAAATAAAGAAGAGAAGAAGAGAAGAAAAGAAGAAGAGAAGAGCGGGAGCCTCCCCCCATGCCATGGGTGCGGAGCGGCCAGAGGAGAAGAAGATAGAAGACGCCGCGGAGGAGATGCTGGACGAGAATACCGGAGGAAGAACCAGAAGAGCCAGAAGAACCTGAAGAACCAGAAGATGAAGGAAGATAGAAGAAAGAAGAAGCATTTAAATAAAGGAATTGTCAAAAACTGTCTCTTGTCATTTTTAACATTTTTGACAGTTTTTTAGTGAAATGGTAGGGGTAAGTACCCCCTTACCATTTCAAACAGGGGGGGGGGGGATCTGGGGGTCCCCTTGTTAAAGGGAACTTCTAGATTCCGATAAGCCCCCCGCCCGCAGACCCCCACAACCACCGGCCAGGGTTGTGGGGATGAGGCCCTTGTCCTCATCAACATGGGGTCAAGGTGTTTTGGGGGCTACCCCAAAGCACCCTCCCAATGTTGAGGGCATGTGGCCTGGTACGGTTCAGGAGGGGGGGCGCACTCTCGTCCCCCCCTCTTTTCCTGCGGCCTGCCAAGTTGCATGCTCGGATAAGGGTCTGGTATGGATTTTTGGGGGGACCCCACGCCATTTTTTTTTTTTTTTGGCGCGGGGTTCCCCTTAAAATTCATACCAGACCTGAAGGGTCTGGTATGGAATTTAGGGGGGAACCCCACGTCATTTTTTAAAAAAAATTTTGGCCGGGGTTCCCTTTAATATCCATACCAGACCTGAAGGGCCTGGTATGGAATTTAGGGGGACTCCAAAGTCATTTTTTTTTTTTTAATTTTGGTTCGAGGTCCCCTTTGGGGAATTCCCATGCCGTTTTTATCAATGAACTTCTATGTGTATTGTCGGCAATGCAATAGCCGCGGGTAGTTTTAAATGGGTTTTTCCTTCAAAATGTCATTTTGCTGTCAGACTGTTCTAAACACAGGAAACATGCGCCCCTTTACAGGCATACTATAGACACCCCCCAGGTACGAAATTTAAAGGGATATTACACTTTTATTGTTTGACTTTAAGCATTATTGAAATCACTGCTCCTGAAAAAACGTCCGTTTTTAAAACTTTTTTTTGCATTGATCCATGTCCCCTGGGGCAGGACCCAGGTCCCCAAACACTTTTTATGACAATAACTTGCATATTAGCCTTTAAAATTAGCACTTTTGATTATTCATGTTCGTGTCCCATAGACTTTAACGGTGTTCGCGTGTTCGAACAAACTTTTTTCCTGTTCGCATGTTCTGGTGCGAACCGAACAGGGGGGTGTTCGGCTCATCCCTACTCTCCAGTAACAGAGTCAAGATAGATCTGGATTATGAGGCCAGGCGGATCTGCGTTTATCTCCACACCTTCACCACCACCTTCACTGAGCCCATCCATGCTGGGATAGGTTTATGGTGAGGTTGTATAAAGATATGTGAGGGGAGGCAGGAGATGTGAGAACTCCGCCCACAGTCTGGTGACATTACAGGCATGGACAGTGAGATGGTTCATTGATCAACACTTTTAGCATTTCTGCACACATGTTTAAAAAATCATTTTAGTCTTGAAGATTACCGGTAGTTAAAACACAAAAATATTATATATTTTCTTAAAGCAGACACCCTAGAGAATAAAGTAGTGTTATGCCGTGAACACACGACCGGACTTTTCAACAGCAAAGGTCCGACGGAATGAATCCAAATGACAATTCAATTGTGTGTGGGCTTCATCGGACCTTTGCTGTCAAAAATCAGACGGACTTTAGATTTAGAGCATGTTTCAAATCTTTCTGATGGACTCGAGTCCGGTCGAAAAATATGTTCGTCTGTATGCTAGTCCGACAGACGAAAACCGACGCTAGGGCAGCTATTGGCTACTGGCTATGTATTTCCTTATTCTAGTCCGGTTGTACGTCATCACGTTCAAATCAGTCGGACTTTGTTGTGATCGTGTGTAGACAAGTCCGATTCAATGAAACTTCGTCGAAAAGTTCTTCGGAGTTGAGTCCGTCGAAAAGTCTGATTGTGTGTACACGGCATAAGTTCCAATTTTGAATGTCACATGATATTAGCTGAACAGTTTAATAATCACAAAGTTTCAGTAAAAAATACACTAAAATAAATTTAAGTGCACAAAAGATTACCCACATTTTTAGCCCAACATGGCAAACCTTAAAATTGCATGTGCTCGTGTAATGACAACGAACATTTGTGTCCTATATTTTCCATAGTAGACACTTTACCAGCCCCTACAGATCATCAGTTTAGAGATAACCGTGAGTAATGGGCTGAGTATTATTGATCTCACTCCACTACGTGTGGTTATATGTAATGTGTATTACTGTTTTCACCATATTTGGTTTTTAACATGTGATTGCATATTTACTCATTGCATTTATGTTATGCTGTGATGCTTTTTAACAATAAAGAACCAGAGGAAGAACCAGAGGAAGAAGATGGAAAGAAGAAGACTTTAAATAAAGGAATTGTCAAAAACTGTCTCTTGTCATTTTTAAAATTTTTGACACTTTTTTGGTGAAATGGTAGGAGTACTTTTGTACCCTATTACCATTTCACACCAGGGGGCGGGATCTGGGAGTCCCATTGTTAAAGGGGGCTTCCAGATTCTGATAAGCCCCCCGCCCGCAGACCCCCACAACCACTGGCCAAGGGTTGTGGGGATGAGGCCCTTGTCCTCATCAACATGGGGACAAGGTGCTTTGAGGGGCCGCTGCCCCAAAGAACCCTCCCAATGTTGAGGGCATGTGGCCTGGTATGGTTCAGGAGGGAGGGGGCAGCTCTCTTGTCCCCCTTCCTTTCCTGCAGCCTGCCAGTTTGCGTGCTCGGATAAGGGTAAGGTATGGATTTTTGGGGGGACCCCACAACATTTTTTTTTTAATTTTGGCGCGGGGTTCCCCTTAAAATCCATACCAGACCTTAAGGGCCATTATAGCCGCGAGTAGTTTTAAATGACTTTTTTTCCTTTGAAATGTCATTTTGCTGTCAGACTGTTCTAAACACGGGAAACATGCGACCCTTTACAGGCATACTATAGACACCCCCAGGTACGAAATTTAAAGGAATATTACACTTTTATTGTTTCACTTTAAGCAATATTAAAATCACTGCTCCCGAAAAAACTGTAGTTTTTAAAACTTTTTTTGCATTAGTACATGTCCCCTGGGGCAGGACCTAGGTCCACAAACACTTTTTATGACAATACCATGCATATAACCTTTAAAATTAGCACTTTAGATTTCTCCCATAGACTTTTAGAGGGTGTTCCGCGGCTTTCGAATTTGCCGCAAACACCCCAAATTGTTCACTGTTCGGCGAACTGGTAAACAGCCGATGTTTGAGTCGAACATGAGTTTGACTCGAACTCGAAGCTCATCCCTATTCTGCACATGTCTAGACCTTATCACTTCCCCATTACTCAGAACTGGAGCCAACATGGCAGGAGACCTCAGCTGCAGGAACATTTGTGCCAATTGGTTGATTCTGCCTTATTTCACCTCCCTCTATGCTCCCATTGCTCTCCTCCTCAATCTTGCCATATATTAATTGCTGTGCATCTTCTTGCAGTAAATGACTGACACTGTGCTGAAATAGCTCAGCTGACTTCTCTATGCCAATTGGTGGGGCAATGATAGGAGTATCTGTGGATGTGGATGAAGAACAGGGAGCTTTAGCAGCTTAGTGATGATTTTAAGCTATTCTGCTCCTGGGAGACAGAGGAGAAGGAGGATGAAGACTTGGTTAGCCACTCCACCACCTTATCTTCATCTCTGGGTGTATAACAGGCCGGAAAAGAAAGGTGCATGTGCCCTACCTCTATATGCTGCACCCTGATGTGGCCTGTGAATACAAATGGTGGTAGAAAGGTATGTTATGCTGACCTTCAAGTGGTTAAATAGATTTTTATAAGTGTAAATGTACACAATCATGGGGCATGTCCTAATCTGATCTAGAAAGGTTTCTGAATAAGTAGACAGAAAGCTGAGCTTAGCCCTGCCCTGTGCATACGAGTTGTAACTGAGTCCAAAAACTTTAAGTTTAGTTTCTCTTCTGCTGTCAGCGATGGTGCCTGCTGATCTGAGAGCTGAGCTGGAATGTTCCATCTGTCTAAATATTTATGCAGATCCTGTAAATCTAAATTATGGACACAACTTCTGCCGGGTCTGTATTGATCATGTGCTTGATACACAGGGGGGGTCTGGAGGATATTTCTGTCCTGAATGCAGAGAGAAGTTTCGGGATCCTCCTGTACTGCAGAAGAACATGAAACTATGTAACATAGTGGAGACTTTCCTATCTGCTCAGCCAGATCAGGAGGAGTCCGGGGTCTTCTGTACTCACTGTGTGGACTCTCCTGTACCTGCTGTTAGATTCTGTCTACATTGTGAGGTTTCTTTGTGTGATAAACACCTGAGAGTCCACAAAAAGTCCCCAGAAGACATCTTATGTGACCCCACCTTGTCCATGGAGAGCAATAAATGCTACACTAATAAGAAGATCCTGGAGTATTACTGCACTGAGGATGAGACCTGTGTCTGTGTGTATTGTGTGATTGGAGAATATAAAAGACATGAGACAAAATCACTGGATGAGGCTTCTGAGAAGAAGAAAGATGCTGAGGAATGTTCCGCAGAAACTTTTGATAAAGAGAGAGGAGATAGAGGAAAGAGTCCAGAGCCTGCATGAACACAGAAGGAAAGTAGAAGAAGCAGCTGGTGACACCAAGAGAGTCACTGCCCTGTTTACAGATCTCAGGAGACCTCTGGAAGACCTGGAGAAGAGAGTTCTGAGGGACATCTCCGGGAGGGCAGAGCGGTTCTCCATCTCCATCCGGGATCTGGAAATAAAGAAGGAGGAGCTGTCCAGGAAGATACGTCACATTGAGGAGCTGTGTAACATGACGGATTCACTGACTGTCTTACAGGAATCAGACACAGGTGACTTGTATGATACTGAGGATGGAGATGAGAACAGAGAGAGACATGAGAAACTTCTCCACGATGGAGGTGGTCTGTATGTGGCGGGGGTCTTACACACAGGTTTATCTGATATAATAACAGAGGTAAATGTATACTTTAATATACAGGGAGCTGCAGACATATTACTGGATGTAAACACAGCTCATAATTATCTACAGATATCAGATGACAGGAAAACTGTATCCGAGTCATATAGGAACCAGAATCGCCCAGAAACACCAGAGAGATTTCAGAGTTCTCAGGCGATGAGCAGTCAGAGTTTCTCCTCAGGGAGACATTACTGGGATGTGGATGTCGGGGGATCAGATGAATGGAGAGTCGGGATGTGTTACCCCAGTATAGGCAGGAGAAGGGTGCAGTCAGTGATTGAATGGAATAACAAGTCCTGGGGTTTGGACAGGATTGGTGATCAGTATAAGGCGATACATGGCAGTAAATGGATTCCCTTACCTACCAATCTCTCAAGTAGGGATGAGCTTCGAGTTCGAGTCGAACTCATGTTCGACTCGAACATTGGCTGTTCGCAAGTTCGCCGAACAGCGAACAATTTGGGGTGTTCGCGGCAAATTCGAATGCCGCGAAACACCCTTTAAAAGTCTATGGGAGAAATCAAAAGTGCTAATTTTAAAGGCTAATATGCAAGTTATTGTCATAAAAAGTGTTTGGGGACCTGGGTCCTGCCCCAGGGGACATGGATCAATGCAAAAAAAAAAGTTTTAAAAACGGACGTTTTTTCAGGAGCAGTGATTTTAATAATGCTTAAAGTCAAACAATAAAAGTGTAATATCCCTTTAAATTTCATACCTGGAGGGTGTCTATAGTATGCCTGTAAAGGGGCGCATGTTTCCTGTGTTTAGAACAGTCTGACAGCAAAATGACATTTTGAAGGAAAAACCCATTTAAAACTACCCGCGGCTATTGCATTGCCGACAATACACATAGAAGTTCATTGATAAAAACGGCATGGGAATTCCCCAAAGGGGAACCCCGAACCAAAATTAAAAAAAAAAAATGACGTGGGAGTCCCCCTAAATTCCATACCAGGCCCTTCAGGTCTGGTATGGATATTAAGGGGAACCCCGGGCCAAAATTTAAAAAAAAAATGACGTGGGGTTCCCCCTAAAATCTATACCAGACCCTTCAGGTCTGGTATGGATTTTAAGGGGAACCCCGCGCCAAAAAAAACAAAAAACGGCGTGGGGTCCCTCCCAAAAATCCATACCAGACCCTTATCCGAGCACGCAACCTGGCAAGAGTGCGGCCCCCCCCCTCCTGAACCTCCAGGCCACATGCCCTTAACATTGGGAGGGTGCTTTGGGGTAGCCCCCCAAAACACCTTTTCCCCATGTTGATGAGGACAAGGGCCTGGCCGGTGGTTGTGGGGGTCTGCGGGCGGGGGGCTTATCGGAATCTGGAAGCCCCCTTTAACAAGGGGACCCCCAGATCCCGGCCCCCCCTGTGTGAAATGGTAAGGGGGTACTTACCCCTACCATTTCACTAAAAAACTGTCAAAAATTTTAAAAATGACAAGAGACAGTTTTTGACAATTCCTTTATTTAAATGCTTCTTCTTTCTTCTATCTTCCTTCATCTTCTGGTTCTTCTGGTTCTTCTGGCTCTTCTGGTTCTTCCTCCGGCGTTCTCGTCCAGCATCTCCTCCGTGGCGTCTTCTATCTTCTTCTCCTCGGGTCGCTCCGCACCCATGGCATGGGGGGGAGGCTCCCGCTCTTCTCTTCTTCTTTTCTTCTCTTCTTCTCTTCTTCTCTTCTTCATTTTCTTCTCTGGGCTGCTCCGCACCCATGCTGGCATGGAGGGAGGCTTCCGCTGTGTGACGGCGCTCCTCGTCTGACAGTTCTTAAATAATGGGGGACGGGGCCACCCGGTGACCCGGCCCCCATCTGACGCACAGTGACTTGACGGGACTTCCCTGTGACGTCACGGGAAATGCCACAGGGAAGTCCCGTCATGTCCCATGCGTCAGAGGGGGGTGGGGTCACCGGGTGGCCCCGTCCCCCGTTATTTAAGAACTGTCAGACGAGGAGCGCCGTCACACAGTGGGAGCCTCCCTCCATGCCAGCATGGGTGCGGAGCGGCCTGGAGAAGAAAATGAAGAAGAGAAGAAGAGAAGAAAAGAAGAAGAGAAGAGCGGGAGCCTCCCCCCCATGCCATGGGTGCGGAGCGGCCAGAGGAGAAGAAGATAGAAGACGCCGCGGAGGAGATGCTGGACGAGAACACCGGAGGAAGAACCAGAAGAGCCAGAAGAACCTGAAGAACCAAAAGATGAAGGAAGATAGAAGAAAGAAGAAGCATTTAAATAAAGGAATTGTCAAAAACTGTCTCTTGTCATTTTTAACATTTTTGACAGTTTTTTAGTGAAATGGTAGGGGTAAGTACCCCCTTACCATTTCAAACGGGGGGGGGATCTGGGGGTCCCCTTGTTAAAGGGAACTTCTAGATTCCGATAAGCCCCCCGCCCGCAGACCCCCACAACCACCGGCCAGGGTTGTGGGGATGAGGCCCTTGTCCTCATCAACATGGGGTCAAGGTGTTTTGGGGGCTACCCCAAAGCACCCTCCCAATGTTGAGGGCATGTGGCCTGGTACGGTTCAGGAGGGGGGGCGCACTCTCGTCCCCCCCTCTTTTCCTGCGGCCTGCCAAGTTGCATGCTCGGATAAGGGTCTGGTATGGATTTTTGGGGGGACCCCACGCCATTTTTTTTTTTTTTTGGCGCGGGGTTCCCCTTAAAATCCATACCAGACCTGAAGGGTCTGGTATGGAATTTAGGGGGGAACCCCACGTCATTTTTTAAAAAAAATTTTGGCCGGGGTTCCCTTTAATATCCATACCAGACCTGAAGGGCCTGGTATGGAATTTAGGGGGACTCCAAAGTCATTTTTTTTTTTTAATTTTGGTTCGAGGTTCCCCTTTGGGGAATTCCCATGCCGTTTTTATCAATGAACTTCTATGTGTATTGTCGGCAATGCAATAGCCGCGGGTAGTTTTAAATGGGTTTTTCCTTCAAAATGTCATTTTGCTGTCAGACTGTTCTAAACACAGGAAACATGCGCCCCTTTACAGGCATAC
Organism: Lithobates clamitans; assembly: GCA_037952925.1. Classification (NCBI taxonomy): domain Eukaryota; kingdom Metazoa; phylum Chordata; class Amphibia; order Anura; family Ranidae; genus Lithobates; species Lithobates clamitans. The sequence continues at coordinate 740,676 of JBBGZY010001494.1, forward strand.
TATAGACACCCCCCAGGAACGAAATTTAAAGGGATATTACACTTTTATTGTTTGACTTTAAGCATTATTGAAATCACTGCTCCTGAAAAAACGGCTGTTTTTAAAACTTTTTTTTGCATTGATCCATGTCCCCTGGGGCAGGACCCAGGTCCCCAAACACTTTTTATGACAATAACTTGCATATTAGCCTTTAAAATTAGCACTTTTGATTATTCATGTTCGTGTCCCATAGACTTTAACCTTGTTCGCGTGTTCGAACAAACTTTTTTCCTGTTCGCATGTTCTGGTGCGAACCGAACAGGGGGGTGTTCGGCTCATCCCTACTCTCCAGTAACAGAGTCAAGATAGATCTGGATTATGAGGCCAGGCGGATCTGCGTTTATCTCCACACCTTCACCACCACCTTCACTGAGCCCATCCATGCTGGGATAGGTTTATGGTGAGGTTGTATAAAGATATGTGAGGGGAGGCAGGAGATGTGAGAACTCCGCCCACAGTCTGGTGACATTACAGGCATGGACAGTGAGATGGTTCATTGATCAACACTTTTAGCATTTCTGCACACATGTTTAAAAAATCATTTTAGTCTTGAAGATTACCGGTAGTTAAAACACAAAAATATTATATATTTTCTTAAAGCAGACACCCTAGAGAATAAAGTAGTGTTATGCCGTGAACACACGACCGGACTTTTCAACAGCAAAGGTCCGACGGAATGAATCCAAATGACAATTCAATTGTGTGTGGGCTTCATCGGACCTTTGCTGTCAAAAATCAGACGGACTTTAGATTTAGAGCATGTTTCAAATCTTTCTGATGGACTCGAGTCCGGTCGAAAAATATGTTCGTCTGTATGCTAGTCCGACAGACGAAAACCGACGCTAGGGCAGCTATTGGCTACTGGCTATGTATTTCCTTATTCTAGTCCGGTTGTACGTCATCACGTTCAAATCAGTCGGACTTTGTTGTGATCGTGTGTAGACAAGTCCGATTCAATGAAACTTCGTTGAAAAGTTCTTCGGAGTTGAGTCCGTCGAAAAGTCTGATTGTGTGTACACGGCATAAGTTCCAATTTTGAATGTCACATGATATTAGCTGAACAGTTTAATAATCACAAAGTTTCAGTAAAAAATACACTAAAATAAATTTAAGTGCACAAAAGATTACCCACATTTTTAGCCCAACATGGCAAACCTTAAAATTGCATGTGCTCGTGTAATGACAACGAACATTTGTGTCCTATATTTTCCATAGTAGACACTTTACCAGCCCCTACAGATCATCAGTTTAGAGATAACCGTGAGTAATGGGCTGAGTATTATTGATCTCACTCCACTACGTGTGGTTATATGTAATGTGTATTACTGTTTTCACCATATTTGGTTTTTAACATGTGATTGCATATTTACTCATTGCATTTATGTTATGCTGTGATGCTTTTTAACAATAAAGGAAGGGTATCCTTTTCAAAACTGACTTATCATTTAGCCACTCTCACCCACCTCATTCAAAGTGCGGAAATCTCCCCTCTTTGCTATGAATGTGTAGTGAAACCAATGGCCCTGTGTGTAGGTATCCCTGGCATGTGCATATACGTTTGTGCATGTATGGAGGAATATGGCACCTAAAAATGTTGTGGGTTACTTTAGGTTCTTGAGTATAAAAGACCCCTGATGTCCCACCTATCTTCCTTTAAAGCTTATGGAGCACAGATCGCACTCCGTTCTTCTCTGTTCACACCGTCTGCTGAAAATGACAGCGAGTTCCAGATGTGACATTTTATACATCACTTCCGGGTCATTAGCAGGAAGTGGAGATCAGAGAATGGACATTTGCTGATCTCCATTCCTCCTACTTGGTGGCCCCACCATGCCGGTCACAGGTCTGCTGATGAGCCCAGGAAACATGGCAGAAGCACGCTCAGGGGGAACGCACTTTGAGGGTGCATGGAAGTGATTGGGCGGTTGTGCAGCCACCTGATTGCTTCCATCTGATAACTGTACTATGTATGGTGGTGGTAAAATGATTAAATATAATAAATGTAATTCATTAACTAACACAATGATAACTGTCAGGTGTGTCTGGATTCCAGGGACAGTTCTGCGATTTAGAGGTTTGTCCCTGGAAAAGTTTCTGATTCGAATCATATTTTCCCTTATCGTCTTTCAGGACAGCACTTGAGAGAGTGACTCCTCCCCTTCCAAACAGGAAACACCTCTTCTACCAAACTCTAAAAGGAGGCTCCTTTCCACCCATTGTCAGTTTTTGTGTTTCCTCCGGAGGGAACACTTCATGGGGAAGTCAGGGCTCTCAGGTGCTGTCCTGGGAGCTCAGGTTTCCTGTGTTTTTACCAAATGCTTTTTACCTCATGAGAGCTGTTCCTCCCATTCCACAACTGATGTTACTGTGGGTGCTGCTGGCTGGGCTCCCTCTCCCTCTTCATCTGGGCTCAGGTTGAGTCTGACTGTCGTGGGCATTGCTCCTAGGCGGTGGCAAGACAGGCGGTGGCCATTTACTATGTTTTTTTCTCAGGTCCACCGCCTGTTGCTTATTGCACTGCCGCCATCTTGGGGATGGCAGTGGGGCTCCATCCGCCGGAAGTGAGGCGTCCGGAAAGGGGGCGGCACCCACGGAATAGGCGTACGGCGTCATTTCTGCCGGAAATCGCAGAGGGTAAAGGGAGGAATGGGGCTGGTGCTTATTCAGGGGTTCTGGTCCGGCGCACTGGCGCTATTGGAGTCCGAAACCAGCGTTTTAGCCACACAACACAGCAAGCGCTCCTCGATGGAATCGATGTCGGCAGCGAGTGGGACAGGCACAGGCACCAGCAAGGCCCAGGTAAGGGGCAGTTGTATACTGTCCTCCTTGTACTATGGGGTCTCTCTCTTTCTCTATTTCTCCCTCCCGGTGGCAGGGGCCTGTCTGGGCACATGAGGCAGTTTAGTTCTTACTGTGCACCTGTGGTGAGCATCCTTGGAAAAGGACAGGTTGTCTCACTGGGATGGTTTCTTCTTTTTGTCTCATGGCAGGCCAAGAGCTCTGATCCAGTGGCAAAAAGGAAATGCCCTTCATGTAAAGCCAAACTACCTGAAGGATGGAAGAAGACTTTATGTCAAGCCTGTATTGATTTGCTAGTTAAAGAAGAAGCTTCTTCCGCTTGCAGCGACTTGATTGCATCTGTTAAAAAAGAACTTGATGCGACTATCCAATCATTTCGCTCTTCGCTAGCAAACCCATCCCTGAGTCAGCCTACTACCTCACAGTCCTCTCAGGGCTCACTTATAGTCCCGGCGGTGGAGACTGAGGCATCTCCTACCCCAGAGGGACATTCCCCCTCTCAATCTGAGGATTCTGATGAGGGGGAGGAAGGGGAAAATTTACCTTCAAAATTTAAATTGTCTTTAGAACAGGTAGATGACCTAAAAGCAATCTATACCACACTGGGTCTGGAGGAGGAAAGAAAGGAGTTATCTCTGCATGATAAAATGTACGCAGGGCTTAGCGAACACAAAAATCGCAATTTCCCAATACACTCTGTTAATTCTGAAGCTATTAGGAAAGAGTGGACAGAGCCAGAAAGAAAGCCTTACTTTCCCAAAGCCTTAAAAAGGCGTTTTCCTTTTGATGAAGATCCAGCGGCGGTTTTGAACAAAAACCCCAAACTGGATGCCGCGTTTTCCCCAGTCTTGAGGTCAACAGATTTGGCATTCGAGGATATGGGGGTGTTGAGAGATCCCATGGATAAAAGGATGGACCAGCTACTAAAAAGGGCTTGGCAATCCATCATGGGAAATCTTAAACCTGCTATGACAACTACGGTGGTATCCAGGAATATGGAGTTCTGGTTAGATCAACTTAAAACAACAACAAAAACAAGCTGTGTGGGATACCGTTCCTGGGTGACTTGCTTTTTGGACCTGACTTAGATGCGGTTCTAGATAGAACAGCTGATAAAAAGAAGTCTTTTCCCATCAAAAAGAAAAAACAAACAGTTAAACGTTTTTTTCGTTCCCAAAGGTCTCAAGAACAAACCAAACCCCAGGAGAAAAGAAGAAATTGGGCATCGCAGAAGGGTAAAGGAAAAGGAAATGTCCTTTTCCATCCTCCTGCAGCCTCTGGTAAAACGCAACGACTTGTGCGTACCAGTGGGGGGAAGGCTTCAAAGTTCCCCCCCCCTTTGGGCCAGCATGACAGAAAGTCAATATATTTTAGACATGCTGTCCAAAGGTTACAGGATAGAGTTTTCGGATCGCCCTCCAGAAAGATTCTTTGTAACAAACTTACCAAGGGATCTAACAAGGGCTCTGGCCATGAAGAACCTTTTAAAGGATCTTAGGCACCAGAGGGTAGTGATACCAGTATCCCCAGAGGAACAGGGTCAGGGCTTCTATTCACACATATTTCTGATAAGGAAACCATCCGGAAGCTTCCGTCTTATTCTAAACCTAAAACCCCTGAACAAGTCAGTCCTGTACAAAAAGTTTTGTATGGACTCAATTTTCACAGTCAGGAACATTCTGACAAAAGATTATTTTATGGCATCAATCGATCTGAGGGATGCTTATCTTCATGTTCCTGTAGCACCTCAGTCACAGAGATTCCTGAGGTTTGCGGTGAATATGGGCAAAGAGATTATACATCTTCAGTTCAGGGAACTTCCCTTTGGCCTGTCGTCAGCTCCTCATATTTTTACGAAAGTAATGGCAGAAGCTCTTGCCCCTCTTCGACTCTGACGGATTGCGGTAATTCCATATCTGGAGGACCTCCTCTTTTTTGCCCCATCCAGGGAAAAGTTGCAGGAGGATCTGAACAGAGCCCACAGTCATTTGGAGTCACTAGGGTGGATAGTGAATGTTCAAAAATCAAATTTCATTCCAGCTCAGCAAGTACTGTTTCTGGGTTACTTGAAAAATTCGGTGGAGCAAAAGATTTTTCTCCCAGAGGAGAAAACGATCAAGGTTCGAAGGGTAATAACGACACTACAAACAAATCAACTGATTTCAGTCCGAAAGGTTATGTCGGCTCTGGGGACATTACCTCTTCTATGCCAGCCATCCAATGGGCAAGGTTGCATTTCAAGGCTCTCCAGAGGTTCCTTCTAAGAACATGGAACCACAGGACAGAGAGTTTGGATATGAAAATAAAGATCGCCACCAAGGTCAAACTTTCACTTTGGTGGTGGAGGAGTCAGGTGGTACTGCAAAGAGGTCTTCTTTGGTCTTTTCCGAATGGAAAAGCGGTCACAACAGATGCCATTCTGAAGGGATGGGGGGCCCACATGGGTCAGGCCTTAGCACAGGTAACATGGTCCCAAGTCGAGGCCCAAAAATCCTCAAAGTGGAGAGAGCTAAAGGCGGTTGCCAGAGCATTAGCTTCCTTCTCTCAAAACCTCATAGGTTGCCATGTCCAGATTTTGTCGGACAATGCCACTACCATAGCCTACCTGAACAAACAGGGAGGCACAAGAAGCAGGGCTCTTCACTTACTGTCAGTAGAGATTCTAGAGTGGGCAGAGAACCACTTACTATCTCTATCCGCAGTCCATCTCAAAGGCACATTAAACGAAGTAGCGGATTATCTGAGCCGACAGAAAGTTCAGGAATCAGAGTGGAGTCTGAACAGGGAGGTGTTTGCATTAATCACCAGTGCTTGGGGCCTTCCGTAGGTAGACCTGTTTGCTTCAAAACAAAACACGCAGCTCCCAAATTTTTTCTCCCTTCAGAGAGACAATTGCTCTCAGGCGATAGATGCTCTGGCACATCCATGGGATTTTCACCTAGGATATGCTTTTCCTCCATTCAGGTTAATCCCTCTAGTGTTGAGAAAAATACTGAGAGAGAGAGAGTATCAATAATTTTGATTACTCCATATTGGCCAAAGAGAGCTTGGTTTTCCACGATTCTTCAGTTGGCAATCAAACCATGTTGGCATCTTCCGCTCAGTCAGAATCTGTTGATTCAGGGGCCAGTGCATTATCCAGATGTAGGCAGGTTAAAGCTCACTGCCTGGTATCTGAGGAGCAGTTAATGAGAAGCAAAGGCTTTTCAGAATGTTTAACTACTACGTTGCTTTCCAGTAGGAAAAAGGTAACCAGGGATTTTAACGCCAAAGTATGGAAAGTCTATGTTTCTTTCTGTCATTCAGAACATAGGGAGGTTAAAGACCTAGTTTCAGTGCTGGAGTTTTTGCAAAAAGGTGCAGACAAGAATCTGGAGAGATCCTTATCTTCAGAAACTCTGATTATGAGATTTTTCAAAGCACTTTCCAGGTCTAGACCGGTCCCGGTGAGGCATTTCCCAAATTGGGATCTCTCGGTGGTTCTGCAAGCTCTGGCAAAGGAACCATTTGAGCCTTTACAGCAGTGGTTCTCAACTCCAGTCCTCGGGACCCACCAACAGGCCAGCTTTTAAGTATTACCTTGGGGAGTTGCAGACTAGAATACTGAAATCACTGAGCAGCAAGTGATATCACCTGTGATGTATTTCAGCTATCTTGCAAACCTGGCCTGTTGGTGGGTCCTGAGGACTGGAGTTGAGAACCACTGCTTTACAGGCTATATCCCTAAAGAATTTAACTTTGAAGACTATTTTTCTGGTCGCAATTACTTCAGCAAGAAGGATTAGTGAACTGCATGCCCTATCAGTAAAAGAGCCTTTTTTGTCAGTTTTTCCTGATAGAGTTGTCCTTAAAGTAGATCCAGGGTTTTTGCCAAAAGTGGCAAGCTTTAGTAATGCCGCGTACACACGAGCGGACTTTACGGCGGACTTTGCCCGGCGGACTGGATTTCGTCGGACAATTCGATGTGTGTGGGCTCCAGCGGACTTTGTTTTCTCAAAAGTTGGACGGACTTAGATTTGAAACTTGTTTAAAATGTATCCGACGGACTCTTCTTTCTAGCGGACAAACCGATCGTCTGTGTGCTAGTCCGAGGAACTCAAACTGACGCATGCTCTGAAGCAATTACAAGACGGAAGCGCTCGGTCTGGTAAAACTAGCCTTCGTCTTGAAGCTAGCACATTCCTCTTCTGTCGTCTTTTAATACAGCCTTTTTTTAGGATTGATAATGCGAGAGGAATGAAGTTGTTTTTCTGCTTTATATTCACACAGAGTTCTCACAAACTTCTTTCTTCGTGATTTATCCTCCTGCCATGACTAATATAATATTTTGTAACAGCCAGATCTCCATAACGTTTAAATTTTAAAATAGATTTATTTATTTTTTTTTTTTTTTTATTTCAACACTTTAGCTATTTTACAATGTGTGTTAAATGCTAACCACATTTTTGGTGTGTATTTTCAAGTTACCACAATTAACATTCATATTTTGTGTTGTTTTAAAGAACCTTAATGAGGTTGTTGTCCCTTGTTCATTAGACATAGGGGGGTGTATTTAACAAAGGCAAAATCATTTTTCACTCCAATTGCTAATTATACATATAATTCCACATAAAGAGCATTTTGAAGTGTGTTCGCTGTGGATCTGAGGGGCACATGCAAGGAAGCCCAAACCAAAACAATTAATTTTTATTTGACATGATTTTCGGAAAAAATCAGCAGAGCTTCCCCCGAGCTTGTTTTTGACAAAAGGCTTAAATCATTTAAGAATATCAAGTGAAACGTTCACTTGAGAAATTGCACACCAAGTGCACTTGTTGGAAGTGCAGTCGCAGAAAAACTGAGAGGAAGAGCTTAAATTCGGGGAAGCTCTGCTGATTGATTCCTAAAATCATGTAAAATCAAAATAAATTCTTTTTATTTGACAAAAACACACATAGGGGTTGATTTCCTAAAGGTAAAAAGCCTGTGCATTTTGGAAATTGCATTTGCCCTCTGCAAGAGCAGTTGCTCCCAAGCTTTATTAAATGTGAAGCAGCTCTGCTGACTTCCATCATCCAATCATGTGCAAGCAAAAATGATTTTTTTTTGGTTTTACTTGCACAGGATTGGGTACTCTTTGCAAAGTCAAGCTTTTAACTAATTTCTGATGCTCTGGAGCAATTGCACTTGCAGAGGGCAACTGCCCTCTGCAAAGTGCACAGACTATTTGCTTTTCTCAAATCAAGCCCATAGTCTTTTTGACCTGTACCTGCCTACTCTCAAACAAAATGGCGTTTTTTAATCAAAAGACATAGGCAAGAATGTAAGGTAAACAAAATAGTATTTTTTTGATAAACCAAAAAATTAGGAAGGCAACACTGGACACACTTTTAGAATCTGGGAAGCCTTTCGTCCCCCAGGACACACATCAAGCTTGAGGACAAGAAAATAGGTATCTTGCGACTATAGGGAGCACAGGGAGCACAGTCAGAACAGCCAGAAACCAGGCAATCACTTTCGACTCTTCCGTGTAGCCTTCCCTCCACGGTTCTCTGCAGCCTTCCCTCCACGCTTCTCTGCAGCCTTCCTCGGAGGTTGTGCCTCTGGTGGTGTACTTGGGGCAGGAGGAGGAGGAGTAGGAGTGGTTTCATCTGCTAGATATGTGGTAGCAGTAAGCTCCCCTCTCAAGCCCTTCTGGTAAGCCTGGAAAAATAGACCCTCACAGAGGAGGCGTTGGCCCTTTTCCAACTCCTGTAATCTGCAGGCTATATAGGTGCCATACGCCTCCTCTACATTGGGAGGTTTACTCAGGATCCGGCTTGCTTCCCGTATGAGCTCTAGGGATTCCTGCTCTGTTGCAGTCATCCTCCTGGGCCTTTGGTGGAGAATGCGGAGGGGAGGCACCTGACACTCTGTGCGGCTTCTACTTGGCCCAGCCACAGCCTCCTCCTCTCTCCCACTGGGCAAGGCCTCCTCCTCTCTCCCACTGGGCAAGGCCTCCTCCTCTCTCCCACTGGGCAAGGCCTCCTCCTGGCTGAGGTCATCCTGTGTAAAAAAAAGGGACATAGTTGTAATTTTCTGTTATGCAATCACACACAATTTTCAGCTCCTAACTTTCAAAGATAATTACACAAAATAGTAAAGGCTATCTATTTGACCACACCATTATTTCAGATGATCAACAAGATCTGAAGTTACGTATATATTTGGCCACTACTGTCTAGTGATATGTCTACATATTACTCTTTGTGCAGAAGTGATTTTTGATGAAGCACTTTCAAAATTAACACCTTAACATCATTAATAACATTTACACAATCCCAAAATCTTCAAAAAAAGTATACCTGGCTGAAGCTGGGCGCATCCACTTCATCTATGGTGAAAAGGCCCAGTTCATCCTGGGACTCCTCAGCTGGGGTGGAGGTGGATGGAAGGCTGGAGGGAAGGCTGGAGGGAAGGCTGGAGGGAAGGGTGGGGGGAAGGGTGGAAAGGGATTGCCTGGCTTCGGTCTGCTCATCCAGGAATCGCAGTTTGTGGTAATACCACAACTTGGGTACATAAACTTGGTCAGCTGCTGCCCCGGATCTCAGCGACTCCTGGATTTTTCTGTGTTCCCGCTTATACATATTATGCAAGATACCTATTTTCCTGTCCACAAACTTGAGGTCTGCCTGGGGGAGTCGAGTCTTCACAAACTCTAAAAGTGTGCCCAGTGTTGCCTTCCTAACATCACGATTATAATATTGGGGGTGTTTGACCTCCCAGAGGTTTTTCTTCTGCTCATATAGATCAATGAAATGGGTCAAAAACTCTTCCTCTTTAAAGGGATTCATTATTTCTGCAAGACAAGACACAAGATCAAAACTTAAATGTCAGTCCCAAATCTCAGGATTAGTTTGTGTTGTAATCTAGGGGACACACACGGGGACACACACAAACACACACACACACACACACACTTTAATCTTACCTTCGTTTGTGCCGCTCGCTACTTCCGCACGGACATACATAGGCCATCGTACTAGCTTTATATACACTGCGCATGTGTCATGCTCCGCCTGCGTCGCCCGCCCCTGACGTTCGTAAGTACGATTTGGCCCCGCCCCTTCACTCTTCGTTGCGCAGTGGGAGTAGATAGCAAAAGATGGCGGAGCGATTAAGTGAAAGTAGCGCGGAGGAAAGCCCGGAGCCCCAAACATCCACATCCCGGAGGAGATATAAGGCCACCAACATGGCTTTTGGAGAGATGGTGGAGATGGTGTCCATATTAAGAAGGGAGGACTACGATGGCAAAAAAGGACCGTACACACGACCCAATCTGAGAAAGGACAAAATAATGTCCTCAATTGTCACCGCTCTGGAAGAGAAATTTGGTACAAAACGTTCGAAAGAACAATTGTGGAAGCGGTGGTCTGACATCAAAAGTCATGAGCCAGAACAATATTGGCGAATAAAGAAGCTGCTGAAAAAAAGTAAGTACTTGTGTTTTACTATTGAGATACAGAACTTGCATGCTGATCCTTATTTTTGGCGGTTTTTCTGCATCGTTCGTAAATACCGTTCTTTGGAATAGATCGGATACTTTATAAAGTGATGTTATTTTTTTCGCCAAATACGATGGGACAGGGTTGGACATACATTTATGGCTTGATAATTTGTCGAATTCCCACAATGAGTTGATGTGGTGTAGATGTGTTTGAAAATATAATGCTTCATCAAAAATGATTCAGTGTAATGTAGGGACAGGACACAGCAGCTGTTTCCACATCTGGACTCACGAGCACTATAGTTAGTGGGAATGATTTAGCAGTCCCACTATTGTTCTTCGATTTTATTTTTAAAAAAATTTACTTTGAATTTTATTCCATACTTTTTTTGGCTCTGCGTAACTTCTGCATACTTTCAGCTATTAAAACCATTCAACTATTAAAATGTTCGTCTCTTTTAGCTGATGTGTGGTCATTTTCAAATTTTTTACTACCATTTATACTTTATTAAATAATAATTTTTTATTCACTTTTTTCAACATTGAATTCAATGGGAGCATGCTTGAAATCCTCAAATTCTTCTTCCGCTCCCAAAAGTTTCAGGTCCTTCATACTTTCACCTAGAGACACCAAACAAACTTTACAATGTTCACTAAATATTCATCTATCTGGCTACATCCTTTCAGTTTGATATTTTTTTAATTTTTGGAGAAAAAGCTTTTTGTTTAGAGGTCATTTCGTGACATTTTAGACATTAATCAGAGTGTACTGTGTTTGTTTTGTTGCCATGGTTACCCAAGCTTCTGTTATACACAGGGGTGGAGGTGGCTGGAGCATCTCAGCTCTGATTACAGAGCCCGGGGGGAGGGGACAGACACACCATGTACTGATTTATAATATAGGAATATGATGGGGCAGTTTTGATGGCGGTCATTTTAGCCATTTAGCTATTCAGCATTCCCACGCATTTTGCTAAGGAAATGCATTTTCTAGTGTACTATGTGACCATAACTAAATTTTTGAGGGGTAATACACATAGGAGATCATTGAGGTGTCAGCATCTGTGAACATTGCCAAAAAATATGCATTCCTTATAATTGTTGTTCAGAGGTAATGTTCATCCTGTCTTCAACATTTATTATGATGCAAAATTGGCAAAAAATATTAACCAACGTTTTACTTTATTTATTAAAACCTAAAAGATCAGTGTGTTTTAACTATACCTTTTTTTCAAATCTCATAGGGGAGAAAAGACTCAGACAACAGTCCAAGGATCTCAGGACCCCCCCAAGTCACCAGCCTGAGGCCGAACCTACCCCAAGCCCCAGCCCAAGACCACGCCCACCCGACGACCTTGAGGAAGGAGAGGTGGAGGAAGTGTGCGAGGTTTCAAGCCCACCAAGTGAGTGACTGACACCCCAGCTTCAGTTTTACTGTATTTTGGCGTGCATATTGTAAACCTTGTTTTTATTCACTCGTTTTAGGTGAGTTTCTGGTTGTGGAAGGCCAAGCGGCAGAGCACTTCACCACAGACAGTGCGCAAAGATTAATTGGCCAGATTATGCTGTGGAATGGCCACATAGATCAAATGCGTGAACAAATTCACAGCATGAAACTTCGCCTGGACTCCATGCAACAGGAAATGAAGAACATGATTGATGTTTTGGGCCGAATATAATCACGTTTGGCCTAAAAACATCAATCATGTTCTTCATTTCCTTGTGAAGTTATTTTGTTTTAAAAAATTTTTTGACTATTTTGGGGGTATACCCAAATTTACAATGTGTGATGCACACGGTGTGTCATCATGTGCTATCTTCCATCATGGGTTAGCAATGTACTTGTTTTGTGTTTGCAAACCCTTCATCCTGAAAATTCTTTGGTGGTGAGAGGAACCAAAAATGGGATTGCACACACAAAACACGTACATTGCTCTCCCATGATAGGAGATAGCACATGTTGACTTGACCCTTTATTAAAGCTCAATTTTGAGCATCTTATAAATGACCAATTTCTGCAAGGGTGACATTACATGCACCGTTCTAGAAATATTGAACTTTGTAAGTTCATTTATATTGTAAGTTTTGTTTTTAAAAACACTGTTGTGTATGTAAATCTTGTTAGATAAAGGTCTATATATTTGGGAAAAAATGGCTTGAATAATTTACTAAAATATTATTTTTTTACACAACGTAAAATATTTTTGAAAAAAAAATAAATAAAAAAATAAAAAATATGGTAAAAAATGCACCTTTCAGGCTGGGTTCACACTGCTGCGGTGCGGGAACGCAGCGAATTTACTGCGGGTTCCCGCACCGCACCAACTCGCACGGCAGTTCACACTGCCATATGCGAACTGCTGGGGAGTGTCATACAATGTTAATGACACCCCCAGTTCAGCCCGCATATCGCAATGCGAACTGACAATCCGGACACTTTCGGATCGCATAGGTGTGAACACCCATGCGATCCGATTTTGGTCCGAACAAAAAAAAGGGTCCTGTGCGAGTTTGGACCGAATGCGGTGCGATATCAGCCATACTATCTGTATGGCTGATATCGCACAGCACAGACATCGCATGTGATGTGAACAGCAGTGCGCTGCGAATCACATGCGATGTCTGCAACGGCCGCAGTGTGAACCCAGCCTTAATGTGCACCAAGTAAAATTTTTTACCCTATACAATGTGTGTGGCTGTTTCTTGAAGTCAAAATTTGGGGTTTGTTTTTGTGGGCCTGATTAACTAAAGCTAAATGCACTTGACACTACTACAAGTGCACTAGGAGACAGACATAACTTAAAGGTAAACAACAATAAAAACAAGATATTTAGATAAAACAATTTTCGTTTTGATTTATGATCTAAACTTACAGCTGTTGCTGAATAGCAATGGCCCCCCGACCATTAAAATAATTCACATAACGGTCACGCACTTGACGTGCGGTTCGGGGGGCCAAGCCAATACGGCCAATTTCTAGGCCTGTGAAAGTGCTACTAGCCTCTTCCAGTCTGGGCTCAGGCCCAACAGAGGATAGATATGTAGCTGAATGTCTCCTTAAAAAGTTATGCAAGATGCAGCAAGCAAGGATGACGTGGTTGGTTTTATAGTCCGCCAAATTATTAGCCGTAAGGAAGATACGGAACCGGCTGGCCAGAATACCAAAGGCATTCTCCACAACCCTTCTTGCTCTGGCCAGCCGATAATTAAATACCCTCCTCTCAGGGGTGAGTGTCCTTTGGGGGAACGGCCTCATCAAGTTCTCACAGAGAGCAAATGCTTCATCAGCAATAAAAACTGAGGGGAGTCCATCCACATTATCGTCATCAGGTGGCAATTCCAGGCCACCGGTCTGGAGACGATGGCACAGCTCGGTCTGTGCAAAGACTCCTCCATCAGACATCCGGTCGTTCTTCCCCACATCCACAAACATAAACTCCAAATGTGCCGAGACCACCGCCATCAAAACTACACTATGGAACCCCTTGTAGTTAAAGAAATAAGACCCCGAATGCGGTGGTGGCACAATCTGGACGTGCTTCCCGTCAATCGCCCCTACACAGTTGGGAAAGTCCCAACGGTCAGCGAACTGGGAGGCCACAGTCTGCCATTCCTGTGGACTTGTAGGAAACTGTGGAGTGCAAAAAAAATAAGATAAGGACTTTAATAACAAAAATTGTATATCAGATTACACCAAAACATTAGTAAACAACAGCAGTCAAATATTATGAATATGTGTGTTTGTAATTGAAATGTTGAAAAACATAAGGCACACTTATAAGATTACTCACCCCCTATGATGGCCCATTGATACATTTGAATGTGGGGGGAGGGGTTCTAATTAGGTTAACAAACACACCTGACTGGCTCAAACATTTGTGGGGTGGGGGAGGGGTTCTAATTAGGTTAACAAACACACCTGACTGGCTCAAACATTTGTGGGGTGGGGGAGGGGTTCTAATTAGGTTAACAAACACACCTGACTGGCTCAAACATTTGTGGGGTGGGGGAGGGACAAACAAGACAATGGAGCAGACAATATACATTGTTCAATGGACTATAGGCTAGAGATAAAAATGGACCCAGCATTGCATGGTGGGGAGGTTAATGAAATAAATTAGGCATGTATAGGGCAATAAATGATTAAAATAGGCATGCACAAAGATAAAGGGGACATTCACAGCAGATTGAAAGCATGGCAATTAGGTAAAGAGGACAGTTCTACAATACATCCAAAAACAGTTAATACATATCATGTAATGTTAAAGGATAAAACTTACCTTCATATATTCCTTCTGCAGGACCTCAATAATAGCAGAACAGGTCTCTGGGATTATGATCCCCAGAGCCTGGGGGGAGATGCCTGTCGAGAACTTTAAGTCCTGAAGACTTCTCCCTGTCGCCAAATAACGTAACGTGGCAACTAGCCTCTGCTCCGCACTGATGGCTTGCCTCATGCAGGTATCCTGCCTGCTGATATAGGGGGTCAGCATAGCCAGCAGACGCTCAAAGATGGGGTCCGTCATCCTGAGAAAATTCCTGAAATCATCAGGATTGTTCTCACAGAGCTCACGGAGCAAAGGCATATGACAGAACTGGTCACGCTGGCGCAACCAATTCTTGGTCCATGAACTCCTCCTCACCCTGTTCATGGACTGGACTCGGGTCAAAGTATTAACCCCAACACCAAGTCCCCACACAGCACGAACTCGAGAACGAGAACGTCCACTCGACATGGCTTCAAAACGGTCGGCTGCTCAAACAAACAAACTTATAACAAACGCACTGAAGAACAGCAAGGCCTATGAAGAACGACCTGAAAATCAGGAACGAGCGGAGCAGAACGGCCTGCAAGGCAGGTTACGAACTGACCAACACGCACTGAAAAGCAGATACAAACCTCACAAGCACAAACTGAACCGCAGAAAACGAACAAAATAAGCTGAAGTGTGAAAAGCGCAAATCGTCTCTAACCAAACTTCTACTAACACGAGATTAGCAGAAGGAGCCCAAAGGGTGCCGGAGTGGGGCTTGGACTTCCTTTTTCTAGTCCCGTCATACGTGCTATACGTCACCGCGTTCAAAACCAGCGGACTTTTGCAGTGACCGTGTGTGGCCAAGTCCGTTCGTTTTTAAGTCCGGCGCAAGGAGCAAACAAAGTCCGACGAAAATTCCGCCTGGCAAAGTCCGCCGTAAAGTCCGCTCGTGTGTACGCGGCATATCAGGTCTAAGGAGATTACTCTACCAACCTTTTGTGCTAACCCTTCGGGTGCAAAGGAAGAGCAGTTTCACAATTTGGACGTAAGACGTATCCTATTACATTATTTGGAAGTAACAGGAGGGTTTAGAACTTCAGATTCATTATTTGTTCTTTTTTCTGGAAACAAAAAAGGCCAACAAGCATCGAAAGGATCATTGGCTAGATGGCTTAAGACAGCTATTTCTGTAGCCTATTCTCACATGGGTTTAGCTTCCCCGCTGGGAATTAGGGCTCATTCAACGAGAGCCCAGGCCACTACATGGGCAGAAAGAGCTGGTGCCACCCCAGATCAGATTTGTAAGGCGGCTACGTGGTCAAGCTACTTAACGTTTATTACATTACATTACAGACTAGATCTCCTGTCAGCTGGGGATCAGTCTTTTGGCAGAAAGGTTCTGCAAGCTGTGGTCCCTCCCTAGGGGGGTAAGTCTCTATTATCCTCTCAAGTGCTGTCCTGAAAGATGATAAGGAAAAAATTCAAGTTAGACTTACCGGCAACTTGTTTTCCAAGAGTCTTTCAGGACAGCAGCATCCCGCCCTATTGTTTTATATATATATATATATATATATATATATATATATTATATATATATATATACTGTGACTAATCATATCTCGATTATGTGTTCCAGTTTGGGGCCAGAGGTTCTCTACTACTACTGGCAATGTGTGGAAAGGAGCCTCCTTTTAAAGTTTGGTGGAAGAGGTGTTTCCTGTTTGCAAGGGGAGGAGTCACTCTCTCAAGTGCTGTCCTGAAAGACTCTTGGAAAACAAGTTACCGGTAAGTCTAACTTGAATTTTTATATATTTTTTCTATGGTGATTTGTATTACAGAGTCAGTTCACGTTCATGGTAATAATAATCGGTGATGGGTATTTTATTCCTCATTTTCCTGTTTCTATCAATGACGGCAGTTTTCAGTCCTGGAAATACACATCTTCTTCATACAGCAGAGAATTCTGGGAAATCTGTGGAAGATATATGAGGAATAATGAGGTTGTCTCACTTCCTGTTAAAGCAGAACTCTGGGCTGTATTCATGTATACAGAGCCGCCTACATTTCTCTCAGCTATCTGCCTGGAGTTCAGATTTACACCCCAACATTCTCCTCCTCATTGCTTTCCTAAGATTTTGTTAGATTTTTTTCTATGAATGTTTTTTTCTAAAGTCTCCATTTTTTTATAGAGAAACGTTCTTTTATCATATAGTGACCTCTCAGCAATGGAATTCTTTGACTGGAACATGTTCCTGCCTCTGATCGAGGGGGGAACATTGACCCCCAACTTCTCAGATTAGAGACCAAATGTATAGTGACCCTACAACCCACCAGCACCCATATTCGTGAGCTCATCCAGGAATGTGTGCAATGGGAATATAAAGTATTGTCTACAACCTACCAGGTCCCCAGGCCTTAATGAATGTGTTAGCTATAAGCCTTTTCTTCATTAACCTGGATGACGTTACAGAGAAAATCATACATGTGTTTGCACCCACTTGCTAATATATGTGACATGTTATGTTAGGTATCCATGTATACATTTCTTACTCTTCCTCCTCCCCCTATTTCCTATAGGTATCTACTAGATCTACAGTAGGTGCCGCTGATATTGTGTCAATCTCGCCGCTGTTAGCGGCGAGATTGACACCCACGAACCCCGTCGCGGGAGCTAGCGCCAAACTATGTCGCTCCTCCCACTTGCCGCCCCCAATCATTCCTATGGATATGCTGCATCTTGTGGGGGCGGCGAGCGCGAGAAGCACAGCCTCGCAGTGGTGATCACGCTGGAAACACAATATCGGCGGTACCTACTGTACCAACATAGTTTGGAATATATTGCAAAAATTAGAATACAACTGTATGTGTTATATGTACTGTACATGTACTATTATTTAATTTTGATTTTCACCAGGCCATGGGTCTGTGGGATGCTCAGTGCCGGATGTGGTCCATCCTTGAGGAGTGACAGGTTAGCGTACGAGTGGTCGCTGATGAGATTTTTTTTTCAGCCTAGGGTTAGTGGACTACAACCACTTATCTTGGATCAAATTTGAGTAAGGTAGTAGGTTCATTTTTCTGAGAGTGTTGGTTTGCCCATATCTCTCTTTTCATATCCCCCCCCCCCCCTTTTAGCCTTGTTTCCGTTTCTTCCCCCTTTCTTTTTTTTCTCCTTTTTTCTTTGTACCGTTCCTTTGTGTCCTACCATATATAGAGCGACTTTGTCTCTCCCTCACCAGACCCATATCAATCTGGTAGAGATGTGATTTCATCATATAGCACCTGATTGTATGCTGTAGCCCTTGGCGGGGTGTAGCTATGAATGTCCCCAACATCCCACCACACACTTATGTGGCAGGGTTGTCTGCACGATTATGCGCCCCACTTCTGGGATCAGACAGTGAGAGGAGGGACAATGTTCTCAGAGCCCACCCTGACATTTCTGGACATGCAAGGCTTCTCTTCTTTGCCACGCATGCCCAGAGACCTACCCGCTGCACCCTCGCCGCCGGCGGGACGATCCAAGTGGATATCCCAGCTTATATTTGGATAGAGGGATCTAACTGCAGCCAGGATCGGCATTGGGCACCTGTGGTATTTACACTAAGGTGAGACACTACACCAGCCTCCCTGGGAGCAGACATTAGAGGATCTGCTGGACTTTAGTTCCCTAAACATTTTCCCTCTTATGTCTTTCCCACTTTCCTGCCTCCAACACACTTTTACAATGTGGTGAAATTATTAACATATATGCCATATACTTATACCTATAGCGGATCGATGGTATACGGGGGTGACATATCTACCGAGGATGGCTTGGCATCATCATTATATATAAATATCTCACATCACTTCACATCTGGCCCCCCCAGAGAACTTTTTGTACATGGTAGGTATACATGTATTGCCACTCACATGGGTGCACATATATAGACTTACATATACTTGCCAAGTGTCTGAGAAGCAATTGTGACTGTACCCTTTATATCCGCTTACAAAACCCCCATTTAAAGTATAGCATTGTATATAGTAGACATTGATTTAAATATATCTTGTCTATCTGCCAGGTATATGTTTAGGCAAGCTCCCCTGTTTGCCTGAAATGTTCTGGATGCACTCTTGATCTAGGGCTATTCGTGCGCAGCCTTGCCCTGCCCCCTTCTCTCCTCTTCACGTTGTGCACTGGCCATTCCATATTTCCCATTGAAGCCTGGGTAGGTATTATTGAGCACTCAAATATATACTGTAATTTCTGTACAAATATTGTCTCTTCTTGTCCCATGAGGAACATACAGTATGTATATATATATATATATATATATATATATATATATATATATATATATATATATATATATATATAATGTACAAACAGTTTTTGAGATCCATATATCTATGTGCATATTTTAATTTATGTCATATTCCTCAGTAGCAATATAATCCCCTGAGGGAGCTATAAGCGAAACGCGTAGTGATCCCTTGGTACTTCCACTTTTTGTTGGGCCTTGATATGGAAGACTAGCACTAACCCAAGCTACAAGTTCACCATATCTATGGGCACACCTACAGGTTACTTTATACATACATAGGATCAACCCACATGGGACAATATTCTGTGTATACAATATGTACTTACCTATTTTTGAATCCACTCCATAATTTCAAGTGTTTTTTAAAATGTTGTTATAATAAATTTTGGATTTTATTTAATTGAGTGCTCTCTCTTTTTCATTTGGGTCTATGAGTGGCTACCAATTTAGCGTCCAGTATCATTCCATATTTTCTCTTTAAATTAGAGAAGACACCCCAACATTCTCCTCATTGCTTTCCTAAGATTTTGTTAGATTTTTTTCTCTGAATGTTTTCTTCCTAAAGTCTCCATTTATATAGAGAAATGTTCTTTTATCATATAGTGATAGGAAGTGATGAGGATTTAGTGTTATAGGGGAATGCCTGGACTGAGGAGCTGCTAGAACTAGTATTGTCCATGTCTAAAGGGGTCCCAGGGAATCTTTATTTCATAGAAAAGAATCCATAAATAGATCTGCAGATCAGGGTCTGGATTGTGCTTGGCAGAAGAGCTGACAATCCACGTCAGATCTCCCCTATGATAACCCCAGAGACATCTATAATCTGTTTTAGTCATCCTGCCGTCCACCAGAGGACCTGACTAGGAATGTTCATGTTTCTATTGGTCATGTTCTATTTCTATCACTGGAGTCATGTGGAGTTGATAATAGTTGCTTGTTAAGGAGCGGGGTGGCCTTGTGGCTGCTGATGTTCTCGGCAACCATGACTCACCTGCTGTCAGTGGAATTTCCCGCTGACAGCAGAACATAAACAAACAATTGCTGACATTAAAAAACATATTAAAAAAAGTGTGGGGGTCCCCCCCAATCTATACCAGACCCTTATCTGAGCAGGCAGTATGGCAGGTCAGGAAAGGGGAGGACGAGCGAGTGCCCCCAACCTCCTGAACCCTACCAGGTTACATGCCCTCAACATGGGGGGTGCTTTAGGGCTGGTGGGTTACCTCTAAAGCATCTTGTCCCCATGCTGATGGGGGCAAGGGTCCCTTCCCTACAACCCTAGGCAGTGGTTGTGGGGTTCTGCAGGGGGTGACTTATAAAAATCTGGAAGTCCCCTTTAAAAAGGGGACCCTCAGATCCCGTTCCCCAATGTGAATAAATATGGGGTACACTGTACCCTTACTCTTTCAGCAAATATAAATAAAAACAAAGACAGTTTTTGTCTGCTGCTCGCTCATCCCCCCCTTTCCTGGCCTGCCAGGCAGCATGCTCAGATAACGATCTGGTATGAAAGGGGACCCCACGCTTTTTTTTTTATTTTGGCATGGGTTTCCCCTTAAAATCCATACCACACCCAAGGGGCCTGGTATAAATTGGGGGACCCCCACACTGTTTTAAATTTAGTGTTGGCATTTGTTTTGTTTACATTCTGCTGTTAGCGGGGAATCCTGCTGACAACAGGTGAGTCATGGCTGTTAAGGACACCGTTGCTTGCCGGTCCTTAACAACCAGCTACTGTGATTTGTGAATATCCACAATAAATGCTGAAAACACAAAACAAATTCCAAAATTCATTTTGTATCTTCGGCATTCTTTTTTTTTTTTTTTATTCTTTAGCGTGGTTCACATTGATGCTACTTTGAAATCACGATACTTCCCTTGAAGTAGAGCGATTTCAAAGTAGCAAGGTCAGTGTGATTTCAGGTGCTACTTGGTAGACATCTGTGTGGCTTCATGCACAGATGTCCATTGAAGTCGCACCTGAAATCGGCAAAAGTAGTGCCGGAACTACTTTTGCAAAATCAGTGCCATTGCCTCCAATATCTGCGACTTGTCATGCGATTTGATCTCTCAAATCGCATGACAAATCGATCCAATGTGAACCTAGGCTTAATGCTATTCCAAATCGAATCCACAAGTATAAAAAACGAATGCCAAAAATACAAAACTAATTTTGGAATTGTTTTGTGTCTTCTGCATTTATTTTGTATGTTTGGATTGGCAATAAAATTTTAAATTAAAAAACAAAACAGCGTGGGGGGGGGGACAGTGGGGCACTCCCCCATGAAGCACCTTGTCCACAACCCTGGCCCAGTGGTTGTAGGGGTCTGTGTGTGGTTACTTATTGGAATCTGGAAGCCCCCTTGATGTACATGAATATTGCATTTTTTTTTTGCTTTTTTAATAATGGAGTTGTCAAAAACTGTCTTTGTTTTTATATATTTTTGACACTTTTTTTGGTGAATGAGAAAGGGTACAGTATACCCCATATTCATTCACATGGGGAGGCTGGATCTTGGGGAATCACAATAGCTGGTTGTTAAGGATAGGCCAGCAGTGGTGTCCCCAACAACCATGACTTACCTCCTGTCGGCGGGATTCCCTGCTAAATGTAAACAGAACAAATGCAGAAAAAAACCAGCATGCCCCCCAATCCAGTTTTTAGGGGAACCCCAAACCAAAGCTTAAAAAAAATATGGAATGGGATCCCCCAAAATCTGTACCAGACCCTTATCTGAGTATGCAGCCCAGCAGGCAGGGAAAGGTGGGGGATGAGCGAGCGCCCCCCCTCTTAAACCATACCAGGTCAACATGGGGGCACTAGGAAACCGCTGACTGACAGCCCCGATACCCAGTGATAAATAAACAAAGAATTAGGGTCACCTGTCATCATTTATTTATCATTGGTGAAAACCTGTTTTGTTTTTTTTTGGTCGGCAGCATTCATTGTGATTGACTTTGGATTTACATTCGGGGGACTTTTTTTTTTAAAATAAAGGAAGAGACTCTTGTCCCTAATCAACATCAAAGCATAAATGTTGAAGGCATGTGGCCTGATATGGTTTGGGGGGGAGTGCTCGCTTGTCCCTCCCCCCTTTCCTGGCCTGCCAGCTGCATGCTCAGATAAGGTTCACATATGGATTTTGGGGGGAACCCCATGCTGTTTACCCTCAAGATCCATACCAAACCCAAAGGTTCTTTTACAGATTTTTTTTTAATGTCGGCAATTGTTTGTTTATATTCTGCGGTTAGTGTCCAGCTGGCAACAGATGAGTTATGGTTGTAAAGGACACCGTGGCCAGCTTGCCGGCCCGCTACTTAAAAACCATTTATTCTTTAATCTGTAATTGTTTCAAAAATTTGGAATTTGTTTGAAAATGAATGAATTAAACTAAACTAAACAAATTCCAAAAACGAATAACAAAACAAAACTAGTAACTTAACATTTTTCAGCTCTGCACTTGCTTAGACCTTATTATCACTTCCCCGTTACTCGCCAATACGAACTGGAGCCAACGTGGCAGTAGGTCTCAGCTGCAGGATCATTTGTGCCAATTGGTTGATCCTGCCTTATTTCACCTCCCTCTATGCTCCCATTTCTCTCCTCCCTAACCTTGCCGTTCATTAATTGCTGTGCATCCTCATGCAGCAAGTGACTGACACTGTGCTGAAATATCTCAGCTGACATCTCCATGCCAATTGGTGGGGCAATGACAGGAGTATCTGTGGATGAGGAGGAAGAACAGGGAGCTTTAGCAGCTTACTGATGACTTCAAGCTATTCTGTTCCTGGAGGACAGAGGAGGAGGATGATGAAGACTTGATTAGACTCCACGGTTTTCTCTTCAGCTCTGGGTGTATAACAGGCTTGCTGCCAGAAAAATGTGCCCTACCCCTAGGTGCTGCACCCTGATGTGGCCTGTGGATACAAATGCTGGAAGATAAGTATGTCATGCTGGTCCTCAAGTGGTTAAATATATTTTTATATGTAAATGTACACAGTCATGGGGCGTTTCCTAATCTGACATAGAAAGGTTTCTAAATCAACAGAAAGCTGAGCTCAGCCTCGCCCTGTGCAGACGAGTTGCAACAAAGTCCAGAGACTTTCAGTTTCAATTCTCTTCTGCTGTCAGCGATGGCGTCTGGTGATCTGAGAGCTGAGCTGGAATGTTCCATCTGTCTAAACATTTATACAGATCCTGTAACCCTGAAATGTGGTCACAACTTCTGCCGGGTCTGTATTGATCGTGTTCTGGATACACAGGGGGGCTCTGGAGGATATTCCTGTCCTGAATGCAGAGAAAAGTTTCCAGACCGCTCTGCACTGCAGAAGAACATGAAACTACGTAACATAGCAGAGACTTTCCTGTCTGCTCATCCCGATCAGGAGGAGTCCGGGGTCTTCTGTACTCACTGTGTGGACTCTACTGAACCTGCTGTTAGATCCTGTCTGCTCTGTGAGGTTTCTCTGTGTGATAAACACCTGAAAGTCCACAAAAAGTCCCCAGAACACATCTTATGTGACCCCACCTTGTCCATGGAGAGCAGGAAATGCTCCGTTCATAAGAAAATCCTGGAGTATTACTGCACTGAGGATGATACCTGTATCTGTAAGTTTTGCGTGACTGGAGAACATCGGGGACACCAGATGGATATGATGGATGAGGCTTCTGAGAAGAAGAAGGAGACACTGAGGAATGTTTTTCAGAAACATCTGACAAAGAGAGAGGAGATGGAGGAAAGAGTCCAGAGTCTGCAGGAACACAGGAGGAAAGTAGAAGAAGAAGCAGCCGGTGACACCGAGAGAGTCACTGCCCTGTTTAGAGATCTTAGGTAGACATGTGCACTGACAAAAAATGTGTTTGTTTTCATTTTCTTTTCATTTTTTTTTGCTTTTTTCAAAAATTCGTAATTCGCAAATCTGAAAATTCGAATTTTCAAATTTCCAAATTTCAAATTTTCAAATTTCCAAATTTCGAATTTTCAAATTTCCGAATTTCCGAATTATTGAATTTCCGAATTTTCAAATTTCCGAATTTTCGGAATTCGAAAATTCGGAAATTCAAAAATTTGAAAACCCGAAAATTCGAAAATCTGAAATAAAAGAAAATCAGTAAAATTCGAAATAATAACTAACTATTAAATTATAGGTATTGGAATTTCCTTTCTAATTTGGCTGTTTGTGAACATAACAAATAAAAATGTATCTGAAGTTACCAGTTATCTGAAATAACGAATGCCGCATCTAAACAAATGGAATGGAACAAATTAATAATAAATAATAATAATAAAAAGGTTTTATTACTATGATTGTTATTTATTATTATTAGATTGTTACATTCCATTTGTTAAGATTCGGCATTCGTTATTTCAGATAATTTGTAACTTTGGATAAATTCATACTCATTACGTTCACTAACAGCCATATTTGAAAGGAAATTCCAATACCTATAATTTAATATTTATTGTTAGTTATTATTTCAGATTTTCGGGTCTTCAAATTTTCAGATTTTAATTCTTTTGAATTTTCCGTTTTTCATTCTTATTTTTCAATTTTCAAATTTATGAATTTTGAATTTCCGAAATTCCGAATTTCTAAAATTTTTATTTTCCCAACTTCTGTTTTTCCGAAATTTCGAATTTCCGAATTTGAATTTTCGAATTTTCAAATTTGAATTTTTGAATTTCTGAAATTTCGAATTTCCGAAATTTAGAATTTTTGAAATTTAGAGTTTTCGAATTTCCGAAATTTAGAATTTCTAAAATTTTGAAATTTCGAATTTCCGAATTCCGAATTTCTGAAATCTAGAATTTCAGAATTTCCGAATTTTCGGAAATTCAAAATTCGGAAATTTCGGAATTAATGAATTTGTCAGGAACTAAACAAATTGCACATGTCTAATCTCAGGAGACGTCTGGAAGACCTGGAGAAGAGAGTCCTGAGGGACATCTCTGGGAGGGCAGAGCGGATCTCCATCTCCATCCGGGATCTGGAAATAAAGAAGGAGGAGCTGTCCAGGAAGATGCGTTACATTGAGAAGCTGTGTAACATGACGGATCCACTGACTGTCTTACAGGAATCAAACACAGGTGACTTGTGTGATACTGAGGATGGAGATAATGAGGACAGAGAGAGACATGAGAAACTCCTCCATGATGGAGGGGGTCTGGATGTGGTGGGGGTCTTACACACAGGTTTATCTGATATAATAACAGAGTTAAATGTATACTCCTATATACAGGGAGCTGCAGACATATTACTGGATGGAAACACAGCTTATAAATATCTACAGATATCAGATGACAGGAAAACTGTATCCAGGTCAGATAGGAACCAGAATCATCCAGAAACACCAGAGAGATGTCTGTATTCTCCTCAGGTGTTGAGCAGTCAGAGTTTCTCCTCAGGGAGACATTACTGGGAAGTGGATGTCGGCGGGTCAGAGAGCTGGAGAGTCGGGATGTGTTACCCCAGTATAGAGAGGAGAGGGGGGGAGTCAGGGATTGGAAAGAATAAGAAGTCCTGGGGGTTGGAGAGGTATAATAATCAGTATTGGGTGATACATGACAGTAAATCGATCTGCTTACCCACCAATCCCTCCAGTAACAGAGTCAGGATAGATCTGGATTATGAGGCCGGGCGGATCTCCTTTTATGATCTATGTGACCCGATCCGACACCTCCACACCTTCACCACCACCTTCACTGAGCCCCTCCATGCTGGGATATGTGTATGGAGAGGTTGTATAAAGATATGTGGGGAGAGGCGGAAGATGTGAGAACTCCGCCCACAGTCTGGTGATGTCACAGGGATGGGTGGTGGGATTGGTTCATTGATCAGCAAATGATTGGAGGAAGTGGTGGCTCCTGGGAGAAGTATGAGGGCATCCTCCTGAAAATACTAGTTCCCTTGCTGTGTGTAATGTAAGAACTTATAAATTGGTAGTAAAGACAAAATATAAAATGACAGATATGATGTCGTCTATCACTGACATGAACACAGCAGTCTTTGTTTTTCGGAGTCCTCCTGTAATTTTGTTCTTTTACCTGTTGGTTCTTCTGTTATTTCCCAACTTCTTATAACAGACCAATCTGTCCAGCAAAAGTGGCAGTTAGAGGGTTGGGACAAACCATTTACCACTGACAGGGGTGCTTACAATGATCAGCTTTTTTTCTTTGATGTAAAACCTTTATCCCAAAATGAGACACAAATGTTGGTGTGACGGCTTATAAAGTGTTATCTGGAGTTCTCCTTTAATTTGTTTGTCACTTATGTAAAGTCCATCTAACACCCCCCTCTCCAGACAATGCTGCTGTCCAAGGGGGTCTCCACTGCCCCTCCATAGATGGAGGGGAGCCACCCTAAGACAGGAAGTCTGTTACCGGCAGGATCACCAGGGGAAAATAAAGGAAAAAAAAAAGAAATGAAGCCACCACATCTAAGGATTGGTAAGCTCCAATATTTGTCATTTTTGTTTTTGGGATTTAATACCACTTTAAGTCTCCAACCCGGAACAAGCATGCTGGGAATAAGATTAAGAAAAGTATCAGAATTCCTTATCTCTATACTTGTTCTGTGTCAGAAACTGAGACAGTATTGAAGACAAAGCATCAACATGACAGCCAGGGAACTAGCATTCTCACAAGGAGAGTAATGGTAAAAATGGTGGCCCCCATGATTCTCTCACGACAGGTGCCCTTTAACCCTTTCTCTTCCAGAACCGTTTTAGCATTTTTGCACACATGTTTAACTGCTTGCCGCCCGCCGCCCGTCAAATGACAGCTGTGCGGCGCAGCTCTCGTTCTGGGTGGACATCATATGACGGCCTCCCAGAACGACCATGCTCACGCGCCCGGGGGGGCACACATCGCGGTGATCAGTGGTGTGGTGTCTCAGTCTGACACACCGCTACACCAATCTTGGTAAAGAGCCTCTGACAGAGACTATTTACCACATGATCAGCCCTGTCCAATCACGGCTGATCACGATGTAAACAGGAAGAGCCATTGATCGGCTTTTCCTCACTCGCATCTGACAGACGCGAGTAGAGGAGAGCCGATCAGCGGCTCTCCTGACAGGGGGGGTCTGTGCTGATTGTTTATCAGTGCAGCCCCCCTTGGGTGCCCACCCAGGACCACCAGGATGCCGCCAGAACCACCAGGAATTGGCACCACCCTGGACCACCAGGTATGCCACCCTAGACCACCAGGGAAATGCCAATCAGTGCCCAGGCAGCTGCCAATCAGTGCCCATCCCCAATGCCTGCCAGTGCAAGTGCCATCAGTGATGCCTATCAATGCCATCTATCAGTGCCGCATATCAGTGTCCATCAGTGTCACTTATTAGTACCCAGCAGTACCGCCTATCAGTGCCCAGCAGTGCCGCCTATCAGTACCACCCATGAGTGCCCATCAGTGCCACCTACCAGTGCCCATCAGTGCCGCCTATCAGTGTCCATCGTCAGTGCCCCTCAGTGCCCATCAGTGCCACCTCATTGGTGCCACCTTATCAGTGCCCATCAGTGCTGCCTTATCAGTGCCCATCAGTGAAGGAGAAAACTTACTTATTTACAATATTTTGTAACAGAAATAAAAAAAAATTTTTTTTTTTTTAATTTTAGGTCTTTTCCTATTTGTTTAGCAAAAATAAAAAACACTGAGGTGATCAAATACCACCAAAAAAAAGCTCTATTTGTGGGAACAAAATGATAAACATTCCGTTTGGGTACAGTGTAGCATGACCGCGCAATTGTCATTTAAACAGCGACAGCACTGAAAGCTGAAAATTGGCTTGGGCAGGAAGGGGGATGTAAGTGCCCGATATTGAGGTGGTTAAAAAAAAATTAGGCTTGAAGATTAGATAAAACCCCAAAACAAGATATATTTTCTGAAAGCAGACACTCTAGAGAATAAAATAGTGTTAGTTTCAATTTTGTATGTCACACGATATTAGCTAAACAGTTTATTAAGCAGAGTGTGACGGGAATCACTTTGGGCGGGGGGCTTGTGGAACCAAGCTTACCTTGGAGAGCTCTGGAAACTCCTTGTCCAGCTCCCCCAGGCCCCTCCTACATACACTAAAATAAATTATAGGGCACAAAGACACAATAGATTACCCACATTTTTGTAAAATATAAAAGATGAGGTTGTACAGAGTAAATAGATACCCAACATGGCAAACCTTAAAATTGTGTGTGCCCCTGAAATTACAACAAACTTTGGTGTGCTATATTTTCATAGACGACACTTTACAAGCCCCTACAGGTCATCAGTTTAGAGATTACTATGAGTAATGGGCTGAGAATTTCTTATCTCACTCCGGTGTCTGTGGTGATATGTAATGTGTAGTGCAAGCAATGGCCTTGTGTGTAGGTGTCCCTGAAACATGCATTTACATTCATACATGTATTGGGGGTGGGGCACTCAAAAATTTTGGGATAGGGGTGACTTTAGGTGCAATTTAGGTGTAATATCATCGCTCCCAACTGTCCCTGATTTGGAGCAAAGTCCCTCTGTCCCTCATTACTCCTCATTTGTCCCTCATTTTGGTCTGATCTCTATAGATGTATATAAAATGCACTTTTTATCTTTCAAAAGTGTTTCCCGCTTTCATCCAATTTCTAAATTGCTACATTTGTAAATTTTAAAAGCCAATATAAAGGAAGAGTAGTGGTAAAAAAAGCCCTTGTGGATTTAATTAACCTTTTTTTGGTTATTTCTCCTTTAATGGGGTGTGGCAGGGGGGCGTGTCCTTTGCCTACATACATATACTAGTAGGTGTCCCTCATTCCCATCTCAAAATGTTGGGCGTTATAGTAATATTTTTACATTTCTGTTTTACTAAACTTTTTTTCATCACATGGAGACAATGTGATGCTTTTTTGGGTAACTGGTTCTCTTTAACCACTTTCCGACCGCCCACCGTCATTATACAGCGACAGAATGGCTCCCCTGCCTGAATCGCCATAGCTGTACGGTGGGCATTTTAAGTGATACAAGGAGAGCGTGCACGCCCACCAAGTCACTTAGGTTCTGATGCGCGTGCCCGGCGGCCACAATGTCCGCCAGGCACCCACGATCGCACCTGACAGAACCAGAACAGGGATTTGTGGGTGGAAACCCACAAATCCCCATTCTGTCAGGGGTGAGGAGACAGATCTTGCGTTCCTAATGCTTAGGAACAGCGATCTCTCTTCTCCCCCAGTCAGTCCCATCCCCTCAAAGTAAGAAAGACCTCCCAGGGACCACATTTAACCCCTTGATCGCCCCTAGTGTTAACCCCTTCCCTGCCAGTGACATTTATTCAGTAATCAGTGCACTTTTATAGCTCTAATCGCTGTATAAATGTCACTGGTCCCAAAATAGTGTCAAAAGTGTCCGATCTGTCCACCGCAGTAAAAAAATAAATAATAAAAATGCCATAAATCTATCCCCTATTTTGTAGATGTGATAACTTTTGAGCAAACCAATCAATATACGCTTATTGCGATTTTTTAGATATATATCGGCCTAAACTGAAGGAGAAATATTAAAAAAAAATGGAATAGCAAAAAGTAAAAAAAAAAAAATGTTTTTCTTTTCAAAATTGTCATTCTTCTTTTGTTTATCGTGCAAAAAATAAAAAAATGCAGAGGTGATCATATACCATATGATACATTTTGTCTGGGTACAACGTCACACGAACCACGCAATTGTCAATTAAAGCGATGCAGTGCCGTATCACAAAAAAATGGCCTGGTCAGGAAGGGGGTAAATCCTTCCGGGGCTGAAGTGGTTAATGAGACATCAGGGGTATAAAAGACCCCTGATGTCCCACCTGTTCCATATTGAAGCTAATGGAGCACAGATCGCAGCTCCCGGCCATACCAGCTGGTGAAAGTGCCAGCAATACCCAGAAGTGACATTTCATACATTAGTTCAGGGTCATTAGCCGGAAGTGGAGATCAGAGGATGGACATTTTCTGATCTCCATTCCCCCTACTTGGTGGCCCCACCATGCCGGTCACAGGTCCACCGATGAGACCAGGAAATGGGCGGGAGCACTCCCAGAGAGGACCGCACTTTGTGCATGTGTGGAAGTGATTGTTGTGCAGCCATCTGATTGCTTCCATATGACAGCTGTACTATGTATGGTGGTGGTAATGGTAAAATAATTACATATAATAAATGTCATTCATAAACTGCCAGGTGTGTCTGGATTCCAGTGACAGTCCCGGGATTTGGAGGTTTGTCCCTGGAAATGTTGCAGATTTTAATATATTTTCATATAATTTCTCTATTATGATTTGTATTACAGAGTCAATTCACCTTCATGGTAATAATAATCGGTGACGGGTATTTTAATACCGTAAACAAAATATAGTATATATATATATATATAGTGTAGTGCAACCAAAAACTCATAAATCAAGTCCAAATATTGAAAAAATTCCACCGTAGTGCAACTTTCAGTGACAGTTCATTGATATCCGGTGACTTCAGACTAGAGCTGGAATGTCTGCTATATTTTGTTTATTACCTATGATGTTGAAATATTGAGCTTCATATTTATATCAAGGGGCTTCAAGGGAACCATTGTGAGGACCTTCTAATTAAATTACCATGCCCCATTAGATGAATATGTGTATATATATATGTGTTTTTACAGGAAGATGATGTACATAATATATTTTATGATATTATGATGAGATATGGGCTCGGCTCACAAGACTTCTTCATGTTTCTCAAAAGCTGTTTGATGTCTTCAATAGTCAGGTGATAACTAAGTTACCTGATTGTTTATAGAGATGGCCATATCAGAGGAACTGGTTATGCTCGGATCAAAGAGGGTTGCTTACCCAACAACCAGAAACATGGTAGACAGAGAGGCACCGAAGAGAGTCTAATCCTTATGTGAGAAGCATGATGGCCAACTAGGCTTCAGGTACAGCCAATCAGAATTTGATGCAGCTCTGAACCAATGAAAGTAGTCCATTTGTGTAATTGGTGGGGATGGGTAGAGAGGGAACATAAAAATCAAAGGTCCCATTGATGCACCCTCTCTTATCCTCATGGTCTCCACGAGCATGGTGACGTAAGATCTGTCTGTGTAACGTATCCGTATTATCTTATTTCTCTTTTCTTTTTTCTAACTTTTTCTGTCCTAGGATTTGCCTTAATACACTGATAGCATTTATATGTTCATTGTAACAATATATCCTTTTTGTATTAATTATCTTTGTCCACTGGCAACACTGTATTTGTAACATCACTACGTTATATTTGGTAATATCTGATTATTCTAACGTTTCTTTTCTGTATAAATAAATTTTATTGTTATTCTTTTCGCACAGCTATCATTTGTTTTTAATTCTATCCCTAATAGCTGCAAGCGCATTGGTTGATTCTTATGTAGACAAAAGGTTTTAATCACTTATTTTATGTATCATTAAGCGTATAAGTTATGTAGGTAAAAATCGCCATCACACCTATTGAGAGTCACATGTGCATACACTCTAATGCCCCGTACACACGGTCGGACATTGATCGGACATTCCGACAACAAAATCCTCGGATTTTTTCCTACGGATGTTGGCTCAAACTTGTTTTGCCTACACACGGTCGCACAAAGTTGTCGGAATTTCCGATCGCCAAGAACGCGGTGACGTCAAGCACGTACGACGAGACTAGAAAAGGCCGGTTCAGAACCAAGCGCAGCACCCTTTGGGCTCCTTTTGCTAATCTCGTGTTAGTAAAAGTTTGGTGAGAGACGATTCGCGCTTTTTCAGACTCGTGGCTTTCAGATCGTTTTCTGCCGTTCAGTTTGTGCTTGTTGGTTTGTATCTGCTCTTCAGTGCGTGCAAGCAAGTTCCGCGTGACTTTAGTCACTGTATTCTTGTTCGTTCGTTACTGGTTTTCAAGGTCGCTCTTCACAGGCCTTGCTGTTCTTCAGTGCGTTCTGTTACTTCGTTCTGAGCAGCCGACCGTTTTCTAGCCATGTTTCGTATGCATACTCCTCGTAGAGTTCCTGCTGTGCGGGGGCTTGGTGTTGGGGTCCTGACCTTGACACAAGTCCAGTCCATGAACAGGGTGGGGAGGAGTTCATGGTCCAAGAATTGGTTGCGTCAGCGTGACCAGTTCTGTCATATGCCTTTGCTCCGTGAGATCCGTGAGAATAATCCTGATGATTTCAGGAACTTTCTCAGGATAACGGACCCCGTATTTCACCGTTTGTTGGCTTCGCTGACCCCCTATATTAGCAGGCAGGATACCTGCATGAGGCAAGCCATCACTCCGGAGCAGAGGCTGGTCGCTACCCTGCGGTATTTGGCCACAGGGAGAAGCCTGCAGGACCTCAAGTTCTCGACAGGCATCTCCCCCCAGGCTCTGGGGATCATTATCCCAGAGACCTGTTCTGCCATCATACAGGTCCTACAGAAGGAGTATATGAAGGTAAGATTTTTATTCTTTTATATCACATTTTATTGTATTGAATGTTTGATAATATATTGTATTTCTTTCCTCATTCCCTAATTACCATGATTGTATTATGCTGTGAATGTCCCCTTTGTCCTCATGCATTCTGGATTTTAATGTAATTATTATTTTAGGTCCTTCATACATATTTGCCCTTCAATAACCTCTCCAGCATGGTGTCTCCTGCCCCTATATTCACCTCATGTAGTCATTTAACAATGTATTTTATCAGCTCCATAGTAGTGCTTTACCCCAAACACCCCCTAAAATGTTTGGAAATGTTATTTTTGATGTAAATTCAGGCAGAGGGCCAGAGGCTTTTTTTTGTGGTGTCCCCAAATTTTTTGGAACCCTCCCTCCCCCAACTGTTAAGTCAGCTGATCCCAATTCTCTATCTTCAATCATCTATCTGCTGACTTTGCCAAACCCATACACACTATACCCATCTCTTTACTGGTCAGATTCATGGATGAATTCCCCAAAGCATGTAGTGCAAGGGCCTGCCTGTATACTTTAAAATGGTACTGTTTAAAGTTCTTGTATCCTATTATGATCTTGATAGGTAATAGCAGAATGTCCAAATGTGCTCAAATGTGTACAATGTGTATTTATATCTTTGTATTATGACACTTCTTACCTGTCCAGTGGGCTGCCAATAGTGTAACTAAGGAGGGGCTGTTCCAAGTAATACCCTGTATTTAGGCATTCATCTCTCAATGAAGTGAAGAGGGTTACCTGTCCAAGAGTTCCTCCCCCCCTCTAATGTTAGAAATGGCCCATGAGAGGGGGGGGTGGTTAATATGATAGGTGTACCTTATACTTTGTTGTTGTTAAATTCCCCTTAATAAATGCTATCTGGAGGTTGACCCATAATGTTGGTGTCTAATCTGCTTGCCAGGTTTCTGTGCAAAAATAGTAATGTTTATTGTTTTTTCCTCAACAGTTTCCTTCCACGCCACAGGAATGGCAGACTGTGGCCTCCCACTTTGCCCAGCGGTGGGACTTTCCTAACTGCGGAGGGGCAATTGATGGGAAACACGTCCACATCGTCCCACCACCCAACTCGGGGTCGTACTATTATAATTACAAGGGGTTTAATAGTATAGTGATGTTGGCGGTGGTGTCGGCTAATTACGACTTCTTGTATGTGGACATGGGGAAGAATGGCCGGATGTCCGATGGTGGAGTGATCACCCAGACAGAGTTCTACAGGCGTCTCCAGAATGGCAGCTTAGACTTGCCACCTCCAGAGGACAATGTTGAAGGTCTCCCATTTGTGTTCGTTGCTGATGAAGCATTTGCGCTGGGGGACCACCTGATGCGGCCATTCCCGATGAGGACCCTCACCCCGGAACAGAGGGTTTTTAATTACCGGCTGGCCAGAGCCCGAAGAGTGGTGGAGAACACATTTGGAATCCTGGCCAGCCGGTTCCGCTTATTTATGACACCCATCCATATGGCGGAGTATAAACTGAACCATATAATACTTGCCTGCTGTGTTCTCCATAATTTTCTACGAAAACATTCAGCCAACTATGCTGGCTCAGTTGGGCCTGAGGCCGGAATCCCAAATACTTCAACAATGACGGCACTTAAAAGCGGCCGTCCTGGCTTGCCCTCCCTGAATGCCCGTGATGTCCGGTTACGATACCTGGAGTTCTTTGCGGGTAGGGGGGCTATCAATATGCCAGACAATATGTGACACCTTTTTCAAATAAAAAACAACCAAAAGAAATTCTTGGTGGACATTTACTGCTTGTGTTTGTTTTAGCTGACCCTGACAGAAATGTGTTGAGTGCAGAAAATGTCGTGATTGGGTAACCTTATAAAAAACAGTGTTGGCTGGTCCTTCCTAAATGCAAAAACACATTTCACTACAAGTGCACTTGCAACTGCACTGAACCTGCACTTGTAGTGCAAAGAGGATTTGCCCTTAGGAAATAACCCCCATTTGTGCATAAAACAACAATTACATCACCCCAAAAGTGTTGTAGTGTTGAGACAATAATCCACACATTCTTGAGTAAGGCACTTTTTTATACCTGCACAATCACATACGCATTTACCAAAGGTTTTTAAAACAAACCAACATGTTTGTTGTATAAAATGTTTGCAGTAGCATTATGAAAAATCTAAATATCCATTTCAGATAAAACAGGCCTGTGTAAAACCAACAAGAAAGCCAAAAAACTAGAACTTACAAAGTTCACATTAGGTAAAACCTGAAGGCTATATCAGACATCAGTATTTAGGAACTGGGTTTGATATAGCGTTCAGATGGGGGGAAATCACCCCTGGAAAAGCCAAATTTGGAAGATGCACACCAATTTACGAATGTCAACATGTGCTATCTGCCATCATGGGGGATCAAGGGACGTGTTTTGGGGGAGCAAGCCCTTCCTCAACGCTACTTTATAATTGAAGAAGGGGTTGCACCCCCAAAACGCGTCCATTGATCTCCCGTGATGGCAGATAGCACATGTTGGCACACTGTGTGCATCCTCCAAATGTGGCTTTTAGAAACATTGGAAAAATTTGAGTAACCTAAAACACGTGATTTTGTGGGGTTTAAATTCTCCCCAAAACATCAATGATGTTATTATTTTTTTTAATAACATCAGTGATTTGTTGCTGGATGTTTTGCAATTGGAGATTACATCCCATGATCTCCCCTATCAGTATCTGGGCACTTTCAGATGTGAAACGTTCTGGATCCCGATCACCTAAAAAGAGATAAAGAACAAAAAAAAAAGGTCTCAAAAATCTGCCAACATCCATCTCTTACCTGAGCCTGTGGTTACAGACACTCACCTGTTGTGGTGCCAATCTCCACCACATCTTCTTCTTCCTCCTGCTCTTCTTCTTGGGTTGGTGGTATTTCCCCTTCTTCCAGAGGGGGGGGGGGGCTCTGGTCTCCTGGGATGAGGAGTGACCTCCGAGTCTTTTCTCCCCTATGTAAAACAAAAATGGTATACTTAGCACACAGATATTTGATGGCAGAAATATAGAAATAGGAAACATTGCTTGGAAGTGGGGTACAATTGTCTATGTTAGCCGAGTTCAAAGATGTATATTTTTTGGTGCCCTTTGTCAAGCTGCAATACTTTACCTGTTTGGTACAAGCTTCACAGATGGAGACCCCCCCTATAGTATACACTGGAGCATCAGTGTGCCCCCCCTAATAAAAATGGTGTTCTTGTGTCCCACACTAGTGCTCCAGTGTCCAGATGTGAAAACAGCTGCTCAGTGTCCTCTCCTTACACACAATCTAGTTTGCATTTCATTCTAGTAACAAACCCATCTACACAAACAAATATTTTGCATCCAAGTAGGCCCAAAAAAAATGTGGGAAAATGCATATGGCCTAAACAATGGTGTTCTAGAGGCCGAAAGAAAAAATGTTTGATACGAACGAATAATGGGCCCATGAACATTAAAGTTGCCCTTTTAAACGTTACAATTACTAAAAGCATATGGAGCAGAACGAACGGAATAAAGAGAGAAAGAATATGAACACAGCACAACTACTTACTTTTTTGCAGCACTCTCCGGATCTTTCGGTACTGCTCTGGCTCTCTCAACTTCAGGTCCGACCACCGCTTCCTGAGCTGATCTTTAGATCTTCGTACCCCGAAATTCCGCTCAAGACTCCTGACCACTTTACCAATGATTTTGGCCTTTCTGATGTTGGGGTGGGGGTAAGGCCCATATTTTCCGTCATAGTCGGACTTCTTCATGATGTCTACCATCTCCAACATCTCCCCAAACGACATATTTGTGGCCTTAAAACGTCTCCTTCTGGATCGGGACGTGCCTGGATCCGGGCTTTCCTCCTCCTCGTTGTTAGAATTAGCACACACCTGTTGTAACTCCGCCATCATGCTCTTCCCCCACTGCGCCGAACGAAAAGGGGCGGGGAATAGAATAGAAAGAACGTCAGGGGCGGGCGGAGTTACACACATGCGCAGTGTGTATAAAGCGTAACAAGCGTGCGTATTACGTACGATCTGTGAGCGGAGGAAGGAGCATTGGACGCGCCGATCGTAAGAACGAAGGTAAGAGACAAACTTGGGCCTATACTGCTTCTAGATTGAGGCCTATATTGTAACAAGATTAGGAGAGTTTGGTGTGACATTAGGCTTTGTCTTGTGTTGTGTCTTGCAGTGAACATGGATATCTTAATGAGAGATACTGACTTCATGTCACTATTCATTGATATGCTAAGGGAGCTGCCCTGTCTGTGGGAGATTACCCACCCGAATTTCAAAAACCAAGCAAAGAGGAAGGCAGCACTGGAGCAATTGTGTGAAATTGTGAAGCAGGTGATCCCCACGGCAGACATCACTTATTTAAAGATATTAATTGGTTGCCTGAGGAGCACATATCTGAGGGAGCGCAATAAAGTCCTGGATTCACAGAGATCCGGAGCAGCAGATGACATCTATGTCCACAGGATGTTGTACTACGACAGGCTGCACTTTCTGGCAGGCCAGACTGAACCCAGGCCATCCCTCTCAAGTCTTCCTTCCACGCTTCCTTCCCCCCCGGCTGAGGCTTCTGATGCCCAACCTGGGCCTTCCAGGCCATATGTGGAGGAGCCCAGATTGAGCCAGGTATAGCATTCCTCTAAATATTTCTGCTTGTCCAATCAATGATGTTAACTAGATGTTAGTTGGGAGTACTAATTTAGGATTGTGATTGATGATGCAAAAACTAAAACCATGTCCCTTTTTCATACACAGGGAAGTCTCAGCCAGGAGGTGGCTGATCTGCAGGTCCCTCCACCCCCCCTGAAAACAGAAAGTGGCAGCAGGAGGAGTAGCCCAGAGGAGGCGGCTATCAGATTTTTTTGGAGGGCTACAGAGGTCCTGGGAGCACCCCACACCAGGCAGGAGAACCTTGCGGCATTCATTGCCTATAAAATGCAGAGGATGGAGGAGGGCCAACAAGCCATGTGTCAGGCCCTCATATCAGAGGCTCTGGCGAAAGGTGTGAGGGGCCAACTTACACCTCACACACAGCTTTGGGATGGTCCTCCTCCTCCTCCTGCAGGTCCTCCTCCTCCTCCTCCCTCTCCTCCAGGGCCTCCCAGTCCTCCTCCAGGTCCTCCCAGTCCTCCTCCTCCTCCAGGTCCTCCCAGTCCTCCTCCTCCTCCAGGTCCTACTCCTCCTCCTGCCACATCTCCTACTGCACAGCCACAGCCCGGAAGGAAGTGTGAAAGGAAGACCAGAGAGTGATTGCCCTGGATCCAGTCTGGTCGGCCAAAAGATGCAGCCTCTTGTGGTACCACAGCCTGGGGACACTGATGTCATCTGCTGCTATCCGGATCTCTGTGAATCCCGGACCAGACTGCCCTCCCTTATATATGGACTCCTCAGGCCACCAATTTTGAGGTTTAAGAATTGATGTCTGCCGTGGGGGTCCCAGGCTTCACTAATTTCTCATGTTGATCCAGTGTTGCCTTCCTCTTTTGGTTCTGAGCCCTTAATAAAGGATTTTTGTTTTGAATTATACTCTCCTATGTGTTTTACTTCAAAAATGATAGTTTGTTTGTGAGGATTCAGGTACATTGCAAATATACAATGTGAAATGAACAAGGGACACCAACAACAAAAAATCTCCTGGAGATTAAATAATAAAAGATATCAATGGTGTTGGGGTAACTTGTTACACAAAACACACACAAAAATATTCTGGAGTAAAAATAAAAATAACATTGAACAAAGATCAGCCTTGGAAAAAATCCAAACATTAAAGAAAAAAAAAGGCTTAAAAACCAAAAAAAAAATCCAAAAAAAATATAAAACTGTCAGATGTGACAACTAATAACAATATATTGAGGGAATCCCACTAAAAAAACACAAATAAAACTTTGTGAGAAGTGTGTGTGAATATGAGCAGCAAAACGACTTAATTCTTGTCACATTATAAAGAAGAAGAGAGTGCGCTGTATTAAACCATTTTGAACATTGCAGCGTGACGAAAGTGCTGTATCCA
The DNA here is from genome assembly GCA_037952925.1 of Lithobates clamitans. NCBI lineage: Eukaryota > Metazoa > Chordata > Amphibia > Anura > Ranidae > Lithobates > Lithobates clamitans. The sequence continues at coordinate 778,996 of JBBGZY010001494.1, forward strand.
TTGCGAACGCTAAGTTTACCAGAACGAGCTGTCCCGTGTCGGAATTTCTTCTGAGCATGCGTGGCACTTTGTGCGTCGGAACAGGCCACACACAGTCGGAATTGACGCGATCGGATTTTGTTGTCGGAAAATTTTATCTCCTGCTGTCCAACTTTGTGTGTCGGAAAATCCGATGGAAAATGTCCGATGGAGCCCACACATGGTCGGAATTTCCGACAACACGCTCCGATCGGACATTGTCCATCGGAAAATCCGACCGTGTGTACGGGGCATAAGTGGTGTGGGTAGCAATCACATCAAGCCTATTAGTAGGCTAATTACATTGAGTATTGTATTTTTATTTTCACAATGACATTGTTTATTGCGCCGATTATATATATATTTTTTTCACAATTACACAATTAGTTATTTTATTCCTCCTTTTCATGTTTATATCAATGTTGGCAGCTTTCAGTCCTGGAAATCAGTGGCGGCTGGTGCTCAAATTTTTTTTGGGGTGGCAAAAACATTTTGAAAAAAATAACATCAAACGCTGCCACTGTGCCCATCAAATGCAGCCACTGTGCCCATCAAATGCAGCCACTGTGCCCATCAAATGTCAGTGTGCCCATCAAACGCTGAAAGATTTGTTAGGTTTCTTTATTTTCCAATAAATTACAAATTTTCAGATCGATTGCAATTTGAATTCTATGTGAATAATAGATGGTTGTTAAGGAGTGGGTCGGGAAGCCGGCCGCAGCGTCCTTAGCAACTGATGATTCATCAGCTGTCAGTGGGTTTACCCACTGACAGCTAAATGAAAAAAAAGAATGCCGGTGCTCTGCCGAGAAAGTTCCGCTCGGCGGATAAGGACCCCCCTCTACTGCGCCTGCGCAGTAGGATCCTGCGGAAATAGCTGAAGGTGAATAGGTGAAAATCAGCTGTACACGGCGCCTGTAAGAGGGCCCCTCATGGGCTCGCTTCGCTCACCACGCTTCGGGCACGGCCTCGCTTCGCTTGGCTCTTTTTTATTCCCCCTCTAGGTCCACTTGGATGGTGGGGAAGGAACCTGGACCTAGGGCGCAGGCGCCGTGTACAGCTGATTGAAGATTTTGAGCTTCGGCTATCTCTGGCGGCTCACAGTAGTTCGTACTGCGAAGGCGCTGCGCCTGCGCAATACGGGGGGGTCCTTATCCGCCGAGGGAACTTTCTCGGTAGGACACCGGCAAAAATGCAATGCATGCCAGGCCCCTCAGGTCCGGTATGGATTTTAAAGGGAACCCCACACCAAAATGTAAAAATAAAATGGCATGGGCCCCCTCCCCAAAATACATACCAAACCCATATCCAAGCATGGAGCCCAGCAGGTTCCCCTGAAGAAGTCACGTGTGGTGTGACGTCACGCGTAGGGACGGGATAGGCTGGATACACTGAGGGAAGGTTACGAACTCGCCGCTCGTCGGATACAAACATTGTTTTACTCAATTGTTCATGTGAGTACCTACTTCTTTGCCTAATAAATAACAAGTTATCTAAAAACGGAATTACACTATTGGGTTCTTTTCTACTCTGCTCCATTTTTAAAAAAAATACCTTCCTGCATCACATCTGAGGGAGCCTTTACCCCAGGACAGTGAGGAATGCGCAGGAGCCCCTAGGTGGAAAAGACAAAGAAACCTGTTTGGTCATATGCTGTTACCCCATTACTTTAAGGTAAGGGGCCACTACCTACTGTAGTGTTTGCACACGAAGCTGCATGAGATTTGAATCACCAGGCACTCCAACTGCCACATGCGCATGTCAGCACTTTATTGTCACAGTTTTTTATCATGAATAAGGACGTTTTTTTCTGTGTGAAATTTCTTTTTTATGCATCATAATTTTTGGGACATTCACTTATATTTTATGACCATATATTTTGGAGGTCTTTGGTCCTTCTTTGCACATTTGCACTTTATATGAATTTTAACACTGCAAGCTATTGTGTGGTGTAGCCATTTATATTTTGCACAGTGTTTTGCACATTGTCACTTTCGGATTGTCAATTATTTAGTACAACGATGTTGCACTTTATTTAAAATTGTTTTTTTGTCACTTATGTTGAACTAGGTACTGCTATGGTGGTTTATGGTGAACCAGTTACTGTTATGGTGATCTAATTTTTAACACACATGTTATTTTTTCACATTCTTTAGTTCAAGTGAGACACACTACTTGTAGGAATACCCCACTGGTTTTTCAGATTTTTATTTATTTATAAACACTGTAGTGTTACATAATATGACCTACCTTTAAACCATCAGAGTTTTTACATACAGGATTAGCGCTGCACCATCTACCCATATATAATGCACAATATTACAAAATTAAATTTAAGTTAAGTTAAAAAATGGGTAAGAAATATAATTGCATTATGGTATTGTGCTGAACTAGAGGGAAAAAAATGATGTTAGAGGATGTATAGTGACATCTGAAGGTGGACATAAGAGAAAAGAGGGTATTATTGCAATAAAAAATTCAAAAATCGCAACAAGTCGCATAAAGTAGCAAGTTGCAAAAAAATTGCTAGAAAATTGCTAAAAATTGCTAAAATGCATGTAAAGTGCATTTATACATGCCTTCGTCATTCAAAAATGCAAAAAATGCAAAAAAATGCAGAAAATCCCAGCAAGTCGCATAAAGTCGCAAAATGCTAAAAATGCTAAAAATTGCTAAAAAAAAGTATGTAAAGTGCATTTATACATACAAAAATGCCTTCATCATTACATAACAAGGGGGCCCCCAGATGCCACCCCCACCACCCATATGAATGAGTTTTGGGTACATAGTACCCCTACCCATGCACCAAAAAAGTGTAAAAAGTGAGTAAAGACACTACACCAGTTTTTGACAATTCCTTTATTAAAAAATAAAAAAACAATGTCACCGGCTGTAGAACCATCATCAATCACGCCGCTCGCCACCATCATCGAATCAAAAAAAGAAAAAAAAAAACCTCCGGCCCTTAAGAACACTCCTGCCGTCTGCCTGCTTTGCTTTGTGATGGATCTTAAATACCTAAGGGGCATGGCACCGCCTCCTTTTGACTTTACTGACCCAGCATGCCATCCGTTGACAATGTCATAAGGGGCGGTGCCACCCATAGACGTCACCGGGTGGCCCTGCCCTTTGGATATTTAAGAGCTGTCACATGGCGGAGCAAGCAGACGGCGGGAGCCTTCATCGGGGCCGGAGGTATGGTATCGCTCCCCCCCTTTCCTGACCTGCCGGGCTGCATGCTCGGATAAAAGTCTGGTATGGATTTTGGGGGAGACCCCACGCCGTTTTTTTTTTTTATTTCCGGCATTCTTTTTTTCACATTCAGCTGTCAGTGGGGAAACCCGTTGACAGCTGATGAGTCATTGGTTGTTAAGGATGCCGAAATTCGGGTTACAGGCCCCGCTCCTTAACAACCAGCTATTCTTTACACAGAATTCAAATCGGTCTATCAATTTTTCGACCGATTCTAATTCCAGTCGTTCCGAAAATGTGTAATTCGTTAGAAAATAAAGAAACCTAACACATTTTTCTGTCTGCAAAAGCCGCACTCATCCAAAGTCGCATCAAAGTTCCATCAATGTCGCACAGTAAAGTCAGAATGGAAATCGCACGATTTTTAAGTTGCACAATTGTGAATGGGGCCTTAGTGTTATAGGGGAACGGCTGGACTGAGGAACTGCTAGAACTAGTATTGTCCATGTCTGAAGGGGTCCCGGAAAATCTTTATTTCATAGAAAAGAATCCAGAAATAGATCTGCAGATCAGAGTCTGGATTGTGCTTGGCAGAAGAGCTGACAATCCACATCAGATTTCCCTTATGATAACCCCAGAGACATCTATCATCTGTTATAGTCATCCTGCCGTCCACCAGAGGACCCGATTAGGAATGTTCCTGTTTCTATCGGTCATGTTCTATTTCTATCACTGAAGTCATGTGATCAGTTCTGTCAATAATTTTTCGGATCTTTTCTGTCCCAATCATGTCTTGTAATTAGAAGTGATTGTAAGGAATCATATTGTATTGGAAGTGATTTTTTTATAATAAATGGAGATGAAGCATTTCCTCAGATTGGGTTGTGCTCACTATGATATGAGAAGTTCTAGAACCCCAAAGAGCTGTGACACCAGGGTTACTGTGTATATTCAGGATGAGCCCCGCCACTGCACACGGCGTGATCTGAGCCAGAAGAAGCCCCGCCCACATCCACCAATGGGGATCAGTATAGAGGCTGATAGGGGAGGGGCTGGAGGATGACACTTCTACACAGGGACTTCTGCATCTCACAGATGGACATGACCTGTAATGATGGAGGTCTACTGATGTCTTTATTATTTCAGGAAAGAAGCTGAAAAACAAAGAAATCTAGATATTGCAATGAAGTCATTCTACTATGATGGGGCTGAAGTCATTTCCATGATCTTCGTAGAGAGTATTACAGGAGATAGGTCAGGTACTCCGCTCCAGCAGAAATGATTATATCATATTGGTCACAATCTCCCGGTTATTGTCCAAACAGCATTAAGACATGAGAGCTGGAATGTGATTGGTTACTAAGGGCTACAATCAATATCTATAGAGGTATAGTGCCCACCGAGTGGTACCATGAGCACTCTTAATCAGTGCCAAATCCCCAAATTTTGCATTATTTAGAGCAGGGGTCTCCAAACTGCGGCCCTTTGCTTGCCTTTATCTGGCCCTTGGGGTTCTAATCCTCCCACTGATATGAGACACTATTCTGCCATCTAACACCAACAATGGAGCACCATTTCTCCCACTGACACTAATAATAGGGCACTATTCCTCCTTATTAGGGATGGGCCGAACACCTCCCAGTTCGGTTCGCGGCAAAACATGCAAACAAACCGAACACCGTTAAAGTCTATGGGACCCGAACGTGAAAAATCAAAAGTGTGAATTTTAAAGGCTAATATGCAAGTTATTGTCCTAAAAAGTGTTTGGGGACACGGGTCCTGCCCTAAGGGACATGTATCAAAAAAAAGTTTTAAAAAATATTCCTTTAAATATTGTACCTGGGGGGTGACTATAGTATGCCTGTAAAGTGGCGCATGTTTCCCATGCTTAGAACAGTCCTGCACAAAATGACATTTCTAAAGGAATAAAAGTAATTTAAAACTGTTTGCGGCACAACACTGTAAAGCCTCACAGATACTCTTGTTGAGCGCAGGAACGGGCCCTGCTGTGAAATATTAGAGAAAATATTGTAATTACATGCCCCTGTTAAACAGGGGCAGAAAAATTGGGCCTTAGGCAGTGGTGGTGCCACAACACTGCAACCCCTCACAGATACTCTAGTTGAGTGAAGGAACGAGCCCTGCTGTGAAATATTACAGCAAATATTGTAATTACATGCCCCTGTTAAACAGGGGCAGAAAAATTGGGCCTTAGGCACTGGTGTTGGTGCCACTAAACTGCAACTCCTCACAGATTCTCTAGTTGAGCGCAAGAATGAGCCCTGCTGCAAAATATTACAGCAAAAATTATAATTACACGCCCCTGTTAAACAGGGGCAGAAAAATTGGACCTTAGGTATTGGTGGTGGTGCCCTGAAACAATAATGTTCTTAGAAGCTATCAACATGAACATTGAGGAGAAATAGGATAGTCACTCAGCATAACAGGATAGTCACTCAGCATAGGCAGTCTTCAAGGGATCTCACATTCATAGAAAAATGTATCTGTTACATCAGCATCAGGTGCTTGGTAGCTGGTGATCCAAGACTGATTCATTTTTATGAAGGTGAGCCGATCAACTGAGTCTGTGGACAGGCGCACTCTGTGATCGGTTACAAAGCCTCAAGCAGCACTGAATGTGCGTTCAGAAAGAACGCTGGATGCTGGACAGGCCAGTAGCTCAATTGCATACTGTGCAAGCTCTGGCCAGTGATCCATCCTCAACACCCAGTAACCCAGTGGATTTTCGGTTGGAAAGGTCTCCAAGTCTGATCTTGCCCCTAGGTATTCCTGCACCATGAAAATCAGACGTTGGCGATGGTAGCTGGTACCGATCGGACTTAGGAATTGTCTGAACGCATCGGTCAGACGGCCACCTTCTCCACCGCTACTTCTGTGACTGACAGAAACCTTAGCAACACGTTGTCCAGGAGGACCAGGAAAATGTAACCTCCCAGGCTCTGGAAACACATTGCACAAACCTTTCTGCAAGGCCTCCCGAAGATGTTTTATCCTCTGATCCCTCTGCGAAGGCTGGATAAGTTCTGCAACCTTACCCTTGTAATGTGGATCATGAAGGGTTGCCAGCCAGTAACAATCCCTCTCCTTGATTCCACGAATCCAAGGGTCCTTTCTCAGGCTTTGCAGGATCAGGAAGGCCATGCAGCGAAGGTTTGCTGAGGCATTCGATCCGGACTCCTCTGGGTCACTAAGGATGACATGATCCACAGCCACCTCCTCCCAGCCACGTACAAGTCCATGGGTTTCTGGGGACTGAGAACGATCCCTTGAAGACTGCTGCTGATGCTGAGTGCTAGTCTCCACCTCCATGCTGACACAATCCTCATCCTCCTCTTCCTCCTCCTCTTCCTGTGTGATCGGCGGGCCCGCAGGAATACTGCCTGGATAAAGGGCATCTCGAGAGGTAAGGAAGTCCTCCTCTTCCTCCCTCTGTTCTGCCTCTTCAGTGCATGCATGCTTGATCAGTAGCCACGTGATAAGCATACGTCGACTCTTTGTGCTGTGTTGACCTCCGGTTTTGGGCAGGCGGGCAGTGGAACGCACGCTACACCACGCTGCCTACTCGGCCAGAGGCTTTGAGCCGGTCGGTGGAGCGCTGTCAGCTCCTTTCTTAAATTAGTGTTTTTAACAATAAAATATACATTTTCGGATTCACACTATGAGGCTCACTTCTTTTTTGCCACAAATGGATGCTTAATGCTGGGGATTAATCAGAGGTGATTGTGACATCAAAGAAGGGAAGGAGGACTGAGGACTGTCACCAAAGATCATCACTGCTGGATTTTGTCTACATGCCTGTTACCCCTGCAGGGGTTGGGCACTCTGGTGAGTGAGGGCACGAGTGGGGGTGCATTGGAAGACGGGGAGCACTTGCCACATCAAGAATATTGTCATTTCACTGAAGGGACACATCACAGTTTTTTAAAAAAAAAATGTTGGGACACTGTTTTTTATCATCACTTCGTTTTTTATCATCACTTTGTTTATGAATTGGACAGTTTACACACTAAAGCTGGACACTTTACCGGAGTGGTTTAGATTGGATTTTCACCACTTGTTTTTTTATCACAGTTTAGATTGTTTACAGATTTTTATTGATGTATTAGAGTACATATGTTATAGCACACTGCACTTTAATGTTTAATATATTGCTGTAAGAGCATTTCACACATATATATATATATATATATATATATATATATATATATATATATATATATATATATATATATATATATATATATATATATAGCTCTTTTTTCCCACAACTTTTCACACTTATATTTTATATATATAATTTTTACACTTATATATTTATGATCATTATCCAGTGCATATGTGGTTAAACAGCACCAATTCCCCCATTATAGAATTTGATCTGCTGCACATGTATCAAAAAAGGCCCACACTAAAGAACTTTTCAAAGTACGCGGGGAGTCAGCAGCGCCCTGCACATGCGGAGCTCTGCGGTGTGATGCAGTCGGGTGGCTGCCCTTAAGCTGGCCCCTGGAGGGTATCCTGCCTCGTTGGAGATGTGCCTCCTCCTCCTCTCTTCTATCAGGCACCCACATAGAGTCAGTGACCTCATAATCCCCTCCCTCCTCATCACTGGAACAAACCTGGCAGTGTGCTGCAGCTGGGGGAACATGGCTGTCAGTTTCTTGTCCTTCTTGGTCACCGGATCCCTCCACTTTAAGGATATCACCATCACTTCCACCCCCCATATTTGATCCCAGTGGATGGAACACATTATTATGAACTTTTGACTTATTTATACACATCAGCACTTTGGATTATCTTTGTCAGCACTTTGCATTTTTTATGTTTTGCACTGTTGGTACATATTCACTGAATACATCGATTTATATAGGCACTATAGCTGCATGCATAAGTACGTATATATTGTTTATGCTTTTATGTCATAGATTTGAAGCGCAAAATCACTTTATTAGTATTAATATGTTGAGTGTATGTGAACACTTTTGATTTTGCTGCAGTCCACAGAGACATCATCACTATTCATACTATTTCTTAATACTGAGTTATGTTATTCTATTCCGGCATTGACATAGTCCGTATACTCAATATAGCGCGAGCGACAACACCACATTTTCTTGGGCACCCCCTCTCTCTGGGCTTACGTTACTGTCTTCCTCAACCTTGGTACCTTCGTCGGAGCCTTCAAAACGCTGCACATCCTCCTGCAGCATGTACCCGACACTGTGGTCGAACAGTTCGGGGGACTGCTCTGTGCATGAAGGTGGGGCTAGGGAAGGAGTGACTGATGACATTTAGCCGATGGAATAGGCTGCTTTGGCAGCTGCATTGGCAGGCAAACTACTATGAGCCTGGGTGACAGAGGATAAGGAGGATGAGGACGGCTTTGTTATCCACTTTACCAACTCTTCTGCATGTTGTGGATCAACACGGCCAGCTGTCAAAAAAAAGGACAAGCGTGCCCCATGGTCATGTGCTGAGGATGCACCGTGTCCATGACCAGCACTGTTGGCTGTAGACACAGAGCCTGCTTGCCCTCTTTTAGTGGCCTGTGAGTGTCTGCCTCTTCTTGGTGGCCTTCCAGACATGCTGTAAAATGTTATTAGCAAAACTCCGCCTGAAGTTTACTAGAAAAAGTACACTAGGAATGGCCTGCAGTCAGATATAGGCTTGGCTAGACTAGAATGCAGTGGATATATATATGTAGGAGACTGTAAATATATATATTTAATGCACTGCAGATCACTGAATCGCCTGCCTGAAAGTGTGTTTGAAAACATACACCAGCAATGTCCTGCAGTCAGATATAGGCCTGGCTAGACTAGAATGCAGTGGATATATATATGTAGGAGAATGTATATATATATATTTAATGCACTGCAGATCACTGAATCACCTGCCTGCCTGAAAGTGTATTTGAAAACGTACACCAGGAATGGCCTGCAGTCAGATATAGGCTTGGCTAGACTGGAATGCAGTGGATATATATATATGTAGGAGACTGTATATATATTTAATGCACTGCAGATCACTGAATCACCTGCCTGCCTGAAAGTATATTATATAGTTATTATATAGTGGCTAGACTGGAATGCATTGGATATACTGTATTTATCGGCATATAACACGCATCGGCGTATAACACGCACCCCAAGTTTAGGAGGGAATTTTAAGGAAAAAAACTTTTAGGAGTAAAATTTAAGGAAAAAAAAAACCTACATTAAAATGCCCATCAATGCAGCATCATCTGTCCATCTGCAGCCTTTTCAGTGTCAGTGCAGCCTTGCCTCAGTGTCCATTGCAGCCTTGTCAGTGCAGCTTTGCCCCATTGCAGCCATGTCAGTGCAGCCATGTCAGTGCAGCTTTGCCCCAGTGCAGCCTTGTCAGTGCAGCTTTGCCCCATTGCAGCCATGTCAGTGCAGCCTTAACAGTGCTGCTTTGCCCCAGTGTAGCCTTGTCAGTGCAGCTTTGTGTGATCTGTGTGATCGCCACCGACATACACAGCCGTGTGTAGATTCAAATATGGCGCCAAGACTGCAGAGACTCGGCGGAGCCAAGATACACATAGCCGAGTGTTCTCGGCTATTTTCGGCTATGCTCAGCTATTCTCGGCTATTCTCGGCGCCGCTCACTGTCACACCCTGCAGTCTTGGCGCCATATTTGAATCTACACACGGCTGTGTATGTCGGCGGCGATCGTAGCAATTGCCGCGATCGCCGCCGATCAAACAAAATTGGCGGGGATCGGCGTATAACACGTACCCATTGCAGCTCCCTGTATCACCTGCCTGCCTGAAAGTATATTAGAAACAGTATGCCAGGAACGGACTGCAGTCAGATCTAGCTAAACTGGATACAGCGGATATATATAAATATATATATATATATATATATATATATATATATATATATATATATATATATATACATATATACATATATATGAGACTGACTGTATATATATATATATATATATATATATATATATATATATATATATATATATATATATATATATATATATATAAATACACTGCAGTTAACTGAATCACCTGCCTCCCTGAAGTATAGTAGAAACAGTACACCAGCAACGGACTGCAGTCAAATCTAGCTAAACTGGATACAGTGGGGGGGGGGGGGCGGAGCTAGCCGTGGACAGCAATGGACGCTTAATGCAGCAGCTCCATGGCCATCAGGGCAAAATCGGCACACACCGGCCTGCATACCACCCAGCACGGACCACCGAGCACACCGGAGCTGAGGCTGAACATCGGGGACCTGATCGATCATGCCTAGGTGGCATAAAGACAGCAGAAAGTCGGAGAAGCTCACTGCATACTTCACACAGGGGCTCAGGCAAGATGGCAGCGGTGCATCAGAACATGCCAGATCCAGCACTCCTCAGCAGGGACCTGCTAAAGGTAATTTGGTTAAAAGGAGTGCGCCATCTAAAAGCCCACAACTCCCCTTCATACCCCTTCATCTGGGAGCCCTGAGAAGGCAAGATTGAGGCTGGATGCAATAGATTCAAACCGGGAAGAAAGCCAGGGCCCAGATTCACGGGAGGACACGAGGGAGCTCCCTGACTCAATTGATCTCTTTCCTATAAACAACCAGCCAGTGCTGGACACCACTCTAAAAGAGATGTTAGTGTCCCTAAGGAGCTTACTGCATGCTGACATGCTATCATGTGTTCATAAATTTGGGGTAGAGCTGCAAGCTACATCCTCCAGAGTAGATCACAAAGATGGAGGAATTTGCAACCACCATCAATGATCTAGTGCAGTGGTTCTCAACCTTTCTAGTGCCGTGACCCCTTGATAAAATTTCCCAAGTTGTGGGGACCCCTAACAGTAAAATTATTTTCGTTGGTCATTTCATTGCTGTAATTTTGCAACTGTTATGAATCGAAATATAAATATCTGATATGCAGGATGTATTTTCATTCCTACAAATTTAACATCTTAAAGCGTAGTGATTAATCACAAAAACATCTGTAATATACAGCGCAAAATATTTATTTAACATATAAGTTACAAATGAATAAAATGCCCCACCGAGAGACAGGGTAAAGTCCAGGCAGACGGCGGGCGGGCGGTGGGGCACAGCGGGAGCATTGATATGGCACGGGGGCAGCATTTGATGGTACAGTGGGAGCATTTGATATGGCACAGTGGCTGCGTTTGATGGGCACAGTGGCTGCGTTTGATAGGCACAGTGGCTGCGTTTGATAGGCACAGTGGCTGAGTTTGATGGCACAGTGGCGGCAATTGATGGGCACAGTGGCTGCGTTTGATGGCACAGTGGCGGGGTTTGATGGCACAGCGGTGGCGTTTGATGGTACAGTGGCTGCGTTTAATGGCACAGTGGATGCGTTTGATAGCACAGTGGCAGCAATTGATGGGTACAGTGGCTGCGTTTGATGGCACAGTGGCGGCAATTGATAGGCACAGTGGCAGCGTTTGATGGCACAGTTGCGGCGTTTGATGGCACAGTGGCAGCGTTTGATGGCACAGTGGCAGTGTTTGATGGCACAGTGGCGGCGTTTGATGTACAAAAATGCTTTTATTAATTAGTATCCCTGATTTACTAAAACACTGGTGTTCCAGTTCCAGAATCAGCAAGCCGTCTGTGTTAACCGGAAAAGACGTTTTGTCACCGCCATCTTGGTAGACTCGTCCTCAGCAAGCGGACTTCGGTGGGTGTAAAAAGATGTCCGCTTGCCGACTTCTAAGTGTAGGCTCACTGCGGACGAGAGTACCAAGATGGCGCTGATGGAACGTCACATCCGTGCGGTTTCTCCTCTCCCGGAAATGACATCTCGCTGGCCGAGTCGGACAGACTCCGGCATAACACAGTAATTCCCGACCCCTGGCAAATCGGCAATCGACCCCCCAGGGGGTTGCGACCCCCAGGTTGAGAACCGCTAATCTAGTGGATGCCCATGACAACACTGAGGATGACATGGAGGCGATCTAAATTAGCGGACTTTGAGGACCGCTCCAGACAAAATAACTTAAAAATCAGAGGGGTCCCAGAATCGGCCCAACAACCTAATTTGCGTGAATATGCAGCGCAACTTTTCAAATCCATATTACTGGATGTGACAGATTTAGATATCACAGTGGACAAGATCCACTGATTACCAAATCATCTTACGTCTACACTTCTTTCAAGTAAAGAAGCGTCTAATGGCAGCAGCACCAAAGATCTTTTCCCCTCACAATACAGGGACCTCCAAAATTTTGCTGACCTTTCTCAGTTCACCTTAGAGAAACGCAGAAATCTGAATACCATTTCAAAAGCACTAAGGAACCACAAGATCACCTACAAGTGGTGGGTTCCCAACTAAACTGATCATCACTAAAGAAGGTAAAGATCACATTGTGGACACTCTAGCCAAAGGCATACAGTTTCTCAAAATGTGGTACCAGAAGGGTCTCCTCAATCCTCCAAAAAACAAAGCCCAAACCACATTGCGGAGGACTGGAATCTAGTCACTTCCAAAAATGCTCACAGACACAGCTAAACTGAATGCAGCCAGCAATGGGAAATACCTGCTGCTCCCTGATTAGGAGAAAGCTGTTAATCGGAACTGTTCTCTGTTTACACCCCCTATGCATACATGAGTGGCATAATGCCACACCCGCGTCGCATTGACCTATGTTTGTTACAACTATTTCTACCTTTCTTCTTAACTATTGTTCAAATCCGCAGTCACAGTTCTACCCATCCCACCTCAGGAATGTCTACGACAAGGCACAGAAGCAATGATAACAACCACAACCTCAACTGCCAACACCTCAGAGCCTGGCTTACCAAGATAACCAACCCATGTAAGTGTTACCAACACCTGCTACATAACACCATCCCTGCCCAAACTCCAAGTTGACATCACCTTTCTAACTATGAATGACAGGGGTCTAAACCACCCAGCGAAACGTAGATCTCTGTGGAAAGAGGCAACACAGAATAACTGTGACATTTTGTGCTCCCAGGAAACCCACTTTAACATCCATGCCCAACCCTCCTGTTCAAGTCCCAAGTTTGCACACATTTTTTTTCTCCAGTGCGGATACTAAGAAAAGGAGTGTACTCACTGCAGTAAGGGACACGGTAGCCTTCCACTTACACAATAAGATCTCTGACCCTATGGTCAGATACCATGTTCTGATTTGTGACATTAATTCCACAACCTATACAGTGGTTAATGTAAATACACCAAATGTGCATCAACCCTGCTTTCTGCACAGAATTCTGAAAAAGATCTCACAGATCAGACAAGGTTACCTACTGATCTGTGGAGATTTCAATCTACCCCCAGATCCTAAGATGGACTCCACCACATCATCTAATAGACAGCACCAGGCACTCCAACCACTTCTTCCCTGAAATGATCTATACGATGCATGGAGATGCTTACACACTACAGAAAGAGACTACTCCTTTTTCTCCACAAGCCATAAAACCTATACAAGACTTGACCTTTTCTTAACAGATAAATGGTTACTAACCAAAATTCAAATGTCTAAGATTAACACTATCACTTGGTCGGATAATGCCTCGGTGTCTCTGCGGGCTGACGATGCATTTAATGCCAAGTCCAACCCACGGATATTCCAGGATGATCCCTCCAAATAAGATCTAATGAAAAACCTTAAAGAATTCTTTGAACATAATGTGAATTCTGTGACTGACCCTTCTATAAGCTGGAATGCACATAAGGCGTTTATGTGGGGCTTACTGATTCAACTGGGAGCCAGAGCCAAGAAGTTAAGGGGACGGCAGATTCAAACTATTTCTTCCCGTATACAAACACTAGAAGCCCAAAACAAATTTAATACTACTCCAGCAATGTCGGACAAACTAACTAAACTGGAGGACTTTGAAAAGACCACAAAGAGGCTTAAAATGTCCTACTACATTAATAACAATAAAGCAGGTAAATTACTTGCCGCTCGGCTTAGAGGGCACAGACACAAAGTAAAAATACCCTATATAATCCATCCAGTTGACAAATCTAAATTATACCATCCTCAAGCTATAGCGGATGCTTTCAGTTCCTACTACGGCTCACTTTACAATCTAAAACTAGATCCTAGCACGATCCAACCTACCTCCCACACGATTGCTGAATTTCTTAGCAAAATCAATTTTCCACAACTCACAGAAGAGCATATAACCAAATTATACTCTCTATTTACTATACAAGAAATTTCCCAGACCATAGATTCTTTACCTAATAACAAGTCACCAGGCCCAGATTGCTTCACTGGGGAATATTTCAAAACATTCAGAGATATAATAACTCCCAATCTATTAGAGGTATACAATCAAGCTATCTCCCCATCTTCTTTCCCATCTGAAATGCTTAGAGCTATGATTGTTGCTTTGCTGAAGCCAGGGAAGGAACCCAACGTCCCACAAAACTTCCGCCCTATATTGTTACTCAATAACTCAAATCTACGCTAAGTTAATAGCTTACAGGCTGGTGGACATTCTGCCATCTGTGGTCCATTTGGATCAATCAGGGTTCACCAAGGGAAGCCAGAGGGCTGATGCTACCAGGCACCTAATTAACATCAAAAAATAAAATGCCTTCTCTGCTCCTAGCTTTGGATGTAGAGAAGGCATTTGATAGAGTCCACTGGGATTATCTGGAGCAAGTTCTCCATAATTTTGGATTCCAGGGCCAGATTCTTCAAGCCATCATGGCGCTGTATACAACCCCATCAGCCCAGGTCTATATTTCGGGCATGCTTTCAACCCCATTCAACATAACAAACAGAACCCTCCAGGGGTGCCCTTTATCCCCACTAATTTTTAACTTGCTTGTGGAACCTATGGCTGAATATATCCGCCAACATCGAAAAATCAAAGGATTCTCAGTAGGGGGTAGAATGCATACCATCAGCTTATTCGTGGACGACATTATACTGATGTTAACGGACGTTACATCCTCCCTGGCTTCTGTACATCAGGCTTTACAACTGTTCAACACTGTATCATGCTATAAAGTCAATGAGTCCAAGTCATACCTATTGGGCCTGGGTCTGACCAGTGACATCAAGAAGGATATTAGCACTAATTTCTCCTACACATGGAAAGAAAAAGGTATAGGTTACCTCGGAATCACTCTCACCCCTAGAACATCAGATCTAGTTAAAGAGAACTATACCCACGTCCTCCACACCCTAAGACACAAGCTGGACAATATAGGGAAGTTTAAGTTATCTTGGTCAGGTAGGCTAGCTGCATTCAAAATGCAAATTCTCCCACAATTTTTATACCTGTTCAGGACACTACCTATCTCAGTCCCTAAAGTATTTTTCCAACAGGCACAGTCTGAGCTGAACAAATTCTTATGGATGGGGAAAAGCAGACTCTTTTTATTACTCTTAAACAAGCAGGCGGGGTGGATCATACACATTTACAGGATTACCACGCTGCAACACTAGTGCAGATTATGACATGGTGTGATCCTCATGCCAAAACCCTGTGGGCCGAACTCAAAGGGATCCAAGTACTAGGGGGTAACTTATACGATTATGTATGGTAACTAGCTCTTTTCGCATATCCAAAACCCAAACACTCACCCCTACTATACAAGCATCTATAGAAGCTTGGCAATACCTTTCTAAAACAGTAGGAAGCTCAAGTACCCTAAAACCTCTGAAACTACCAATCACAGCTATAGCTCTCCTGATACCTGACATGTCCTTAAACTCTTGGTGTACCACCAAAAATCTCCTTCTGGGAGATCTATATGTAGGACCAATAATGAAGACATTCAGATCCTTACAGATAGAATACTCTATCCCATCATCAGATTTTTTCAAATATATTCAAATATCCCACCTACTTAAACAACACAACAACCTAACCACTCTTCCACCCTGGCAATAAACCTTATATTATACAAATACTAACACCAAACTTAAAGATACATCCTTAATATACAGACACTTACAGGATAAACAATCCTTCAAAAAAACTCCCAATATACAAGCCTGGGTGAGGAACTTTGGGGAAAGCTACGCAGAAAACAAGTGGCAGAAAGCTCTTAAAATAACCTATGCGTCTACAAGAAGTGCTGGTCTTTGGGAACTACACCAAAAAATTTTACTATGATGGTATCTCACCTCATAACGCATAGCGAAATTTACATCTGAGAAATCATTGGCATACTGGAGAGGTTTTGGAGGAATAGGAACACTATCACATATCTTATGGGCATGTCCGTGCATCGAAAAGTTCTGGTCACACATCTATCTCATAATTGTACAGATAACTGGAATACAAGTGGTCCCTTCCCCAGGTCTAGCACTTCTATCACTTGACATAGAGTTATTCCCACCACACCCAAGAACAATGGTAACCCACATACTATTAGCTGCTAGACTTACTATAGTCCGTCACTGGAAAGACAACAATCCACCCACTATACTAGAAACTCTGCAAACAATGAATATACACAGCATCCATGAAAAACAATTTGCATATAGTATAGGTACCCATGAAAGAACCAATAAGCTATGGAGTTACTGGCAAAAATGGTATACATCCAGCCAAGACCATGAGGGAGTGAAGCCTTGACGGTCTAACAATAAATATAGATGAGGTGATATTATTGGTAACACCACCAACAATGATGTTCTCAAATAGATGGATTGACTGCTGAATAGGGTTGTCCCGATACTAGTATCGGTATCGGCACCGATACTAAGCATTTGCCCAAGTATTTGTACTCGGGCAAATGCTCCCGATGCTTCCCCCGATACCTAGAAGACAGCTGTGATTGGCATGTGGGGGAGTTACAAGATTCTTCCCCAGCGGCTTTCAGCTGCTTTAGTGACATACAGCGGTGATCGGTCACCGCTGACTGTCACTGCATCCTCCTCCATGTCCCCTCCTTTCCTCTGTCCCCCTCCGCTGTCCCCCTCTGTTCCTCTCTCCTTCTCTGTGCCTCTCCGCTGTCCCCCTCTGTTCCTCTCTCCTTCTCTGTCCCCCTCAGCTGTCCCCTCAGTTCTGCTGTGCCTCTCTGCTGTCCCCCTCCATTCCGCCATTCCCCTCTCCTTCTCTGTGCCCCTCCGCTGTCCCCTCCGTTCTGCTGTCCCCCTCTCCTTCTCTGTCCCTCTCCACTCTCCCCCTCAGTTGTGCTGTCCTCCTCCTCCTTCCTTTGTGAATGGATAGAGTCAGCTGACTCGGTCCATTCACATAACTGAAACATTGTAATCTCCTGTGATTACGATGTGTCAGTTTATGAATGGAGAGGAGCCGCTGTCTTCTCTCCATTCATTGGAGCTGAGGCTGCAGAGAAAGGGACTGGGGAATCTCTATCCTCTGTCTCTTTCTCTGTCTCAAGGGGGAGATATCAGAGGTCTGTCATCAACAGGGCTGATTTAAAAAAAAAAAAAAAAAAACACATATTGCAATAAAGAATAAAAAAAATATTATTGTAAAAAATAAAAATTGTAAATAAAAAAAAACACACACACATACACAGTTCACCCCCCCCCCCCCAAAAAAAAAGAAAGCACTGTTAAAAAAAACAAAACACTGTCACGTGACATTAAAAAAAAAGTAATCGGTAATCGGTATCGGCGAGTACTTGAAAAAAAGTATCGGTACTTGTACTCGGTCCTGAAAAAGTGGTATCGGGACAACCCTACTGCTGAACATAAAGTTGTTATTCCTTTGGTTAGTTTGCTGCGCATTTATTTTTCTCTCTTTTGGTTCCTTTTATCTTTATGTTCAGAAATAGGAGTATGTGTACTTCAATAATATAGATGGGTTAGGTCAATAGAACCTAAATGATAAGATCACCACCACAACTCAACATACTCTAATGTTTAAACCTGAATTATATTCAAAATTGACATATGTCTATGATTGTACCTGTATATGTTACTCAATATAACAATTGGAACTAACCTTTATGTTCCTACATTATTATGTACTTCTCATCTGTTTACTTCTTATAAAACAATAAAAACTATTGAAATAAACTGGATACAATGAATATATATATATATATCCCTACTCCTTATAATACCAACGATACACTATTCCTCTAACCTAATACCAAAAGGGGTGATATTTACTTCTACTGATGCCAGAAAAATTTCCACTCCCGCTGGCCACGATCTCAAGTACAGTAAACAGGCCCATTGTTTGGAAACTTTGGAGACCCCTGATTTAGAGAAATCAAGAAAGTGGACTTTAAAGGCACATGGTTCCTTAAAAATTCCATATTTTAATAAAAGACAATATAAAAAATTCCATACAAAATATCCATTAGAAAAACTATGTATATAAAAACCATTAAAGCACTATTGAGCACTATATAATACAAATGTGGTATAATGCATATATACCGCACACCAGGAGCCTTGTCAAGATGTAAGCTACGTGCTTCAAGTCTCTCCAGGTTCCAAGATTTTCTTACACCAGCGTGGTTAGGTCTACATGTTTCACAAAATGGTCACTTCTTCAGGAGCTAATAGTGCGCCTATTTAGAAAAAATGTAAACCTAATAAATACAGACATTTTAAATGCAAAAAACATCACAAATACTTTGTAATCAATACAATTTAATTACTGCAACATTTGTTCATATTAAAAAAAATACTTCTTGGTGCTCTTGCCCCAGAAGTCAGAGGGGGGAAAAGTCAAAGGTTTTTGTAAAAGGACCTAAACTCAAGTAGTATTTCCTCCACTTCAGAGACAACCCTGCCATCCAAGCAACAAATTTCTGACACCACCGTTTGCATCTTAGAGTCAGCTGATAGTTTTGCTAGGAGTTTACTATTTTTGTTTCCAAACTCGAAGATCTTTCCAGCAAAGGAACCAAAAGCTCTTCTTGCATCACCCAGCTGACTAAAATGATCCGGAGTTGGAGAGTCAGAAAACATTTCTGCCGCCTTGGTTTCACCAGCTTCAAGTTGTTGGACTTTAGAGGACATCTCAGAGTGGACCGCTTTAATAGCAGAGATGTACTCCCCCCTGGTGGTGGCCTTAAATGGGTTGTAAAGCTTTGTTTTTTTTCACCTTAATGCATCCGATGCACTCTCCAGCCCCCCCAAGCCCCCCCAAGCCTCCATTTTACTTACCTGAGTCCCAAATCTCTGTGTGTGCGATCCCGCGTTGCTTTCCCACAGCTTCTGTGGGCTCTTCATTGGATGATTGATAGCAGCACAGCCATTGGCTCCCGCTGCTGTCAATCAAATCAATGATGTGGTGCACCGGGGGGGCGGGGCCGAGTGATACACTTGGCGGCTATGGCCGCCGACTGTATCACACGGGAGCGTGCCCGCAAGCTAACTCCCTTGGGAGAGCGCTTCCCAGAGGGGGGTTAGCTCTTACGGGGAGGAACCGAGACAGCTGCCGAGGGACCCCAGAAGATGAGGATCGGGGCCACTCTGTGCAAAAAGAACTGCACAGTGGAGGTAAGTATGACATATTTGTTATTTTAAAAAATAAAAAAAAACAAACCTATACAACCATTTTTAAAGGCTTACCATACCACAGGAGGTGAGGTGGAGCCTTCATTTAATTCCCAGTATTGTTTCAATTTGGGAGAGACCATCTTCTCAACCTTAGGGTCCTGTAACCACTTAGTTGACAAAGCCAGCACCTCTGACCGCTGTTCTCCGTCAACGCCAAGGTGATCTCCAGAGAGGCATGATCCGAGAGGCCCACGGACATATACGAGACCTCCCGCACCACCACCATAGCACAGGCATTGCCAAAGACCAGATCAATCCTAGATCCCGACTTATGAGTGGTAGAGTGTAAGGAGTAGGCCCTAGTGGTCTGGTGCTTCCATCTCCAAATTTCAGTATAATTAAAGGCTTGTGTCCATTGAAGTAAATCAGGAGTGTATACTCTATTAGGATTAGACAAATCCAGATATGGATCGAGGGTGGAGTTAAAATCCCCAGCTATATAAAGCCTGGAGAATTTCATATACAGTGTGCAAGACCCGCTGATTGAAAGGAGGGGGAACATATAGCTGACCATAGCATACACAGTCATTCTAATTTCCAACAACAGTATAATATAATGACCTTCTGGGTCAGTCACCAGGTGTAGAACATTGTATGGAAGGGATTTATTTAGTAGTATAGCCACTCCCCTTGTGTAGCTAGAATAGGTTGCATGGAATGACTGTTGAATCCTGGGCCTACGAAGATCAAGGATCTTGTTGCCAAGGAGATGCATCTCCTGTAGGAACAAGATATGGGGCTTATGGTGGCTCAGGTAATTAAACATCCAAGCTCTCTTAATTTTGTTGTTTAAGCCCCCGACATTCCAAGTTTCAGTTCCATACCAAGTAGATAGGTAATACACATAAGGGAGGCTTCCGCCTATTTGGATACTGAGAGAGGGTGTCGAACAGAGCTACTCTAGAGATGACCCCAAGTAACATATCATCCCAAAAGAGCCAGTTGGCCAGTGAGTATAGAGTTTACATTACATAAAAATAAAAATAAAAACAACAATAAAACCAAAATACGCTATAACCTAGCTACTGGCCACAGGTGGGAACCACATTGACTTTCCACCCTATAACTAGCAGTAGGTTGAACTCCATACTAACCAGAAACCCCAACAACAGTTCCAATCAGTTTAATACCCTGAACTCTAACTAGATCTTCTTTTTGAAGTTACTCCAGGTATTTGGACAATAGCAGTTCAACAAATTCAGTTGTTCTCTAAGAAGATAAACCTTGAGGGGGTAAGTGTGAAGCAAGCTCAAATTTTCACATGAGGTAGCTTCGGTACATGCAGAAAAAATAGTAGGATAAGACAAATTCAGGATATGGAGGATCCATGCACCTGTTGATTCCAAGAGATAAGATTTAGTTAACGCAAGGCAGTCAGCCAGTCATCAGCATACACAGGGGTATCAAAGAAACAAACCGTTCCTTCATGCTGGACATGGAGATGGCTAGGATAAAGTATGCTGTATTTAATATTTTTATCCCTGAGCCTTTTATGGACATCATTGAAGGTTTTCCTCTTCCTTTGCAAATTAGACAATAAATCAGGGAAAACCATTGAGTGGATGATATGGTGGAGATGCACCACACGAACCAGATTGTTTAAAAACATGAAGGCCAAGAGATCCCACAGACCACACGTATCCCTCCGTGCCCCACAGGCACATCTGCAGTCTGTTTTTAAACAATCTGGTTCGTGTGGTGCATCTCCACCATATCATCCACTCAATGGTAAATATACCTCCATAGATACGATGTAATACAGTTATTTATTAACGCTAAATGCTGTGTAAATGCCTTATATATTGACTAAAATTTCAAGTTCAAACTTTAATTGTGATATATTTCCCTAGAATCTAATTCCCCCTGAAGAAGACCAATGGGTCGAAATGCATCGGGGTATTCATGCGGATATTTGATGATACGCCATTCATCTGGGGGCCCTTTTAGCCATGGTTGATATTTTATGCCGATGTTTGTTACACGTGAACCAGAGTCTGTATTTTTAACAAATTTGTTGTATATTCGAATTCTTTATGAACTTGATTTATTTTATTGTTACAATAATATTCAATGTATTGCTGCCTAAAAAACCCCCTGGGGAATTTTGTTTTGTCTTTTTTGTATTATACTTTTGGGTTGTGCAGCCTTGGGTGCTCTCGCATATGTGTTTTCTCCATTGTTTTCGTCAATTTGGGTGGTTAAACACCCGTTTCCCCCTTAGCACATGAGAGACCCCACATAAGCCAGGGCATATTCCAATGGTTTGAAGATGTTGTCTGGTATATGTAGTGATCGAATATATGTATTAATATTGGGTGTATAGATAATTAATAAGTACTCTTCCGCAGCAACCCAATTCTTCCAGAGAGATGCACTTTATTGACTTCCAACACAGAACAAAGTCCAAAGTCCACAGATGACAAAGAAATCCGACAGAGGAAATATAATTCAGAGACCCATATTATTCAGTCTTCCCAGCCATGCACAGACAAGCCTCCCCTACACAGACAAGCCTAACTTACACACACAAGCCTCACTTACTAACCTATAGACTGAATGCCGTGTTATATTCACCAGGCATTGAATGGCTGAGCAATTTGATTGGCCTTTCAATTCAGGACTTTAGTCTTTCAGACAGACAACAACCCCCAGCCGTGAACAGCCGTGAACCACCCCAATTTGCACTCCCGCATATCAACATGTCCCCTTTAGATATGTGTATATCACCTGAACACCCTTTTGAATACCTTTTGGAATACCTACATTCCTGCATATCCACAAGCCCTCCTGATAAATTAGCCCCACAGGAGGGAGCCTCCGCTAGGCCAACCCAAAACACTTCCTGATCCCATTGTTACCCCCTCAGGTCTAATTACCATCAATTAATATTTCTACTATGGTCCTTTAAACAATGTACCCTTTGAAATGTTCAATTAGGTTTCCAGACCATACCTCACCTCACACACCTAGGTAGACTTGCATGAGATTAACACATCAAAGAGTCTTCAGCTGTTAAAATTCAGTTGGACAAATCAACCATTCGGTCAACATTGACTGCATGTGTACATACACACAACAATGTCCCACATAAATCGGTGAACATATTACAACATATTACAACATATACCCCCACTTGGGTCGGTTCTATCTACTAGAACTGACCCATAAATCAAACAACAAAAAAAATATCATTATGATTTAAGGTACTGGATGCTTTACAATGGCTCATATAAAATATGAAGTTGAAACTGGTTACATCTCTCTTCGCCAGCCTCTAAAATATCCCCATGAAACAGTTATTAGATAATATAACTTTTAGACCATGACTGGACAAGGATTTGGTAAACGTCAGTGGCCCATATAGCTGTTAGGCCTTATTATATCACATCAAGATCTTGAATATTGCACAAAGACGAGCTGATGTCACAGTCCATCCTTCGGTCTGACTTCATCACATCTCTCACCATCTCACTGAAAGTAAACTTGGTATGCTCTGGGAACTCCAATCCACATAAGTCCAGGATTTTTCCATCTCCAGGCTCAAGCTTTCCATTTTTAAAGATGCTTTTACGCAAACACTCTACTTTCATCTTTATAGTAAGAAGAACTATCAATGTACCAGCACTCACTTTCAAGGTCAAAAGGTTTGGATATGGCAGTAAAAACTGTGCTTCAAACTATTTTCTTGCACTTGACATTCATGAGTCCATCTTGCAAGCATTTTACAATTCACATCTGCTTCTTTCCATTTCCACAATTTGAACAAAGATGACCGGGTTGTGTACCTGTCAAGTACCAGAATTTGTTGATTGCCAGCCACAATTTGCTTTTGTAATTTGCTGTAGGCCGACCACTCATTGCCTTCAATAAAGCAGTTACTTGGATCATTCAGTCCATAATTACACCTGAATGGTATACCAACATATACATATAGATATACCACCACACGATGGTTCAGATAGAATCAGCTAGTCATCAGTGTTTATCAGATCTTCTATCCAGACAAAGCGGCAGTGGAAATTCTTGCCAGTATCTTCACCATGAAAGGTAGAAACTTCTTTTTCATCCATGTATGTCATAGCCTTTAGCATATTATAAACAACTGAATCAACAAAGTTTCAAATCATGACTAGAGTGATGAATTTCACTCACCCCTCTTATAAATTTATGAAAACCACCCAACATACTAAAATTTATGCTATGCCAAGCCATTGTGCAGCATCTCACCTTAGATGTCAAATATATTGATCAATACGCATTGTGTAATATGTACAGATGTTATGAAAATTATTTTAAGTTAAAATGCTTCTCTTTGGTTTTAAGATAAAGTTCAAGAAATAAAACATAAAGAAAATAAAAAATGAAAAGCAAAAGATATCAGGAAAAGGGAGAAAAATTAAAAAATTAGGGCGTTGAAGAAAAAAGAAAAAAAGGTCCATTGCTTGATGAATTTCGAGAGAGTCCATGAATGCTTTATAATTCCATGTATAGTGATATATTGTCTATTCAGCATTTCTCCCATAATTCTCCACCACTATTCAATTTCAGACTTCTGCTATTCACATGCAAGCATCTTCAGACGTCCCTGAAAAACAAAACTCTCCAACAAAACTAATTAGCAAGGTCCTTAAACATTGTTTGAAGTTAAAACAAAACACTATTTACACGTTTACAGTTTGGAGCTAATTCACCCCCACTGCTAGAGAAGTGTCATTTGCATTCAAAAACAGATCTGGAGAATATACATCTTGTACATTCATGACACCCTGTATCCCCTTCAACTGCTCTAATAATGTATCACGTTCCCCTCTCATCTTGTCATACTCAATTTTCAGCTGGTCATATTTGTGTTTTAACTGAGAAAATGGTATCCAAGTCTTTGACCTTTTCTTATTATTATTTTGGTCAGCTCTGTTTTTCATATTAATATCACCAATGTTTGACCCGGAGTGTCCTCTCTGGGTGTCATCATAGGATATTATCTTCTGATCTTTATGCTCAGTATTTGTCCTAAACAATGTGGCTAAATCAATTTTGACAGCCTGCTCATTTGACTTTCTCCATAAATAGTCTGCTCTCAACAATATGTCTTTTAAATCATGAGGATTTGGGGTAACTAATAAAATATTTTGTTTGATATCTTCATGCAAAGCATCTAGAAACATACTCATATGTATCGAGCCCCCACGCTCAAATGCAAGATTATTAACGACCAATAATTCCATAATAGTTGCTATCCTGTGTGACAATTCATAGGGAGATTCATTTTGCATTTGTTGGATCTTCCCATGAATAGTAACATCAGAACGTACACCATACAAAATACATAATAATTCCAGTAATATGTCCCTTGTCCTCAGAGGCTGAATACAGATTTGTTTAATTCTCATCCAAAGACCACTTCCTACAGAATGTTGCAAAACTCTTTCTAAGTCAGATGGGTTGAGATTGTACATATCTCTGACCTGCTGCACGTCACAAAACCATTTTAAAAATCTGTTTAAATCATGGTATGGAACCATTCCTATTTCTTTAAGAATTGCGTCTAATAATTTTGGTTTCAATGGCTTCATTACAAGCTGAACTTCACCTGTATTATTATTATTGTTATAAACTGTGGTAGTCACAGTGGGGGCAGCTGGTAATGCATTATCAGATTCAATATGAGGTTCTGTTTGCTGCAGATTGCTGAATCCAAGATTTGATGCATATCTGCATTCCTGAGATCTCTTCTCTAATTCCATAATTCTTAATTTTAATCTCTCATTTTCCTCTGATAATTCATCACAATGTTTAGATTTCTCAAGTAAAGCTTCTCCAATGGTAACCGCATGCAATTTTAAATTTACTGTCTCAGTGTCTGATTGGTTTTGTAACCTCTCACAAACATTGTTGCTATTATCAACTGCCTTCTGTAACTGCGCATTTTCCTCAACCTTACCATTCAAAGAACTTTCCATTGTTAGACAGCAAGATAACAAGCCCTGTATAATGCAACCTTTTCTTTTACTTTCTGAAATTTTGCTATCAAAAACATTTTTCTCTAAAAATTCCTTCATCATCGTCCACGTCTGCTTACATTTTTCTGGAATTTCATAAGGACCGCCATGGCGCTTAATACATTTTAATACCCATCTGTTAACTTTATCAGAACTGACACTAGCTTCACACTGAGTAAGCATTTTGACTATATTACTAATAATTTAAAAAAAGAGGAAATATTTTACTCACCGCATTAGTTACTCCTTCAGCTTCCAGTTCTTCTGGTACACGACACAGTCCTTTTTTTGTTGTTGTTTCCAGTCTCCAGAGAATAATTCTGGGGTTCCCAACTTGTTTAAATTTGTAGTTCAGACTCTCTTATGTCACAACCAGACATTAGAGTCACAGCACAGCTCTTGGTTCTTCATCAGACTTCTGTCCACCTCACAGGATTGTTGTCACCACCGACTTCTGTTCCTAAGTCCGAAAATGCTCTTCTGGTCACTTGTCACGGCACCAGTGTAGTGATCGAATATATGTATTAATATTGGGTGTATAGATAATTAATAAGTACTCTTCCGCAGCAACCCAATTCTTCCAGAGAGATGCACTTTATTGACTTCCAACACAGAACAAAGTCCAAAGTCCACAGATGACAAAGAAATCCGACAGAGGAAATATAATTCAGAGACCCATATTATTCAGTCTTCCCAGCCATGCACAGACAAGCCTCCCCTACACAGACAAGCCTAACTTACACACACAAGCCTCACTTACTAACCTATAGACTGAATGCCGTGTTATATTCACCAGGCATTGAATGGCTGAGCAATTTGATTGGCCTTTCAATTCAGGACTTTAGTCTTTCAGACAGACAACAACCCCCAGCCGTGAACAGCCGTGAACCACCCCAATTTGCACTCCCGCATATCAACATGTCCCCTTTAGATATGTGTATATCACCTGAACACCCTTTTGAATACCTTTTGGAATACCTACATTCCTGCATATCCACAAGCCCTCCTGATAAATTAGCCCCACAGGAGGGAGCCTCCGCTAGGCCAACCCAAAACACTTCCTGATCCCATTGTTACCCCCTCAGGTCTAATTACCATCAATTAATATTTCTACTATGGTCCTTTAAACAATGTACCCTTTGAAATGTTCAATTAGGTTTCCAGACCATACCTCACCTCACACACCTAGGTAGACTTGCATGAGATTAACACATCAAAGAGTCTTCAGCTGTTAAAATTCAGTTGGACAAATCAACCATTCGGTCAACATTGACTGCATGTGTACATACACACAACAATGTCCCACATAAATCGGTGAACATATTACAACATATTACAACAGTATAGATTGTACTTACCACTAACTGGCATAGGAGAATATTACTCCTGGGATGGAGGAAAACAATTATTTTTCCCCCTCCCCATCCTCGCTCCAATTGGCTTTCATTCCAATGGTCTGAGAATGCTGCCCGGTGTAGAACACATGTACCAAAAGCATGGGAGAATAGTGCTCCTGGGATGAAGGAAAACACTCTTTTTCCCTCCCCATCTTTTGACCTCTTTGGTTCTATAATATGTTCCTGGCTTTTCTAATGAATTGTTTAACATCTAGATATATTATCAGATTTACTTTACTGTCCAAATGTACTATTATATGTGGTTATAATATATTGTTTTGGCATGCAAGGCTCACTGCCCACGTACTGCTGTGTCCGCTTCGTGTCCCGGGGTGGCATTCCTATCTCCATCTGACTTCCCGGCACGTGGGGGGGAGACGCATTACACTTGTGTGATTCTCCCCCTTGTGGTCTCCACGACAAGGCTCTTGTTTAAGAGCAGCCGTGGGGAGCTTCTCCCGTGCCGGCGGCGTCCCGTGAACCCGCATGTCAGTGACGTCACGTGCATGCGGGTTCCCTCGCGCACGCGTGTGGCATCGTGACGTCACGCAATTGCGTCGGAGGTGACGGCGACTGCCGGGGCTTCCGCCTTCTGGAACGCCGAGGGGGCCACACAGACGCCGCCAGTCGGCGGCGTGGACGTGTGGGGGTTGGTGTGGAGGGGAGGAGTTTATCACCTGCAAGTCGTAGGATAGCCCCCTGTGATTGTACAAATTGGCAGTTTCTGGTTGATCCTTAGTTGTACCTCCGGAAAGCTGCCACTTCACTGAGAAGTATCTAGCACTAGGTAAGTGCTATGCTTAGCATACTTACTACAGTTGATATTTATTTTATTATTAATAATAGTACTATCATTAATCCACTACTTTTTGGCTTCAGGCATGCTTATTCAACATACTCATTTCACCTCTGTCATCGCTATTTACACACATACTCACATTTCAATCATCACACTCACCCCATACACTCCTGGTATCTAACTCAATAATTGAGACATGGCTTTTTTTTCACTGGTACCCATACACATTTTTTAGTTTTTATCACAGCTTGGTTTGTTTTAATTTTTTACACCATTTGGTTTTTCACTGTATGCTCCACAGTGCATTCCCACACGATCATCCCACATCCATTACTGTCACCACGGCACTACCAGCACATTCACTTTTTCCACTCATGATCAAATTGGACTTAATACTCCTAATTTATTTTTATCACCCATCATACCCCTTTTATTCATTTGTATCTCATAATCATCACATTATTAACAATTACATACTTCAAAGTAATAGGTTGTACCAACCAGATATATACAAATATCCAATCAACTACCTCAGTGAGGGCTAATCAGCTATTGCCCTACGGCACTAGATACCTTTAGATACTTTTAGAATATTACTATTAAGGTTTATAACAAGTCTTTTTATATACAATGGCAGGTGCCTCGCCCCCCGTCCTCTCCCCCGTCCAAATGTGTGGCCCCTTGTAAGTCCGATGGACTGCAGATGTGCCTGTGGGGCACGGAGGGATACGTGTGGTCTCAGGGATCTCTGGGCCTTCATGTTTTTAAACAATCTGGTTCGTGTGGTGCATCTCCACCATATCATCCACTCAATGGTAAATATACCTCCATAGATACGATGTAATACAGTTATTTATTAACGCTAAATGCTGTGTAAATGCCTTATATATTGACTAAAATTTCAAGTTCAAACTTTAATTGTGATATATTTCCCTAGAATCTAAATCCCCCTGAAGAAGACCAATGGGTCGAAATGCATCGGGGTATTCATGTGGATATTTGATGATACACTATTCATCTGGGTGCCCTTTTAGCCATGGTTGATATTTTATGCCGATGTTTGTTACACGTGAACCAGAGTCTGTATTTTTAACAAATTTGTTGTATATTCGAATTCTTTATGAACTTGATTTATTTTATTGTTACAATAATATTCAATGTATTGCTGCCTAAAAAACCCCCTGGGGAATTTTGTTTTGTCTTTTTTGTATTATACTTTTGGGTTGTGCAGCCTTGGGTGCTCTCGCATATGTGTTTTCTCCATTGTTTTCAGAAAGGATCCTGTCCCTGTCTCTGTAGTTGAGAAAGCTGACCAAGAAAGGTCTGGGATTGGTCCCAGGGATGGCCCAGCCCGTGGGTACCCGGTGAGCGCTCTCAACCAAATAAGTGGGGGGGGGACATCTGCAAGATCTAGCAGTCTTTTAACGAACTCCTCCGCAAACTCCGCCAGGCGACCCCCCTCATCCCCCTTAGGGAGACCCAGGACTCTAACATTATTGCACCTCAGCCAATTTTCAGCATCATCCGAGTTTGTAACAAGGGTCTGTACTGTGCGCTGCAACTCTGCTATGGAGGTGACATGAGTGGCAGTAAGATCTTCTGTGGTGGATACTCTGGTCTCCGTTTTGGTCAGCCTCTCCCTTATTTTGTCCAAGTCATTCAAATAAAATTGCATTCTTCTGCAAGGTGATCTATGTGCACCAGCAAGCTCTGTTCAATCACAGCGAGGATCATGGCTGTGCTGTCTTGAGGCAGCGGGGCATATTCCTCTGTCCCCGAAACCTCCCTGGGATCCATTTCCAACTCAGCCAGCAAAGCCTGGAGCCTCCCAACCAAGATGGTGTCAGGCCATGTAGAAGACATCTGCAGGGGTTATGCACCGGGAGGAGACCGCAATGCAGGAGAGTAGACTGTAACCTGGTAGTCTGCCCCCAGGATGTGCAGGAACAGCCAAGATACCAACTGTCACAGGGTTTCAGGGGCTGCAGTCGGTGCTGACAGGCAGTTTCAGTCAAGCTGCCCCTTATACTCTTATAGTGGAATGAGGAGATGGACAAGGATTGCAGGCCTGTGTGCCGGAATCTGTGGTGGATAAGGCCTAGAGCGGACCTGCAGGATGAAGGCCGGTAAGATAGCCATGGTCGCAATGCCCCAGGAGCTTGCAGGAAGTTCGGACAGGCATGTTCAGCTAGGCAGATCCCTATACTGCTGCAGTGGAGTAAGAGATGTGGATGAACTGCCAGAGGAAATTTGGAGGCTCATCAAGCTTTTTTTCAGCAAGGATGGTGATGGATTAGGATGTTCAGGCCACGGGCAGATTAATAGTGCTGAATTGGTCAGCCGTTCACAAAAAATACTGTCTGGGGCTGGAGCAGGGGATGTGGATGAACTGTCAGAGGAGGTTTGGGGGTTCACTGGGCTTTTATCAGCAAGGATGCAATGGATTCAGTTCAGGATGGTCGGGCCGTGGGTGTATGGAGCCCGCCGCGGCTGGATTAACATTGCCAAATCGAGTGTCCGCTCCCAAAAAATATTTGGCTGCAGCTGGAGCAGGGGATGTGGACGAACTGCCAGAGGAGGCTTGGAGGCTCACCAGGTTTTTCATAGTTGCCAACAGTCCCGATTTTCCTGGGACAGTGCCGATTTTGGGACCCTCGTCCAGATTTAAGCTTGTCCTGATTATTTTCCCAGGATTTTGCTTTTGTCCCGAGAAAATCGGGAATGTTCTTCGCTAAAAATGGCAGAGGCTACACACAAATGGTCTCCGCCGCCGCCACGAGTGTTGTTACTCCTTGTGTTCAGGGCAGAGGGGCGGCTTCTTTCTTCAGTGTACAAATAGAAAATTCTATTGTACACTGAAGCCTATTGGCTGCAGGGATTGTTGACCCCTCCCTGCTCTCCACTGAACACAAGGAAGTGATCAGCCTTCACCCGCCACCGCCGCCAACCCTACCGTGTGTCCGACGAGCGGGGACACTGATGGAAGGACCGGGGCGCTGCTGGCTGTGGACACTGATGGTCTTGGCTCCCCCTTTTACAAGGCTCTGTTTGGAAGACTCCTTGGATCCCCAGCTTGGGCTAGGTAAGCCCCACATTCTCACGCACCGCAGGTACCATCTTCTGGACATGGCTCTGCTGGGTATTGTAGTGTTGTGTAGTGGGCTGTGTAGTGGATAGTGTAATGTAGTAATCAGTGTAGTGTAGTGGTAATCCTTGTAGTGTAGTGGTCAATGTAGTGGACAGTGTGTAGTGGACAGGTAGGTCAATGTACTGGTCAGTATAGGAATCAGGTAGGTCAATGCAGTGGACAGGTAGGTAAGTGTAATGGTCAGTCTAGGAATCATGTAGGTCAGTGTAGTGGATAGGTAGGTCAATGTAGTGGTCAGTGTAGGAATCAGGCTTGTAAGTACTATTGTAGGAAGGGAAAGGACTCGGGGAGTGCTAAAAGTCCATAGGTTAGGGGGCTCAAATTTCTTGCCTTAAACTGGGCGCTGATAACCCATGCTACGCCACTGCTACTGGGGGCACCTGATGCAAGGACAGACTCTGCTGGGGGCACCTGATGCAAGGATGGACTCTGCTGGGGAGGCACTTGATGCAAGGATGGACTCTGCTTGGGGGGCACTTGATGCAAGGATGGACTCTGCTGGGGAGGCACCTGATGCAAGGACAGACTCTGCTGGAGAGGCACCTAATGCAAGGACGGACTCTGCTGGGGGCACCTGATGGCATCTGGTGGCAGGCGACGTGGCAGGTGACACGCTCGGGGCTTCCACTGATTCTGCATTATGGTGAGTTGAATGATTTCATTTTATATTACAATGTAATAATAGAAATAATGCACTTCAATCACCCTGACACCATAACAACCATGGTGCCAGGATGATTGAAGCGCTAACTCCAGGTGTTTGGAGTATCTTTATCTGCTGATTTGTTAAACTTTCTGGAATACACATATTTCTATTGTGGTGTAGGATCTGGGCCTGC
The DNA here is from genome assembly GCA_037952925.1 of Lithobates clamitans. Classification (NCBI taxonomy): domain Eukaryota; kingdom Metazoa; phylum Chordata; class Amphibia; order Anura; family Ranidae; genus Lithobates; species Lithobates clamitans. The sequence continues at coordinate 810,914 of JBBGZY010001494.1, forward strand.
TGTCCTTCCATCCCTCTTTCTTTCCTTCTCTCTCCTTCCCTCCTTCTTTCCTTCTTTCCTTCTTTCTCTCTCCTTCCCTCCTTCTTTCTTTCTGTCCTTCTATCCCTCTTTCCTTCCTTCTCTCTCTCCTTCCCTCCTTCTTTCCTTCTTTCTCTCTCCCTCCCTCCCTACCCCTTTTCCTCTTGCTTTCTCCATCTCTCATTTATCTCAGACTCTAACCACGCCCATATAAGCCACACCCACTATTTCACGTAAACCACACCAATTTTTCGGAGTGGCGTGCTGCACGCACCACATTTTTCTTTTCTTGCTATGTCACGCTTACAAACGCATACCCCGCCCCTAATTATAATAGGACTCCACCTACAGCCAAAAAAAGTGTCCCTGAAATTTTTTTTACAATGTTGCCAACTATGGGTTTTTTTCAGCAAGGATGGCGATGGATTAGGATCAGGATTACTGGAGCTTCTCTCAGACATGTCTGCTGTGGCTCACATCCGGACACGCCCCCCGTTTTTATTTACTTTTTACACTTTTCTGGTAAATGAGTAGCGTACAGTGTACCCCATATTCATTCACATGGGGGACAGGATCTGAGGGAATCACAATAGCTGTTTTTAAGGACCGGCCAACCACTGTGTCCTTAACAACCATGACTCCTGTCAGTGAGATTCCCTGCTGACAGCATAATGTAAACAAAACAATTGCCATTAGTAAAAAAAACAGCACAGGGGCCCCCAAACAGTATGGGTTTTGAGGGGAGCCCCACGCCAAAATTTTTTAAAAAACGGCATGGGGTCCCCCAAAATCCATACCAGACCCTTATCCGAGCATGCAGCCGAGCAGGCCAGGAAAGGCAGGGGAAGAGCGAGCGTTTATTTTTGGTATTTTTTGGTGAATGAGTAAGGGTACAGTGTATCCCATATTCACTCACATGGAGGAGCGGGATCTGGGGGCCCCCTTTCTAGATTCTGATAAGTCACCCCTGCTGACCTCCACAACAACCACCCAGGGTTGTGGGGCAGAGACCCTTGTCCCTAATCAAAATCAAAGACTCCCCCAATGCTGAGGGTATGTGGCCTGGTATGGTTCAAGAGGGGGGCACTAGGTTATCCCCCTTTCCTGGCCTGCCAAGCTGCATGCTCGGATACAGGATGGATATGGATTTGGAGGGGACCCCTCACTGTTTTTTTTATTTTGTGGTGGGGTTCCCCTCAAGATTCATACCAGACCCAAAAGTTCTTTTATAGTTTTGGAGGGGACCCCCATGCTTTTTTTTTTTTTTAATGTTGGCAATTGTTTGTTTATATTCTGCTGTCAGTGGGGAATCCAGCTGGCAGCAATGAGCTATGGTTGTAAAGGATGCTGCGGCCAGCTTGCCGGCCTGCTCCTTAACTGGTTGCCGCCTGCCCACCGTCAAATGACGGCGAGGCGGTGCGGCTCTTGTTCTGGGATGACGTCATATGACGGCGTCCAAGAAAAGGCCGCTCTCGCGCGCCGCGCTGTGTTGCTAGGACACTGCGCGACCCCGATCTGCGGAAAGAGCTGTGTCTTTAAACATGTCCAATCACAGCCGGTCACATGTAAACAAGGAAGTGCTGGTAATCAGTGCTCCTCGCCTCACACAGAGAGACAGAGTGTGTGGCAAGGAGTGCCGATCAGCGGCATCTCTATGCAGGGGGACTGATCATCAGTGCCCTGATTACAATAGTGAAAAACAGTGTCATATAAATCAGTGCCCACCAATGCCAGCGATCAGTGCCCACCAGTGGCAGCAATCAGTGCCCACCACTGCCCACAAGTGCCACCAATCAGTGCCCATTAGTGATGCCAGTCAGTGCTGGCAATCAGTGCCACCTATCAGTGCTGCCCATCAATGCCCATCAGTGTCCCCTATCAGTGCCACCCATCAATGCCCATCAGTGCCCATCAGTACCACCTATCAATGTCGCCTATCAGTGCCCACCAGTGCCGCCTAGCAGTGCCGCCTAACAGTGCCCATAAGTGCTGCCTAACAGTGCCACTTATCAGTGCCCATAAGTGCGGCATATTAGTGCCTCCTCCTCAGTGCCACCTAATCAGTGCCCATACGTGCCACCACATCAGTGCCCATAAGTGCCACCTCATCATTGCCCACCAGTTCAGCCTATCAGTAAAGGTGAAAAATTACTTAGTTACAAAATTTACCGACAGAAAAAAGTGAAAAACATTTTTTTTTCAAAAATTTTGGTCTTTTTTTGTAAAAAATGAAAAACCCAGCAGTGATTAAATACCAGCAAAAGAAAGCTCTATTTGTGTGAAGAACATGATAAAACATTTGTTTGGGTACAGTGTTACATGACCGCTCAATTGTCATTCAAAGTGTGACAGTGCTGAAAGCTGGAAAATGGCCTGGGCAGGAAGGGGCTGAAAATGCACGGTAGGTAAGTGGTTAACAACCAGCTTTTCTTCGCACAGAATTCGGATCGATCGATCAATTTTCGACTGATTCAAATTTTAATTGTTCCAAAAATTTGAAATTTTAAAATGAATAAATGAAACAAAACTAAATGAATTCCAAAAACCAATAACGAAACAAAACTAGTAATATAACATATCTATACGAAACAAGTTTTTCTGTTCTGCACATGTCTAGACTTATTATAGACCTTATTATCACTTCCCCGTTACTCAGAACTGGAGCCAACGTGGCAGTAGACCTCAGCTTCAGGAACATTGGTGCCAATTGGTTGATCCTGCCTTCTTTCACCTCCCTCTATGCTCCCATTGCTCTCCTCCTCAACCTTACAATTCATTAATTGCGGCACACCCTCATGCAGCAAGTGACTGACACTGTGCTGAAATAGCTCAGCTGACTTCTCCACACCAATTGGTGGGGCAATGACAGGAGTATCTGTGGATGAGGAGGAAGAACAGGGAGCTTTAGCAGATACTGATGACCTCAAGCTATTCTGCTCCTCGAAGACAGAGGAGGAGGATGATGAAGACTTGGTTAGTCACTCCATCACCTTCTCTTCATTTCTAGGTATATAACAGGCCGGAAAAGAAAGTTACATGTGCCCTACCTCTAGATGCTGCACCCTGATGTAGCCTGTGGATACAAATGCTGGAAGAAAAGTTTGTCGTTCTGGCCTTCAAGTGATTAAATTGATTTTTATAAGTGTAAATATACACAATCATGGGGCGTGTCCTAATCTGACATAGAACGGTTTCTAAGTAAGTAAACAGAGATCTGAGCTCAGCCTCGCCAATTGCAGGTGAGTTGTAACTGAGTCCAAAGACTTTAAGGTCCCATTCACATCTGAGCGTGGCATTTTTGAGCAGTTTCCAGGCGTTTTGTTGTGCGTATTTGTGCATATTTGCGCGTTTCCATGCAGCGTTTTCTGGTGTTTTTGAGCTTTGGTGGTTTTTTTTGGTGTTGGTGTTGGTGTTGTTTTTATTAGCCAATAGGAAAAATGATCATCTGTTTCATCATTTGTTGCTATGTTTTTAGATTTTGTCATGTGCTTCCTGGGTGAATATGCTCCAAATACGCTCAAATCTGCCCGATTCAAGCGACAAAAAAGGGTCCAGAACTTGTTTGAGCTTCAGGCGTTGGGCTTCAGGTGACTTGGAGTGGAGATGTGAACCATCTCCATAGAGAATAATGGATTTATTCCCCTCAAGCATTTTGTAGCTTCAGGCTTCAAGCTACACAATGCTTAAGTGTGAATGGGGGCTAAGTTTAGTTTCTCTTCTGCTGTCAGCGATGGCGTCTGCTGATCTGAGATCTGAGCTGAAATGTTCCGTCTGTCTGAACATTTATACTGATCCTGTAATGCTGAAATGTGGACACAACTTCTGTCGGGTTTGTATTGATTGTGTGCTGGATACACAGGAGGGGTCTGGAGGATATTCCTGTCCTGAATGTAGAGAGAAGTTTCCGGATCGTCCTGCACTGCAGAAGAACATGAAACTACGTAACATAGCAGAGACTTTCCTGTCCACTCAGCCACATCAGGAGGAGTCCGGGGTCTTCTGTACTCACTGTGTGGACTCTCCTGTACCTGCTGTTAGATCCTGTCTACACTGTGAGGTTTCTCTGTGTGATAAACACCTGAGAGTCCACAAAAAGTCCCCAGAACACATCTTATGTGACCCCACCTTGTCCATGGAGAGCAGGAAATGCTCCACCCATAAGAAGATCCTGGAGTATTACTGCACTGAGGATGATACCTGTATCTGTGTGTATTGTGTGATTGGAGACCATAAAAGACATAAGACAGAATCACTGGATGAGGCTTCTGAGAAGAAGAAGGAGACACTGAGGAATGTTCTGCAGAAACTTCTGACAAAGAGAGAGGAGACAGAGGAAAGAGTCCAGAGTCTGCAGGAACACAGGAGGAAAGTAGAAGAAAAAGCAGCTGGTGACCAAAGGCGGCCCGTGCATTGTGGGCGCATGGGCGCCGCCCCCCCCATCCATGCGCCCAGCCCCTTTCAGGACACTGGACACATGGATTCCTATGGCAGGGGCGGGAGGGGGTGGTACATTTTGAAGCACCTGAAGCCAGAGGCTCTAATAGGCTTCAAAGTAGGGTGGGCTCAGGGCGCAGAGAGTGTGCCCTGATCCCACCCAATTGTGTGAAAATAGCGAATACATTTTTGCTATTTTCACACTAACCTTCCTTCCCACCAATCAGGAGGCAGGGCATCAGACCTGTTTCCTGATTGGCCAAAGCGCCAGGCCACCTGAGTGGGGGGGTGGGCGGGCACAGTGACTGCATATACTGGGCACAAGTGGCTGCATTTGACGGGCACAACTGGCTGCATTTGATGGGCACAAATGGCTGCATTTGACAGGAACAAGTGGCTGCATATACTGGGCACAAATGGCTGCATGTGATGGGCACAAGTGGCTGCACATACTGGGCACAAGTGGCTGCATGTACTGGGCACTAGTGGCTGCATTTGATGGGCACAAATGGCTTGATTGATTGACTCTGGATTTACATTCGGGGGACATTGTTTTTTTTTTAATAAAGGAGACTCTTGTCCCTAATCAACATCAAAGCATAAATGTTGAGGGCATGTGGCCTTTTATAGTTCGGAGGGGGGGGTGCTCGCTTGCCCCTCCCCCCTTTCCTGGCCTGCCAGCTGCATGCTCAGATAAGGTTCATGTATGGATTTTGGGGGGACCCCACGCTGTTTTTTTTTTTTTTTTTTAGTGTGGAATTACCCTCAAGATCCATACCAAACCCAAAGTTTCTTATACAGATTTTTTTTTAATGTCAGCAATTGTTTGTTTATATTCCGCAGTCAGTGTCCAGCTGGCAACAGATGAGTTATGGTTGTAAAGGACACTGTGGCCAGCTTGCCGGCTCGCTACTTAACAACCATCTATTCTTTACACAGAATTCAGATCGGTCAATCAATTTTCGACCAATTTGAATTGTAATTGTTGCAAAAATTTGGAATTCATTTGAAAATGAATAAATTAAACTAAACTAAACTAATTCCAAAAACGAATAACAAAACAAAACTAGTAACTTAACATTTTTCTGCTCTGCACTTGCTTAGACCTTATTATCACTTCCCCGTTACTCAGAACTGGAGCCAACGTGGCAGTAGACCTCAGCTGCAGGAACATTGGTGCCAATTGGTTGATCCTGCCTTATTTCACCTCCCTCTATGCTCCCATTGCTCTCCTCCTCAATCTTGCCGTTCAATAATTGCTGTGCATCCTCATGCAGCAAGTGACTGACACTGTGCTGAAATAGCTCAGCTGACTTCTCCATGCCAATTGGTGGGGCAATGACAGGAGTATCTGTGGATGAGGAGGGAGAATAGGGAGCTTTAGTACCTACTGATGACTTCAAGCCAGGGGCTGATTGACAACACTCAGAGACCCTGGACAAAATAAAGCGAGGGTTAGTCCCTGCCCATGACCCACCCCTATCTCTGCCCATGGCCCACCCCCGACCTCACCCCTACATTTTGCACAAAGTACAACTTCTTCCTTTTTTTTTTAATGGGACCTGGAGGGGGGACTCTCTCTAACAGTGTCCATTGGAGAGTCTCTGTTAGAGAGAGATACCCACCTCCAGGACCCATTAGAGACTACAAAGGAGTATAATGGGTCCTGGAGGGGGGCCTCTTTGTAACAGAGTGTACAGTGAACACCTTTATTCACTCTGGTCCTCACAGGACCCCCTCCTTGTGCCATGACTCTCACCCCTGCCCCCACCTCTCACAAAGTAGAAATAAAATTGGCACTGTGTAGAGATCCTCTTAATCTAACTATGGGTACTGTAGCAGTGGCTGGCTCCTGCGTCCTCTGTGGCTGGCTCCTGTGGGTGGCTGGCTGGCACCCTGATGTGGGTGGGTCACTGTGGGGGGCTGGCTGGCTGGCACCCTGGCCCTGCTGTTAGTGGGTCACTGTGGGTGGCTGGCTGGCACCCTGACCCTGCTGTGGGTGGGTCACAGTGGGTGGTTGGCTGGCGCCCAGGCCCTGCTGTGGGTGGGTGGCTGGCTGGCACACTGGCTGGCTGGTGTGTCCTCTCCTCTGCCGTTTTGGGCAATGTTTGCTGAGGTGAGGGAGGGACTTGGAGGGAAGCGGTGGCCTTTTCCCTATCCGGGACGGTAGAACTAGAAGGTTTTCAGCAGGCCCTGTGGACGGATACGCTCAGCGCAACACATAATGACATCGTGTGCATGTGCGGGTCCTCTCTGTGGCCATTTGAGAGTCTATGTTAGAAAAAGCCCTCATCAGTGCCCATCAATGTAGCCTCTCCAGTGCTCATCAGCACAGCCTCATCAGTGCCCATCAATGCAACCTCACCAGTGCCCATCAATGCAGCCTGATCAATGCCCATCAATGCAGCCTCACCAGTGCCTCTCAATGCAGCCTCACCAGTGTCTCTCAATGCAGCCTCACCAGTCTCTCTCAATGCAGCCTCACCAGTGACCATCAGCGCAGCCTCACCAGTACCCATCAGTGCAACCTCACCAGGTCCCATTAATTCAGCTTCACCAGTGCCCATGAATGCAGCCTCACCAGTGCCCATGAATGCAGTCTCACCAGTGCCCATCAATGCAGCCACACCAGTGCCCATTATTGCAGCCTCACCAGTGCCCCTCAATGCAGTCTCACCAGTGTCCATTAATGCAGCCTTACCAGTGCCCCTCAATGCAGCCTCACCAGTGCCCCTTAATGCAGCTTTACCAGTGCGCCCCTCCATGCAGCCTCGCTAGAGTGTCCCTCCATACAGCCTCAGCAGAGTGCCCCTCCATGCAGCCTCACCAGAGTGCCCCCTCCATGCAGCCTCACCAGGGTGCCCCCTCCATGCAGCCTCACCAGAGTGCCCCCTCCATGCAGCCTCACCAGAGTGCCCCCTCCATGCAGCCTCACCAGGGTGCCCCCTCCATGCAGCCTCAGCAGAGTGCCCCTCCATGCAGCCTCACCAGGGTGCCCCCTCCATGCAGCCTCACCAGGGTGCCCCCTTCATGCAGCCTCACCAGGGTGCCCCCTCCATGCAGCCTCACCAGAGTGCCCCTCCATGCAGCCTCACCAGAGTGCCCCCTCTATGCAGCCTCACCAGAGTGCCCCTTCATGCAGCCTGATCAGTGCATGGGGGTTAGAGAGGAGAGCCGCCGGATCACACAGAGCAGCTAACTCCTGCTGTGACAACTGGCAACCACTGTCATCGGATGTCCCGCCTCCTTTGTTAGACATCATATGTTCCGGCATTGGACCAGTGAGATGTCTACCAAAAGAGCCGGTGCGGGAGGTGGTACATCGGATGACAGGGGTAAATGGGAGATCCCCACTTTATGTGATCTGGCGGCGCCCGCCCTCCTCCCTTAACCTCCGAGGCAGCACTGGGGCCTCTGCGGGCCCGAAAAGATGATCACCGGGGGTCCGCGGCAGCAGAGTTTTTGTCCCTGGACCGGCCCTGAAGGTTTCAGCAGGTGGCAGTGGCAGGCCCCCTTCAGCGGCCGGGCCCTTGGACCACGTCCAATTGGACCGACTGGTCAGTCCGCCCCTTCTTCAAGCTATTCTGTTCCTGGAAGAAAGAGGAGGATGATGAAGACTTGATTAGACTCCACGGTCTTCTCTTCAGCTCTGGGTGTATAACAGGCTTGCTGCCGGAAAAATGTGCCCTACCCCTAGGTGCTGCACCCTGATGTGGCCTGTGGATACAAATGCTGGAAGAAAAGTATGTCATGCTGGCCTTCAAGTGGTTAAATTGATTTTTATAAGTGTAAATGTACAGTCATGGGGCTTGTCCTAATCTGATATAGAAAGGTTTCTAATTCAACAGAGAGCTGATATCAGCCTCGCCCTGTGCAGACGAGTTGTAACCGAGTCCAGAGACTTTCAGTTTAGTTTCTCTTCTGCTGTCAGTGATGGCGTCTACTGATCTGAGAGCTTAGCTGGAATGTTCCCTCTGTCTGAACATTTATACCAATCCTGTAATGCTGAGATGTGGACACAACTTCTGCCGGGTCTGTATTGTGCTGGATACACAGGAGGGGTCTGGAGGATAATCCTGTGCTGAATGCAGAAAGAAGTTTCCAGATCGTCTTGCACTGCAGAAGAACAAGAACATGACTTGACTAGGGCAGTCAGATAACTCACTACCCCAAACATACATGTATACCAACTTATATTACTAACAAACAACGACACTGACACCTGCTGGATGTAAATGGCCTACTCGGCCTTTTATTATCAAAACCAATAAATAACATATTATTAAAACATTATTCATAAATATTCAAAAACTATTCTGAAATCAATCCAGCTCCAATCCCACTCCTTGGTTGCAGGACCCTGACGACCCCCACTTCCACTTATTGGTCTGTAATACTTATGGTTAGCATTTGTCCCAAGCCGACATAAATTGCCTTGAGGACCACTAACTGACCACAGACCCCCAACAACTTATTACCCGATAGTATAATCTTAAAAACCAGACTGACCGGGAAGACTCAAAACCTGAGAATGGGTCCCCATTCTCTCAATACCTCAGGTATTTTATGCTTGTCACCAAAACCGAAACCTTACACTTGTGCCCGCCGCCACACCAGCAGTGCTCTGCGAATGCCATCCTCTAAACGCAACTCCCAAAGGTCAATCCCCACTGGGTTGAGATGTACCCCATCCCCCCACAAGTACCTCCAAGTTTCCACCTCTAACTCCAAATGTCTTACCACCACTCCACCATTACGGGCAATAAACCTACCCACCTCCTTGTTGACCTTAATCCGGGTCTTATTAATTTTTTCAATGGACCTGGCACCCCTCCACTCCAATCTCGCTACAATGTCTGACCATACTATGATCATTTTAGGGAAAGAGGTCATCAACCTGAGAAAGTCCCACTTTATGTCCTTTATAACCTGTCGCATGGGCCTAATTGATAAATCATTGCCCCCCCACGTGAAGGACCAAAACATCTGGAGGCTGGTCCAACCGTGCGAAGCGATGGACCTCAGGTACCACCTTCTGCCAAATTATACCTGGCATCCCAATCCACCGTATGCTGCCTTCCTCCCTGGCCAGCCTCAACTGTCTACCCTCCGGCCTGTCATCAGCCCTCTTTGCCCCCCAAAAAACATAAGAATGTCCCATGATCCAGATGAGACATCGGGGAAAATCTGAAAAGACATAACAAAAAACATACCCAGCCAGGGGCAACACACAAACTAAAGGACGTACAATACACATGAAGAAACACAAACACATCATAACAAATGAGGACGAACATACAACTTGTATCTATTGGATTCCCACCTGCCAATCTTTTTTATGGATTCGGAAGGAAGCCCCCACCGAGAGACCTCAGTGGCCGCCCCGATGCGAAATGAATGGGCTGCAAATTCCTCCGGACTAAATCCCCCTGCCTGCAGGCACCTACGGAAAACTGCCGTAAATTGAAACCTGGACAAGCATGATCCATCAAGATGTACTAGCAATGCCCCCTCCCCTGGCGGTCAAAGAGCCATAAAATGCTCTAAGGCTGCCACTGGACAAAATTTGTCACAACAGCCCCTGAATAATGACACCTGGATCCCTTTTCCCAGCTGATCCGTTTTTGACCGACTGACCCAAATCTGTACCGCCCCTGCCGAAAACTGTATATCCCCAATCTGCAAGCCCCCGGCTACCCGCCTGGAGGGTGAAACCAGCTCACCAATTCTAAACGCCCCAAAAAAGGCAAGCGCAAAAGCCGCCCGAAAGAGAACCTGCTCATAGGCCGAAGGTCATACTTTTGTCAGATTTCCTAGAATGCTTTCTAGCACCTCAAAGGACACCGTACGTCTGGAATCCGGTTTGTGACTGCCCTTTCCGGTAGCCCCTCAACGCCCTCCTAACCACAAAGGATTTTGTGAAATCTCCATAACCTGCTAATTGAAAGAAGAATGCCAGGGCCGCCATCTTTTTTCCAATCGCTGCCCCAGAAACCCCATTCGAGTAGTTACTACATATAGCATACAACAAACAAGCCTGTATATCTTTGGGGTCCTCCGACCCGCCTACCTCCTCTAGAAGCACAAACCATTCCTGCCAAACTTTTGAATACGCTGTCCATGTTCCAGCACTGAGAGATTGCCTGATCAATCCCGTGGCGACTCCAGAGCAAGTTTCCATAAACTTGGCAGACATGGCTCCCCTCTGAGTTCCACCTCGGGTGCCAGCAAACGAAACTCTTCCCACTGGAAACGAGATAAAGCATCCGCTAACTTGTTATCCACCCCGGGAATGTGCACTGCATATATAAAAATATTCAACCTCAAACAGCACAGTACCAAGTGCCGCAACAATCTTATTACAGGTGGGGAGAAAGCTGTAATATTATTAATCGCCGATACGACACCCATGTTGTCACAATTGAATCTAACTTTTTTGTTCCGCAATACCTCCCCCCAAATTTCCACTGACAAATCAATGGGAAACAGTTCCAACAAAACCAAATTCTTTAGGAACCCAGCCTCCCTTCAAACCTCCGGCCATGGTTCAGCACTCCATCGCCCCTGGCAGTAAGCACCAAAGCCCACCAAACCAGCCGTGTCCGTGAACAAGACCAAATCAGCATTGCTGACTGGCCCTGTTTGCCACACTGAACGACCATTGTAAGATTCCAGAAATACATCCCAAATCTTCAAGTCATCCCGAAGCTCTTTGTTCAGCCGCACAAAGTGATTGGGTACCCGTACCCCCGATGTCGCCGCCGACAGCCGTCGGCAAAAAATGCGACCCATCGGAATAATCCTGCAAGCAAAATTCAATTTACCTAACAAGGATTGCAGCTCCTTCAATCGAAGCTTATTCCGGACACGCGCCATACTCACCTCACTCCTGAGGGCTACCAATTTGTCCTCCGGCAACCTACACTCCATAGCCACAGAATCGATCTTGATGCCCAGAAAAACCAAATCTGAAGTAGGTCCCTCCGTTTTATCAGCCGCCAACGGAATACCAAACCGCTCAGCCAGGTGTTGAACTGTGCCTAGCAACACCCCGCAACAAAGGGACTCCGGAGGGCCGATACATAAGAAGTCATCCAAATAGTGGATGACTGAGTTAACCCCAGCAACTTCCCTAACTGCCCACTCAAAAAACAAACTAAATGCCTCAAACAGGGCACAAGAAATAGAACAGCCCATTGGGAGGCAACGATCTATAAAGTAAGAACCCCTGCCAACAACATCCTAACAAATGACAACTTTGGGGATGAACTGGTAGCAATCTGAAAGCAGATTCCACATCCGTTTTCGCCATGAGGGCCCCTTTTCCATACTTCCTAACCCACGTGATAGCCGCGTCAAATGATGTATAGGTAACCGCACAAACCTGCGGATCGATACCATCATTCACGGAACTACCTTTGGGATAAGACAGATGATGAATCATCCGAAACTGCCCTGGCTCCTTCTTCGGAAACACACCTAACGGTGAAAATATCAAGTCTGGCACTGGCAGGGGCGGGAAATGGGCTAGACATCCGACCTAACACCACCTCCTTCCCTAGTTTTGCCGACACCACTTCATGATGTAGAAGTGCTGACTTCAAATTTCCCGACACAGGAGGAACTTCCCGCACCATACTCGGAATTCTAAAACCTTCCCTAAATCCTGCTTTTAACAAACTAGCCACTGCCCTATCCGGATACCTACTTAGAAAAGGTAGCATCCTTTACAGTCTCACCGGCGTCATCCCTTTTTCCAGCGACATCCCCAGACCTCCCTTTTTCTTGCTTAAAACAACGCATGAGGGGGTGTGTATCACTGCACCCGGAGCATTCGTGTTTGTAGCGACACGAGCTGCCAAACCGGCACGTTCCTTCATTAAACTGCCAGCAAACCCCTTTTTTCCTAAGGGCCGGCGATCCTGCAGGGGAAGCGCCGCCGCCCCCCCTCCTGGAAAAAACTGACTCGCAGCCCTGGATGAAGTCATCAACTTCATCCAAAGGCAATTATGGTCCCACCTAATAGAAGGACGAATGGCTTTCCGCTGATGAAATTGTTCGTCATACCGAAGCCACGCTAAACCACCGTATACCCTGTGCGCCTCACTGATGGCTTCAAGATAGCAGAATAAAGCCGAGCAATTCTCGGGGGCCTTCTCTCCAATCACGCTCGCAAATATCGCAAACGCTTGCAACCAATTTGCAAACGTCCGCGGAATAAGCCTGTATCTCCTCTTTTCCTCTTCCTCTTTCTTACTTTCATCTGGCTTTACCCGATCTAGGTTAAACTTCTCCAACGGGAGCAGGGAAAATATTTCCACAAACTCGTCTTTCCATATTTTTTCCCTCACCTCCTGTTTCAAATGAGCCCCCAAAGGTCCCTCGAAGCATACATACACTTCACACCACGCCGCATCAGCCAATCGCACCTTTTCTGCGTCCTTGTCTTTCTGCGCCACTGCCGCTGCCAAGCCCGCGACGTCCTTCTCCGTCTGAGTCCCAACCCCCACACCAGCCTTCTGCACGGGGGGAGCCACTATGCCTGTCAATTCACTGGCCCCTGAGGTGGGTGCCACCCATGGCCTAACCAGTGCCACAGCTTGCGATGCACCGCCCTCAAAACGGCAAAGTAATTCCCTCAAAGAATCCCAGAGCCCCTCTTCCTTACCGCCCCCAGCGGAACCCTGTACCTCACTAACCCCTGTACCACCACTCACATCAGACATGACAGACAAGACAGGAGAAGACAAATGCACAGCTTTCTTACCAGGCTGCGTTGGGCGAGCAGACCCTCCAGCCGCTGGTCCCGTCACCACGGCCGCCTCCTGGGGCTCCTCAGTTAGCTCACCCTCTTCACTGCTGCTCTCAGCTGCTGCTGCTTGGACCTGCGACCGACGCCGCTCCTCTTCTGCTATCTCCATCGCTCCTGAGCCTGGTTGAGTGACTGGCGGTGTTAAGCTAACTTCCCCCTGAGGGCTCCGACCTCTGCTGCTGTGTCCATCTTCGATGACATCATCAAGCTGCGCCGCCGACATGGCCAGCGCACAGGCATCTCTCTGGCCAACCCTCCCAGGCCCTGACATGGACCTGGAGGCGGGGCCTCCTAAATGACGCTGGGGGACTGTAGCATGGCTTCCCCCTCTAGGAACGATGACGCCCCCTCCCGGCGAGCCGCCGGCCGCGAACGAGGCATGGCCGGCGCCCAATGCCGCCGTTCTCCCCCGCTGGGCCACCACTCCGACCGGAGCATCGCCAGAACGAATGCACCTGTGCTCGGACGATGATGGAGGGGACAGGCATAGGAGCCCGGTGAGTGTCTCTCCCTCTCGGACTTTGCCGTGGATGGTCATTCCTTCCAGGCCCCCTGCCCACTGACGAGGGGGTCTGCTTAGCAGGGGGGCCTGAAGGGGCCCAACTGGGACTCCCAAGCCGTCATTGAGTCCGGGGTGTGTTATCTGGGCTAAGGCGCTCAGGAGGCCTGGACCTCCTAGCCCGTGTGGGAGCAGGCCCCGGTGTAGGGGGGCCCTGCGACACCCCCTGCAGCGATGCAGCAATCTGGCTTTGCAGCCAGTCAGTGCCATGGATCTCTGCAGCAGCCCTAAGCTGTCCTAAAAGCTGTTCTAACCCACTCATCTCTGTCTTCTTCCGCAGGCCTGAACTACTCCCAACTTCTCACCTGCCTTCTTCCTCCAACTGCTGACCTCAGGTCTCAAACCCCTCGTGGACTTCACCTACCACTCCTCCCCCACTGACTTATACACCAATCCTGGTAAGTCTAATACTTTCTTTGTAACCCCACCTACTTTACTTAACCCTCTTCCTTCTGTAAGTTACTTACACCCTGTCATGTATGTCCTGCGCCTACATTTGCAATTCTGGCTACGTACATGTCTTTCCTGTCTGCTCAGCCAGATCAGGAGGAGTCCGGGGTCTTTTGTACTTACTGTATGCACTCTCCTGTACCTGCTGTTAGATCCTGTCTGCTCTGTGAGGTTTCTCTGTGTGATAAACACCTGAGAGTCCACAAAAAGTCCCCAGAACACATCTTATGTGACCCCACCTTGTCCATGGAGAGCAGGAAATGCTCCATCCATAAGAAGATCCTGGAGTATTACTGCACTGAGGATGATACCTGTATATGTGTGTCTTGTTGTATGATTGGAGGACATAAAGGACATGAGATGGAGTCACTGGATGAGGCTTCTGAGAAGAAGAAGGAGACATTGAGGAATGTTCTGAAGAAACTTCTGACAAAGAGAGAGGAGATAGAGGAAAGAGTCCAGAGTCTACAGAAATACAGGAGGAAAGTAGAAGAAGAAGAAGCTGGTGACACCAAGAGAGTCACTGCCCTGTTTAGAGATCTCATTGGACGTCTGAAAGACCTGGAGAAGAGAGTCCTGAGGGACATCTCCAGGAGGGCAGAGGGGATCTGGAAATAAAGAAGGAGGAGCTGTCCTGGGAAGCTGCGTCACATTGAGGAGCTGTGTAACATGACGGATCCACTGACTGTCTTACAGGAATCAGACACAGGTGACTTGTGTGATACTGAGGATGGAGATAATGAGGACAGAGAGAGACATGAAGAACTCCTCCATGATGGAGGGGGTCTGGATGTGGCGGGGGTCTTACACAAAGGTTTATCTGATATAATAACAGAGGTAAATGTATACTTCTATATACAGGGAGCTGCAGACATATTACTTGATGGAAACACAGCTCATAAATATCTACAGATATCAGATGACAAGAAAACTGTATCCGAGTCAGATATAGACCAGAATCGCCCCAAAACACCAGAGAGAGTCCAGGATTATTCTCAGGTGATGAGCAGTCAGAGTTTCTCCTCAGGGAGACATTACTGGGATGTGGATGTCGGGGGATCAGATGAATGGATAGTCGGGATGTGTTACCCCAGTATAGGCAGTAGAGGGGAGGAGTCAGTGATTGGAAATAATAAGACGTCCTGGGGATTGGTCAGGTATTGTAATCAGTATAGGGTGATACATGACAGTAAAGAGATTCCCTTACCCACCAATCCCTCCAGTAACAGAGTCAGGATAGATCTGGATTATGAGGCTGGGCGGATCTCCTTTTATGATCTGTGTGACCCGATCCGACATCTCCACACCTTCACCACCACCTTTACTGAGCCCCCTCATGCTGGGATATGTGTAGGGGAGGTTGTATAAAGATATGTGGGGGAAGGCAGAAGATGTGAGAACTCCACCCACAGTCTGGTGACATCACAGGGATGGGTGGTGGAATTGGTTCATTGATCAGCCAATGATTGGAGGAAGTGGTGGCTCCTGGGAGAAGTATGAGGGCCTCCTTCTGAAAATACTAGTTCCCTGGCTGTGTGTAATGTAAGGACTTATAAAGTGGTAGTAAAGACAAAATATAAAATGACAGATATGATGGCGTCTGACATAAACACAGCAGTCTTTGTTTTTCGGAGTCCTCCTGTAATTTTGTTCTTTTACCTGTTGGTTCTGCTGTTATTTCTCAACTTCCTATAACAGACCAATCTGTCCAGCAAAAGTGGCAGTTAGAAGGTTGGGACAAACTATTTACCACTGACAAGGGTGCTTACAATGGTCAGCTTTTATTCATTTAGGTAAAACCTTTATCCCAAAAGGAGAGACAAATGTTGGTGTAACGGCTTATAAAGTGTTATCTGGAGTTCTCCTTTAATTTGTTAGTCACTTATGTAAAGTCCATCTAAATCTACTAGTCCATCCAACACCCCCCTCTCCAGACAATTCTGCTGTCCAGGGGGGGTCTCCACTGCCCCTCCATAGATAGAGGAGCCACCCTAAGACAGGAAGTGTGATACTGGCAGGATCACCAGGGGAAAAAAAAGGGAAAGAACAGAAAAGGAATGCAGCCACCATATCTAAGGATTAGTAAGCTCCAATATTTGACATTTTTGTTTTGGGATTTAATACCACTTTAAGTCTCCAACCCAGAGCAAGCATGCTGGGAATAAGAATCAAAACAGTGTCAGAATTCATTATCTCTATACTTGTTCCGGGTCAGAGACTGAGACAGTATATAAGGCAAAGTATCAGCATGACAGCCAGGGAACTAGCATTCTCACAAGGAGAGTAATGGTAGAAATGGCGGCCCCCATGATTCTCTCATGACAGGTGCCCTTTAACCCTTTCTCTTCCAGAACCGTTTTAGCATTTTTGCACACATGTTTAAAAAAATAATTTTAGGCTTGAAGATTAGATAAAACCCCAAAACAAGGTATATTTTCTGAAACCAGACACCCTAGACTGGAGAATAAAATAGTGGTAGTTCCAATTTTGTATCTCACGCGATATTAGCTAAACAGTTTATTAAGCTGAGTGTGACGGGAGTCACTTTGGGCGGGGGGCTTGTGGAACCAAGCTTACCTTGGAGAACTCTGGAAACTCCTTGTCCTGCTCCCCGGCCCCTCCTACATACACTAAAATAAATTATAGGGCACAAAGACACAATAGATTACCCACATTTTTGTAAAATATAAAAGATGAGATTTTACCGAGTAAATAGATACCCAACATGGCAAACCTTAAAATTGTGTGTGCCCCTAAAATTATAACAAACTTTGGTGTGCTATATTTTCATAGACGACACTTTACAAGCCCCTACAGGTCATCAGTTTAGAGATAACTGTGAGTAATGGGCTGAGAATTTCTTATCTTCTGTCAGGGGTGAGGAGACAGATCTTGTGTTCCTAATGCTTAGGAACAGCGATCTCTTTCCTCCCCCAGTCAGTCCCCATCCCACCCACAGTAAGAAACACCTCCCAGGGAACACATTTAACCCCTTGATCGCCCCCTAGTGTTAGCCCCTTCCCTGCCAGTGACATTTATACAGTAATCAATGCATTTGTATAGCTCTAAACGCTATATAAATGTCAATGGTCCCAAAATAGTGTCAAAAGTGTCTGTTCTGTCTGCTGCAATGTCGTAGTCCCACAAAAAATTGCTGATCACCGACTTTACTAGTAAAAAAAAAAAAGGCATAAAACTATCCTCTATTTTGTAGATGTGATAACTTTTGCGCAAACCAATCAATATACGCTTATTGCGATTTTTTTTTACCAAAAATATGTAGAAGATATATATCGGCCTAAACTGATAGAGAAATTTTAAAAAATGAATATTCGTTATAGCAAAAAGTAAAAAAATATTGTTTTTTTTTCAAATTTTCTTTTGTTTATAGCGCAAAAAATAAAAAAATGCAGAGGTGATCATATACCACCAATAGAAAGCTCTATTTGTGGGGAAAAATAAAGGACATAAATTTTGTTTGGGTACAACGTCACACGAACCCCTCAATTGTCAGTTAAAGCGACGCAGTGCCGTATCGAAAAAATGGCCTGGTCAGGAAGGGGGTAAATCCGTATGTGGATGAAGTGGTTAATGAGACATCAGGGTTATAAAAGACCCCTGATGTCCCACCTGTTCCATATTGAAGCTAATGGAGCACAGATCGCAGCCCCCGGCCATACGGGCTGGTGAAAGTGCCAGCAATACCCAGAAGTGACATTTCATACATTAGTTCAGGGTCATTAGCCGGAAGCGGAGATCAGAGAATGGACATTTGCTGACCTCCATTCCCCCTACTTGGTGGCCCCACCATGCCAGTCACAGGTCCACCGATGAGCCTAGGAAATGGGCGGGAGCACACCCAGGGAGGACCGCACTTTGTGGATGTGTGGAAGTGATTGTTGTGCAGCCACCTGATTGCTTCCATATGGAAGCTGTACTATGTATGGTGGTGGTAATGGTAAAATAATTACATATAATAAATGTCATTCATAAACTGCCAGGTGTGTCTGGATTCCAGGGACAGTCCCGGGATTTGGAGGTTTGTCCCTGGAAATGTTGCAGATTTTAAAATATTTTTATATAATTTCTCTATTATGATTTGTATTACAGAGTCAGTTCTCCTTCATGGTAATAAAAATTGGTGACGGCCCGGGTATTTTATCAAACAAAATATATAGTGTAGTGCAACCAAAAACTCATAAATCAAGTCCAAATATTGCCAAAATTCCACCGTAGTGCAACTTTTAGTGACAGTTCATTGATATCCGGTGACTTCAGACTCTCGCTGGAATGTCTGCTATATTTTGTTTATTACCTATGATGTGGAAATATTGAGCTTCATATTTATATCAAGGGGCTTCAAGGGAACCATTGTGAGGACTTTCTAATTAAATTACCATGCCCCATTAGTTGTGTGTGTGTATATATATATATATATATATATATATATATATATATATATATATATATATATATATAAAGAAAAAATGTGCGCTTGCATTAGATACTTAAATCTATATTCCTGTGTGATTATCATAAACAGATAAATGAATAAATAAAACACCATCAAAATTAATTCTAAAGAGGGAAATTCTAAATTGGAAAATCGCTATGCTGCACAGCAAGTCGCGATATGTAAATTAAATACTGATATTAACCATTCCATACAAATAAATACAAAAAACTTTTGTGCAAAAAAGGTTATTACACCCAAGTGCAAAATCATAAATGTGAAAATTCAAAATTGCGACATGAGTCACAAAAAACGCATGTCCAAAGTTCATAAGTTGCATCCCATAGTGTGCATAGAGGAATAGGATGTGAAGGGACCTCCAACCACCAGTGGATCCAAATGTTGATAACAGATGTATCCTTACCAGACGCGTTGGACCTCCTTTATAGCAAGGTCTTAGAAGCATGCAGATTTAGCCCTCTGCAGGGACAGGAGATGACAGCCCACCACACGACTGGAGATGATTCCGACACTTCCGCCTTGATGTAAACACTCCCTCGTTTTTAAACTCGTGGATAGAGAAGGGGAGAAAAAAACTCCAATAGTGTAGTAGGTAAAAAAGGAGATTTTATTGCCTCAGACAACTAGGCATCTTACAAAAAACATCCAAAATATAAAAGCCGGCAAATTTAAAAACAACAGAGACGCCCGTGCTGGATTACATGGGGCTCTATGGCGATCTGGCTTACACTGCGTAGCCACGCCCTACATGTTTCGTGATACGTCACGTCTTCAAAGGGGCACGCGGTGTTTTATTTATTCATTTATCTGTTTATGATAATCACACAGGAATATAGATTTAAGTATCTAATGCAAGCGCACATTTTTTCTTTTTATTTAATTTTTTCACCTCATTGATATTTGTGGTTTTCCTTGCAGCTGCAGTTACACTAATTCTTGCTTGGTAGCGCAGGTTTTTCCCCTTTCCTTTATATATATATATATATATATATATATATATATATATATATATATATATACACAGTGGGGACAGAAAGTATTCAGACGCCCTTACATTTTTCACTCTTTGTTATATTGCAGCCATTTGCTAAAATCATTTAACTACTTCCCACCCGGCCAATGTACATAAACGGCCGAGTGGGCGCTCTCTCCTTCTGAGTGGACGTTCAGGAACGTCCCTCAGAAGGAGCGGGATCGCGCGATCCCGATGCGCTCGTGTCACCCGGACACGGCGCATCTCGGATCGGCAGGAGGGCTCTGTGATTGGCCCTCCTGATCACATGACGGCCGTGTCCAATCACAGCCGTCATGTGATGTAAACACAGCCGGTTGCTAGGCGATCAGCTCTCCTCTCCTCACACGGAAGTTGTCGCTGAGGAGGAGAGGAGAGGGGATCGCTGCAGCCGGCTGATGATCAGTGAGTATGAGCTGTTTTTTACAGCTTTTTACTCACTGATCACCAACCTAGTGTCAACACACATGTAAATACATACATGTAAAACACACACATGTCCCCACATAATGTAAAACACACACATGTCCCCACATAATGTAAAACACACATGTTCCCAAAACACATGTCCCCAAATAATAAAAAAAGCTGTCCCCCACATATGTCCCACTAAAATCACATGTCCCAATGGTAATCTGCACACATATGTACGTGATCACCTGCACACATCTGTACATGATCATTTGCGTACATATGTCCATGATCACACAAACCAATTATTATACACTTAACAGGATTTTTTTAATCAAAAACATGTAGCAGAATACATTTTGGCTTAAATTTATGACAAAATTCGATTTTACTGGATTTCTTTTAAAACAGAAAAAAGAAAATATTGTTTTTTTTCCAAATTTCCACTATTTTTGCGCTGATATCGCAAAAAAAAAAATGGAGTCATGAATAAATACCACCAAAAGAAAGCTCTATTTGTGCGAACAAAATGATAAAAATGTAATTTGGGTACAGCGTAGCATGACTGAGTAACTGTCATTAAAAGTGCGAGAGTGCTGAAAGCTGAAAATTGGTCTGGGAAGGAAGGGGGCGAAAGTGCCTAGTATTGAGGTGGTTAAGTTCATTTTTTCCTCATTAATGTACACACAGCACCCCATATTGACAGAAAAACACAGAATTGTTGACATTTTTGCAGATTTATTAAAAAAGAAAAACTGAAATATCACATGGTCCTAAGTATTCAGACCCTTTGCTGTGTGTACATTAATGTACACACAGCAAATTAAGGGGGTCTGAATACTTTCCGCTCCATATATATATATATATATATATATATATATATGGAGCGGAAAGTATTCAGACCCCCTTAATATATATATATATATACACACAGTATATATGTGTTTTTACAGGAAGATGATGTACATAATATATTTTATGATATTATGATGAGATATGGGCTCGGCTCACAAGACTTCTTCATGTTTCTCAAAAGCTGTTTGATGTCTTCAATAGTCAGGTGATAACTAAGTTACCCGATTGTTTATAGAGATGGCCATATCAGAGGAACTGGTTATGCTCGGATCAAAGAGGGTTGCTTACCCAACAACCAGAAACATGGTAGACAGAGGGGCACCGAAGAGAGTCTAATGCTTATGTGAGAAGCATGATGGCCAACTAGGCTTCAGGTACAGCCAATCAGAATTTGATGCAACTCTGAACCAATGAAAGTAGTCCATTTGTGTAATTGGTGGGGATGGGTAGAGAGGGAACATAAAAATCAAAGGTCCCACTGATGTGCCCTCTCTTAGCCTCATGGTCTCCACAAGCATGGTCACGTAAGATCTGTCTGTGTAACGTATCCATATTATCTTATTTCTCTTTTCTTTTTTCTAACTTTTTCTGTCCTAGGATTTGCCTTAATACACTGATAGCATTTATTTGTTCATTGTAACAATATACCCTTTTTGTATTAATTATCTTTGTAGACTGGCAACACTGTATTTGTAACATCACTACGTTATATTTGGTAATATCTGATTATTCTAACGTTTCTTTTCTGTATAAATAAATTTGATTGTTATTATTTTATCCGTAATAGCTGCAACCACATTGGTTGATTCTTATATAGACAAAAGGTTTTAACCACGTAATTTATGTATCATTAGGGTATAAGTAATGTAGGTAGATATCGCCATCAGACCTATTGAGAGTCACATGTGGATACCACCTGTGTGGTGTGGGAAGCAATCACATCAAGCCTATTAGTAGGCTAATTACATTGATTATTGTATTTTTAATTTCACAATCACATTGTTTATTGCGCTGATTATATATTTTTTTTTCACAATTACAGTTATTTTATTCCTCTTTTTCCTGTTTCTCTCAATGTTGGCAGCTTTCAGTCCTGGAAATCAGTGGCGGCTGGTGCTCAATTTTTTTTTTTTTGGGGGGGGGGGACACAAAATTTTTTTGAAAAAAAAAAACATCAATTGCAGCCACTGCGCCAATCAATTGCAGCCATTGTGCCATCAAAAGCTGCCACTGTGCCCATCAAACACTGCCACTGTAAACAACAAAAGACTAAATGAACCGAATAACTAAGCTTAATTCAATATTAATAACAACAGGTGAAAATAAAGTACTTGTAGCACCTGTATGTGTTTAAGCTAATTGCAAACACCCAGGGCTAAGGCCCCTTTCACACGATCGGACGGTTCAGGTCCGCCTGTCAGTTTTGACGGCGGACCTGAACGGGCACTCCATGTTAGCCTATGGAGCATCAGATGTCAGCGGAGACATGTCCGCTGACATCCGACCCGGTCCGATCTGCTAAAAGTGGACGGATGGCTCTACATCCAGGTCCGTCGCTGGCGGATCGGATCGGGTGAGATCTGATGAAAACGGACATGCTGTCCATTTTCATCCGATCCCTCCATAGGCGGCAGCGGCGCCTGACAAGCCCCTTCCCGCTCAGTGAGCAGAGAGGACCTGTCATCCGCCGGCTCAGCGGAGATCAACGGACTGATCTCCCACTGAGTCGGCGGACCGAGGCAGGCTCCGTGGAAACGGAGTCCGCCTCGTGTGAAAGGGGCCTAGGGCGTATATATGGGTTTGCTCCTCTAAATTAACCATATATATAAAAAAAACTAAGGGAAAAGAATGGAATTGGATACCAATTCCACCCAAAAAGAATTCATTAATGAGGAACAAACAATATAGCAAAAATATAAATAAATTTAATTAAAAAAGAGACACATATACTCCAATCAAAAAAATGATAAATACTAAACCAAAAACCATTACCATTAAAAATAGACAACGTTGTCTAGAGACAAGACACAGATGGCCACCACTATACACATCCACTATATAGTGGAGATGGGAGTGTGCCTGAATGGATACTTTTGATCCGTCACAGCATCGGTGCTAAATCAGGGAGAGAGACACACTGTCATGTAGACATAACCGTCCCGTATATGGAGTAAAGGGATTCAATCTCACCACTCCGTAGACACCGGTATGTAGCAGGCATGCAGGACAGTTGGGTCCTCCTCAAACCATCTCCATACAGCTAGACAGGTTCTGTGTTCTTCATCTGTTGTTGGAATATATGCAGTAACGATCAAGGGTGGTGTTAATGAATTGAAGAATACCGCATACCAGCGGTGTAGATCGTCAAACACCACCCTTGATCGTTACTGCATATATTCCACCAACAGATGAAGAACACAGAACCTGTCTAGCTGTATGGAGATGGTTTGAGGAGGACCCAACTGTCCTGCATGCCTGCTACATACCGGTGTCTACGGAGTGGTGAGATTGAATCTGTTTACTCCATATACAGGACGGTTATGTCTACATGACAGTGTGTCTTTCTCCCTGATTTAGCACCGATGCTGTGACGGATCAAAAGTATCCATTCAGGCACACTCCCATCTCCACTCATTTACAGCTCCCTGTTTAGGACATTATCTCCACGTCCTTGGCTACTTAGTTTACCGCATTCAATTTACTTACTGCAGGCATTCATTACTGTAGCCTTGATAGCAGGTCACTCATCAACCTTGGTGCCATTACCTTGCTGGTGGATCCTCATTACTTACGGCTGCACATACCTACCATCCTGCTACATACAGCAATCAATTGCACATATTGCGAAGAATTGCTTCCCCCTTTTTTGACTATCAGTGTGTATGTGTGTGTATAGTGGTGGCCATCTGTGTCTTGTCTCTAGACAACGTTGTCTATTTTTAATGGTAACGGTTTTTGGTTTAGTATTTATCACATTGTTTGATTTTTTTGATTGGAGTATATGTGTATCTTTTTCAATTAAATTTATTTATATTTTTGCTATATTGTTTGTTCCTCATTGATGAATTCTTTTTGGGTGGAATTGGTATCCAATTCCGTTCTTTTCCCTTTGTTTTTTTGATAAACACTGCCACTGTGCCATCAAATGCTGCCAATGTGCCCATCAAATGCAGCCACTGTGCCAAACGCTGCCACTCTGCCCATCAAACGCTGCTAGCGAGCCCATTAAACACTGCCAGTGTGCTCATCAAATGCTGCCAGTGTGCTCATCATATGCTGCCAGTGTGCTCATCATATGCTGCCAGTGTGTCCATCAAATGCTTCCAGTGTGCCCCCAGTGTGCCCATCAAATGCTGCCAGTGTGCCCATCAAATGCTGCCAGTGTGCATTTTAAATGGGGCCCTGATATGGGAAACTAGCACTAACACAAGCCAAGCTACAAGTTCACCATATCTATGGGCACACCTACAGGTTACCTTATACATACATACATAGAATATTGTCCCATGTGGGTTGATCCTATGTATACAATATGTACTTACCTATATTTGAATCCACTCCATGATTTCAAGTGTTTTTTCTAATGTTTTTTTATAATAAATTTTGGATTATTATTCAATTGAGTGCTCTCTCTTTTTCACTTAGGTCTATGAGTGGCTACCAATTTAAAGTCCAGTATCATTCCATATTTTCTCTTTAAATTACAGAAGACACCCCAACATTCTCCTTATTGCTTTCCTAAGATTTTGTTAGTTTATTTTCTCTGAATGTTTTCTTTCTAAAGTCTCAATTTATATAGAGAAATGTTCTTTTATCATATAGTGATAGGAAGTGATGAGAATTTAGTGTTGTAGGGAAACGCCTGGACTGAGGAGCTGCTAGAACTAGTATTGTCCATGTCTAAAGGGGTCCCGGGGAATCTTTATTTTATAGAAAAGAATCCATAGATCCGCAGATCAGGGTCTGAATTGTGCTTGACAGAAGAGCTGACAATCCACATCAGATTTCCCCTGTGATAGCCCCAGAGACATCTATCATCTGTTATAGTCATCCTGCCGTCTGCCGTCCACCAGAGGACCTGACTAGGAATGTTCATGTGTCTATTGGTCATGTTCTATTTCTATCACTGGAGTCATGTGGAGTCAATAATAGTTGCTTGTTAAGGAGTGGGGTGGCCTTGCGACCGCCGTGTCCTTAGCAACCATGACTCACCTGCTGTCAGTGGAATTCCCCGCTGACAGCAGAACATAAACAAACAATTGCTGACATTAACAAATGAATTAAAAAAAAGTGTGGGGGTCCCCCAATCTATACCAGACCCTTATCCTAGCATGCAGTATGGCAGGTCAGGAAAGGGGGGGACAAGCGAGTGCCTCCAAACTCCTGGACCATACCAGGCTACATTCCCTCAACATGGGGGGCTGGTTTAGGGCTGGGGAGTTACCGCTAAAGCATCTTGTCCCCATGCTGATGGGGACAGGGGTCTCTTCCCTACAACCCTGGGCGGTGGTTGTGGGGTTCTGCAGGGGGTGACTTATCGAAATCTGGAAGTCCCCTTTAAAAAGAGGGCCCTCAGATCCCATTCCCCAATGTGAATGAATATGGGGTACACTGTACCCTTACTCATTCACAAAAATAAATAAAAACAAAGACAGTTTTTGTCTGCTGCTCACTCATCCCCCCTTTCCTGGCCTGCCAGGCAGCATGCTCGGATAAGGATCTGGTATTATTATTATTATACAGGATTTATATAGCGCCGACAGTTTACGCAGCGCTTTACAACATTAGGGAAGACAGTACAATTACAATACAATTCAATACAGGAGGAATCAGAGAGCCCTGCTCGTTAGAGCTTACAATCTAGGAGGGAGGGTCAAGTTATACAAAAGGGTAATAGCTGTGGGGGATGAGCTAATTGAAAAAATAGTGCAGTTGTTAGATGGAGGCAGGATAGGCTTCTCTGAAAAGGAAAGTTTTCAGGGATCGCCTAAAAGTGGATAAATTTGGAGACAGTCTGACAGATTGGGGTAGGGAATTCCAGAGGATGGGCGGGGCTCGGGAGAAGTCCTGGAGGCGGATATGGGAGGAGGTGATGAGGGAGCTAGAGAGCAGGAGGTCTTGGGAGGAACGGAGATGGCGATTAGGTTGGTATTTTGAGACTAGGTTAGTGATGTAGCTGGGGGCACAGTTGTGGATGGCTTTGTAACTTATTGTTAGTATTTTGAATTTAATTTGTTGGGTGAGTGGTAGCCAATGGAGGGATTGGCAGAGAGGGGTAGCAGACACTGAGCGGTTTGTAAGGTGGATGAGTCTGGCAGCAGCATTCATGATGGACTGAAGGGGGGATAGTCTATTTAAAGGTAAGCTAATGAGGAGTGAGTTGCAGTAGTCAAGGCGAAAGATAACCAGGGAGTGAATCAGGAGCTTTGTGGTTTCATTGGTTAGAAAGGGACGTAGTTTAGAGATGTTGCGGAGGTTGAGGCGGCAAGCTTTGGAAAGTGATTGGATGTGCGGCTGAAAGGAGAGTTCAGAGTCCAGGATAACACCTAGTACCGTGACATGTGGGGACGGGTGGATGGTTTTGCCATTGCTCTTGACAGAGAAGTCGGGGGAAGAGGAACGTGGGGGAGGAAATATTATAAGCTCGGTTTTGGACAAGTTGAGTTTGAGGAAGTGGTGTGACATCCATACAGATATGTCGGTTAGTAAGTTAGTGATGCGTGAGGAGACTGATGGATTGAGTTGAGGGGTGGAGAGATAGATTTGTGTGTCATCAGCATAGAAATGATATTGAAAGCCGTGAGAGGCTATCAGCTGACCCAGGGAAGAGGTGTAGATTGAAAATAAAAGAGGTCCAAGAACAGAACCTTGGGGGACCCCGACAGAGAAGGGAAGAGGAGTGGAGGAAGTAGAATTGTAAGTGACACTGAAGGTGCATTGGGATAGGTAAGATGAGAGCCACTGAAGAGCACAGTCACTGAGACCGAGGGAGTAAAGTTTTTTGAGGAGGAGGGGGTGATCAATCGTGTCAAAGGCAGCTGAAAGATCCAGAAGTAGGAGTACAGAATAGTGTCCGTTGGTTTTTGCAGTTAGTAGGTCATTTGTGAGTTTTAAAAGAGCAGTTTCTGTGGAGTGTTGAGGGCGAAATCCAGATTGAAGGGGATCAAGAAGGTTGTTTTTAATGAGGTGGTCACTCAGTTGGTTGTAAACCAGGCGTTCAAGGAGTTTAGAGGAAAAAGGGAGCAAGGAGATAGGGCGTAAGTTGTTAGGATTGGTAGGGTCCAAGGACGGCTTTTTGAGTATGGGAGTGACCAGTGCATGTTTTAGAGCATCGGGGAAGACGCCAGAGGTGAGGGAGAGATTGAAGATGTGGGTTAGAGAGTGTAGGATGGGGTCAGAGGGTGACCGTAGCATTTGAGAGGGAATAGGGTCCAGGGGACAAGTGGTTAGGTGGGCGATAGAAAGGAGTTTAGCAACTTCGTCTGGAGTAGAAGATTTGAATAGAGGGAGTGTCAGTTGTACCTGTTAACATGGGGTCTTAGCTGGGGGAGATACCTTTAGAGTGGAGATTTCATCACGGATTGTATCAATCTTGTTTTTGAAGTGATTAGCAATTTCCTGGGCAGTGAGTAAGTCAGTGGGGGGAGGTGGTGGAGGACAAAGTAGAGAGTTGAAGGTAGAGAAGAGTTTACGGGGATTGGATGAGAAGGTGTTAATAAGAGTTGTAAAATAGGTTTGCTTGGCAGTGTGGAGGAAAGAATAGTATTTTTGGAGGGCAGATTTGTATTGGTTGAAGTCTTTGAGAGACTTAGTCTTGTGCCACAGACGCTCAAGAGCGCGACTACGTTTTTGAGAATTTTAGTGTCATCCGTTTGCCAGGGTTGTAGGGGTCGAGGCCTGATTTTGCGTGTAGTGAGGGGAGCGATCTTGTCCAGGGTGGAGGACAGAGATTTATTGTAGATGGACATGGCTTGGTTGGGGCAGGACAGGGGAGAGATTTTGTCATAGAGGTGGTCGGTAGCAGAATAGAGGAGAGAGGAGTTGAAGTTGTGAAAGTTTCTACGGGTGATGGTTAGGCGATTGGAGGGAAAGGTGGTGGAAGACAGGGGGAGAGAGAAACTAATAAGGTGGTGGTCGGAGAGAGGAAAAGGATTGTTTGAGAAGTTGCATGGAGTGCATAGGTAAGAGAATACAAGGTCAAGGGTGTTGCCATCAGAGTGAGTAGAAGCCTGTACCCATTGCTTCAGGTCAAATGAAGAGGTTAGACTAAGAAGTTTAGAAGTAGCAGGAGTGTTTGTATTAGCAGGGATGTTGAAATCACCGAGAAGGATTGTGGGAATTTCTGAAGAGAGGAAATAGGGTAGCCAGGCAGAAAACTCATCAAGGAAAGTTGATAATGGTCCAGGGGGCCAGTACATCACAGCAATTCTTAGGGAAGTAGGAGAGAATAGACGTATACAGTGGGCTTCGAATGATGAGAGTGAAAGATAGGGAGGAGGGTGAATAACCTGGAAGGTGCTCTGGGGGGATAGGAGGAATCCCACTCCACCTCCCTTGCGTCCATTAGGCCTGGGGGAGTGAGTCCAGTGAAGGCCACCCTGGGAGAGGGAAGCAGGAGAAGGAGTGTCATATTCGTGGAGCCAGGTTTCTGTGAGAGCAAGTAGATTAAAGGAATTAATGACAACGAGGTCATGAACAGTAGTGAGTTTGTTGCAGACAGAACGGGCATTCCAGAGGGCGCAGGAGAGAGGGAGGCTGGTGTTGGCAAGAAGAGGAATGGAGACTAAATTGTGTAGATTGCGACTACTGCCAGAGGGTGTAGGGTGATGGGTGTGTTGGGCACAGTTAAATAAAGGGGGCCCAGGGTTTGGGGAAATATCTCCAGCGATTAGGAGAAGCAGAAGAGTAAGGAAGGTAATATGAGAATATGATTTGTATGAGGGGACATGCTTCAGTATCCTGGGGGGTATGTTAGCAAGCGAGTTTAGTGTTAGAAAGAGGTGATGAGTGCAGTAATAGGGGGAGGGGAGAAGTGAGGGTGATATGTACAGATTGTGGGGTGGAGCAGAGGGATGTAGAAAAGAGAGTTTGAGGAGAGAGGCAGCAATTGTGAAAAGGAGGAGAGATAAAGAGTGCATGTTTCAGAGAGGAAGATGATAAAATTAGGAAATGGGGTCACCTGCAGTCTTTTATAGTTAGCTTTGTGCAAATCGCTGAAGTGCAAGAGCAGAAGTGCCACTTATTTAAAGAACCCCACTTCTTTGGAAGAACCCCTGTATGTGTAGCCCCCTGTATGTGTTCCCCCATAAAGAAGGCCTTGTTTTTATACTGTGTGTTGGGTGTGGGTTGATTCTGGCAATCAATTAGGAGTGCATATTAGCAACACAGCTAGCAGGGCATAACTTTCACACCACAATCAAACTGCAAGGGGACTAAAAGGCCAAAATTGTAAAGATAAGGCAACCCATAATTTAGGTAAGACTTAATGGCTAAATAAACATTGAAATAATGTGACCATGGCTACAGATGGAGTTGAAACAGTGGTGACAAACAGATTTACCAAATAAGCTTTTTTGCAGTCATGCAATATTCAGTTTTAAGGTATGTGGAGTATAAACGCAGGTTTACCTGTGAAGAGAGAAGAAGATGTTCAGATGGATGGTGCAAGAGCAGAAGTGCCACTTATTTAAAGAACGCCACTTCTTTGGAAGAACCCCTGTATGTGCAGCCCCCTGTATGTATGGAATTTAAGGGGACCCCACACCATTTTTTTTTAAATTTTGGCATGGGGTTCCCCTGAAAATCCATACCAGACCCAAGGGGCCTGGAATAAATTGGGGGACCCCCACACTGTTTTAAATTTAGTGTTGGCATTTGTTTTGTTTACAATCTGCTGTCAGCGGGGAATTCTGCTGACAGCAGGTGAGTCATGGTTGTTAACCAATTAACAACCGGCCCATAGCCAAATGACGGCTACAGGGCGGTTGCTTAACTCTGGGTGGGCGTCCAGGGACTTCCTCCCAGAATTCTGCTCTTGCACGCCCCCTAGGGGATGCACTCGAGAGCATCCGTGACCGCCGGGTCTAGAGGACCCGGCGCATCACGGATCTCGGTAAATGGCCGCTAGTCGCGGCCGTTTACCATGTGATCGCTCCGTCAAATGACGGAGCGATCACATGTAAACAAACCGGCGTCATCTGATGACACCGGTTCCTCTCCTCCCCTCCTGTGTACCGATCGGTGCACTGTGAGCGGAGAGGGGGATGGATGGATGGTAGCAGCGTTGTGGGCTGCATCTGTAGTGCCCACAGCGCTGCACAGAGACATCCAGCCATCCATCCATCCATGCTCAGCCATCCCCACTACTCTGCATGCCCTGCAATGCTGTGCAATACTCTGCAATGTCCTCTGCAATGCCCCACAATACTCTGCTATGCCCCACAATACCCCGGCAATACTCTGCCATACCCTGGAATACCCCGCAATACTCTGCCATACCCTGCCATACCCTGGAATACCCCGCAATACTCTGCCATACCCTGGAATTCCCCGCAATACTCTGCCATACCCTGGAATACCCCGCAATACCCCGCAATACTCTGCCATACCCTGCAATACCCCGCAATACTCTGCCATACCCTGCAATACCCTGAAATACCCCGCCATACCAAAATATCCCGCAATACTCTGCAATACCCCGCAATACCCAGCCATACTCTGCAATACTCTGTGATACCCAGCCATACTCTGCCATACTCTGCCATACCCAGCCATGCTCTGCAATACCCCGCAAAAATCTGCAATACTCTACCATAACCCGCAATACTCTGCCATACCCAGCCATACTCTGCAATACCCCGCAATACCCAGCCATACTCTGCAATACTCGGTGATACCCAGCCATACTCTGCAATACTCGGTGATACCCAGCCATACTCTGCAATACCCAGTCATACTCGGCGATACTCTGCAATACCCAGCTATGCTCAGCCATACTCGGCCATGATCAGCCATACCCAGCCATGCTCAGCCATACCCAGCCATGCTCAGCCATACCCAGCCATGCTCAGCCATGCCCGGCCATGCTCAGCCATACCCGGCCATGCTCAGCCATACCCGGCCATGATCAGCCATACCCGGCCATGATTAGCCATACCCGGCCATGCTCAGCCATACTCGGCCATGATCAGCCATACCCAGCCATGCTCAGCCATACCCAGCCATGCTCAGCCATACCCAGCCATGCTCAGCCATGCCCGGCCATGCTCAGCCATACCCGGCCATGCTCAGCCATACCCGGCCATGATCAGCCATACCCGGCCATGATTAGCCATACCCGGCCATGCTCAGCCATACCCGGCCATGCTCAGCCATACCCGGCCATGCTCAGCCATACTCGGCCATGCTCAGCCATACTCGGCCATGCTCAGCCATACTCGGCCTCTGTATGTGGCCAGGCTGTGGAAGTCTCACACATGTGGTATCGCCGTACTCAGGAGGAGTAGGAGAATCTATTTTGGGGTGTCATTTTTGGTATGTACATGCTATGTGTTAGAAATATTGTATAAATGGACAACTTTGTGTTAAAAAAAAAAAAGCGTTTTAACCACTTCCCGCCTTCCGTCATACGACGTCCTTGACTTTGTGCGGGGATATCTGAATGATGGGTGCAGCTACAGGCATCATTCAGATATCAGCTTTTTCAGCCGGCGATTCCCTACACCATAAGAATGATCATAGTGGCTGTTACACTGCTTGATCATTCTTACGGGAGGCGAGAGGGGACGGCCCCCCTCCCGCCGCCCTCCGGTGCTTCTACCGACTCACCGCTACGATTGAAGCCAGGATCTTTTTTCTTTTTTTTTATTTCAGGCACAGCCTAGAGGTGAGATGTGGGGTCTTATTGACCCCATATTTTACTGTAAAGAGGACCTGTCATGCCATATTCCTATTACAAGGGATGTTTACATTCCTTGTAATAGGAATGAAAGTGATCAAAAAATTTTTTTTTTGGAAAAAAAGTGTCAAACTACAATAAAGTAAAATGAACAATAAAAAAAATTTAAATTTTTTAAAGCGCCCCTGTCCGTGTGCTCGCATGCAGAAGCGAACGCATACGTAAGTCCCGCCCACATATGAAAACGGTGTTCAAACCACACATGTGAGGTATCGCTGCGATCCATAGAGCGAGAGCAATAATTTTGGCCCTAGACCTCCTCTAACTCAAAATTTGTAACCAGTAAAAAATTTTAAAGCGTCGCCTATGGGGATTTTTAAGTGGCAACGTTTGGCGCCATTCCACAAGCGTGTGCAATTTTGAAAGGTGACATTGTTAGGTATCTATTTACTCGGCGTAACTTCATCTTTCATATTATGCAAAAACATTGGGCTAACCTTACTGTTTTGTTTTTTTTTTTAAAGCAAAAAACAGTTTTTTTTCCAAAAAAACGCGTTCGAAAAATTGCTGCGCAAATATCATGCGAGATAAAAAGTTGCAATGACAGCTATTGTATTCTCTAGGGTCTTTGCTAAAAAAACATATATAATGTTTTGGGGTTCTATGTAATTTTCTAGCAAATAAATGATAAATTTTACATGTAGGAGAGAAATGTCAGAATTGGCCTGGGTGCTCCAGAACGCCTGAAGGTGCTCCCTGCATGTTGGGCCTCTGTATGTGGCCACGCTGTGTAAGAGTCTCACACATGTGGTATCGCCATACTCAGGAGTAATAGTAGAATGTTTTTTGGGGTGTAATTTGTGGTATGCATATGCTGTGTGTGAGAAATAACCTGCTAATATGACAATTAAAAAAAAAACTTGATTTTGCAAAGAATTGTGGGAAAAAATGACAACTTCAAAAAACTCACCATTCATCTTTCTAAATACATTGGAATGTCTTATTTCCAAAAAGGGGTCATTTGGGGGGTATTTGTACTTTTCTGGCATGTTAGGGTCTCAAGAAATGAGATAGGCCATCAGTACTTCAGGTGTGATCAATTTTCAGATATTGGCACCATGGCTTATGGACGCTATAACTTTTACAAAGACCAAATAATATACACTAATTTGGGTTATTTTTACCAAAGATATGTAGCGGTATAAATTTTGGCCAAAATATATGAAGAAAAATTACTAATTTTCTAAATTTTATAACAGAAACAAAGAAACATTTATTTTTTTACAGATTTTTCGGTCTTTTTTCTTTTATAGCACAAAAAATAAAGAACCCAGCGGTGATTAAATACCACCAAAAGGAAGCTCTATTTGTGTGAAAAAAGGACAAAAATTTCATATAGATACAGTGTTGCATGACTGAGTAATTGTCATTCAAAATGTGAGAGCACCAAAAGCTGAAAATTTGTCTGGTTATTAAGGGGGTTTAAGTGCCCAGTGGTCAAGTGGTTAAGGACGCCGTGGATGGCCGGTCCTTAACAACCAGCTATTGTGATTTGTGAACATCCAAAATGAATGCCGAAGACAAGAAACAAATTCCAAAATTTGTTTTGAATCTTCGGCATTCTTTTTTTTTTAATCTTTAGCCCTGGTTCACATTGATTCTACTTTGAAATCACGCTACTTCACTTGAAGTAGCGCGATTTCAAAGTACCAAGGTCAGCGTGATTTCAGGTGCTATTGGTAGACATCTGTGTGCCTTCATGCACAGATGTCTATTGAAGTCGCACATGAAATCGGCAAAAATAGTGCAGGGACTACTTTTGCAAATCGGTGCGGCTCCACAAAATCGGTGTCGCACTGATTGGAACAGTGCCATTGCCTCCAATAGGCTGTGACTTGTCATGCGATTTGATCTCTCAAATCGTATGACAAATCGCTCCAATGTGAACCTAGGCTTAATGCTATTCCAAATTTAATCCACAAGTATAAAAAACGAATGCCGAAAATACAAAACAAACTTTGGAATTTGTTTTGTCTCTTTGGCATTTATTTTGTATGTTTGGATTGGCATTCAAATTTTAAATTAAAAAACAAAACAGCGTGGGGGGGGCCCAATCCATACCAGGCTCTTTGGGTCTGGTATATATTTTGAGTGGAACCTTATGCAAATTAAAAAAAAAATGGCACAGAGTTCCCCCCAAAATCCATATCAGACACTTATCCGCATGCAGCCAGGAAAGGGGTGAGAAGAGTGAGCACCCCCCCTCCTGAACCATACCAGGCCACATGACCTCAACATGGGGGGATGCTTTTGGGCAGCGGGGGCTCCCCCATAAAGTACCATGTCCACATGTTAATGGGGACAAAGGCCTCTTCCCCACAACCCTGCCCCAGTGGTTGAAGGGGTCTGCGGGGGAGGGGGTGACTTATCGGAATCTGGAAGCCCCCTTGATGTACATGAATATGGGAAATTGCATTTTTTTTGCTTTTTCAATAATGGAGTTGTCAAAAACTGTCTTTGTTTTTATTTTTGACACTTTTTTGGTGAATCAGAAGG
This sequence comes from Lithobates clamitans, assembly GCA_037952925.1. Taxonomy (NCBI): domain Eukaryota; kingdom Metazoa; phylum Chordata; class Amphibia; order Anura; family Ranidae; genus Lithobates; species Lithobates clamitans. The sequence goes on from JBBGZY010001494.1 coordinate 845,392, forward strand.
GGTACAGCATACCAAATATTCATTCACGGGGGGGGGCTGAATCTGGGGGAATCACAATAGCTGGTTGTTAAGGACAGGCCAGCCGTGGTGTCCCTAACAACCATGACTTACCTCCTCTCAGTGGGATTCCCTGCTGAATGTAAACAAAACAATTGCAGACAAAAAAAACAGCATGCCCCCCAATCCAGTTTTGAGGGGAACCCCAAACCAAAATGTAAAAAAAATACGGAATGGGACCCCCCTAAAATCTGTACCAGACCCTTATCTGAACATGCAGCCCAGCAGGCAGGGAAAGGTGGGGGATGAGCGAGCACCCCCCCCGTCTTAAACCATACCAGGCCAACATGGGGGGTGCTAGGAACCCACTGACTGACAGCTCCGATACCCAGTGGTAAATAAACAAAGAATTAGGGTCACCTGTCATCATTTATTTATCATTAGTGAAAACCCGACATGTCAGACACCGGGAGGCAAGCGACGTGTGCAGACCTGTTTTTTTTTTTTTTTGTCGGCAGCATTCATTGTGATTAACTCTGGATTTACATTCGGGGGACATTGTTTTTTTTTTTTTTTAATAAAGGACTTTAAAGTGGTTGTAATTCACATTATAAAGAAATCAACCGCGCTTAGTATGAGGGTAGGAGAGAAAGGTTGCTGTCTTCCCTAATAAGGCTCCCCTAGGAGAACTTTAATTGATGAAATAAAAACAAGCAAGTAAATGGGGTAAGTGGCGCTACCTAATAGCCAAGGGCCCACAGATGTATATGGGGGGAGTAAGAGGACTGCACCATAGGTATAAAGGCCTCACCGGCGCACAGCTCCTGAAACCCCAACCTAGGATAAAATGTCAGTACCTCATGTACAGGTATTCCTGTGAGGTGTGTATAGGTGTGATGATAGAAGACACACCCTATAAAGCGTGTAAGTGAACTTCAGTGCAGGTAAACCCCTAATGTGGTAACTACAAAGCACGACCTAAAAGTACCTAGTATATGTACATGTGCAAGCCTGTAAAGTAAATGAGTGGCATGTACATCCTAGCAACTACATACCAAAAGTGCATGAAAGGTGATACACACAGTGCAACAAATATAAGTGATAATCCTAATAATGTTGCATCCAGCTACCTAAATGAAAAATAAAATATAAACAAGTGAAACACATCCAAGAAAAATGTATCAGAGGGTCACAGGTATGATAACCATATTATGGGGATGTGACAGAGTCCGAAAGAGTTATACCACACTCCAAAGGCATATATACGCCTGTATATATGATAAGGAATCAGTCCTCTTATAGATGAGTGAATAACAGTTCATATAAGGTGTAAGTCTGGTAATGCTCAGGTATATGGCAGAAACCAATAGGTGACTTTAGTGCTCGCAGTGTCTTCAGGTAACTTTTATGCTCGCCCTCAAAAGGTCCCCACTCACCGGATCCAGTCACCCCAACAGGGGTAATACACATATGGATATAATCAATGCGACCAGTTCACCACGGTGTCTGCTGTGGCTGTTCCCAAAGCATTCCTCTGACTCCAGGTAGATTGGGCGTGATCCTTATTAATCCCCTCAAGGGAGAAAAAAAATAGACTCCCATAGTGTAGTAAAGTAGAAATACGTTCATTTATTACAAAAAACAGATAAAATCAGCAAAAAAAAAAACACATTCCAAATGACATAAGGGTATGCAGCCAGCTTCTAGACAGCGGTGAGCAGGCTGCAACACAGAATCTAAAAATGAAAATAAAAATAAACCCGAGATGGGGACAGCAGCGGTCAGCTGCGCTCCAAATGCGTTCCACCAGCTCGAGTACCCGGAAGTGACGTAGTGTGCGTGGCGCCGTCGTACGTGTTTCATCATAGACGTCTTTAGCGACGGTGCCACCACGCCACACACTAAGTTAGTGTATAGGAGAGCGTCCATGCCTGTCCCGCCCCCTGCACGGGGTACAGCCAATCGAACCTAACTGCCAAATCAAAGATCCCAAAGCGTATATGCATTCCTAATTTTCCGCTAGGTCTCTTCCTACAACTATCGCCCCTTTCCTTCACATACCCCTATTCGTACCAGGTCTTTTTGACTATGGCGTACCCTTATATTAAATCCCTTGGGTCACTGTTTATCAACACTAGCCTATATTATTCACAGTAAGGCCTATGCCGGTAGTGGCCATGATAAGGGGCAATCTTAGTACCTGAGGTATAGGATTTTGAGCCACTGTTACCCTTTATATGCTAGGGTGTTGTATTCCTACCCCTTACGGGATGGGGGACTTTTTATCACATACTTTTCTATGAAGCTACAGGGAGTAATTAAGATTTTTTAACTCTAGGTTATTAATATTATATACATTTTTTTGGTATGTTTCCTTCCTTGCTTCCTTCTAACTGTCAAACTGCTAACTGAGCCTGGTATATGGATATCAATAAGTACTCTAAGAATATCAAATTGTTCTGTTACTCCTCTGCTGAGTTTTACCAGGTAATATCTGATATGATATACCTGGCATTTCACACTTTGGAGTTTCCATCTCTTACCTCTAAGGGGAGTTTATTAGTTGGCTGGTTTAAACTGGCCCCTGCATGCAGCTTTAGTCTCGCTGTTTATAAGTATACATATTTATTAATATATCATCATATATTACCTATATCAGGGTTTGTCCATATATGTACAAGAGAGCTTACTATAGCGTCCACCAATATGCATTATGCACATTTTATAAGCTTACTTGTAAAATTATTTTGACTATTGTGTGTGCACCCAATTAGGAATGCATATACGCATCGGGATCTTTGATTTGGCAGTTAGGTCCGATTGGCTGTACCCCGTGCAGGGGGCGGGACAGGCATGGACGCTCTCCTATAAGCTAACTTAGTGTGTGGCGTGGTGGCACCGTCGCTGAGGACGTCTATGACGAAACGCGTATGACGGCGCCACGCACACTACGTCACTTCCGGGTACTCGAGCTGGTGGAACGCATGTGGAGCGCAGCGGACCGCTGCTGTCCCCATCTCGGGTTTATTTTTATTTTCATTTTTAGATTCTGTGTTGCAGCCTGCTCACCGCTGTCTAGAAGCTGGCTGCATACCCTTATGTCATTTGGAATGTGTTTTTTTTGCTGATTTTCTCCCTTGAGGGGATTAAAAAGGATCACGCCCAATCTACCTGGAGTCAGAGGAATGCTTTGGGAACAGCCACAGCAGATACCGTGGTGAACTGGTTGATTATCTCCACATGCGTATTACCCCTGTTGGGGTGACTGGATCCGGTGAGTGGGGACCTTTGAGGGGGAGCACAAAAGTTACCTGAAGACACTGCGAGCACTCAAGTCACCTATTGGTTTCTGCCATATACCTGAGCATTACCAGACTTACACCTTATATGAACTGTTATTCACTCATCTATATGAGGACTGATTCCTTATCATATATACGGGCGTATATATGCCTTTGAAGTGTGGTTTAACTCTTTTGGACTCTGTCACATCCCCATAATATGGTTATCATACCTGTGACCCTCTGATACATTTTTCTTGGATCAGTTTCACTTGTTTATATTTTATTTTTCATTTAGGTAGCTGGATGCAATATTATTAGGATTATCACTTATATTTGTTGCACTGTGTGTATCACCTTTCACGCACTTGTGGTATGTAGTTGCTAGGATGTACATGCCACTCATTTACTTTACAGGCTTGCACACGTACATATACTAGGTACTTTTAGGTTGTGCTTTGTAGTTACCACATTAGGGGTTTACCTGCACTGAAGTTCACTTACACGCTCTATAGGGTGTGTCTTCTATCATCACACCTATACACACCTCACAGGAATACCTATACATGAGGTACTGACATTTTATCCTAGGCTGGGGTTTCAGGAGCTGTGCGCCGGTGAGGCCTTTATACCTATGGTGCAGTCCTCTTACTCCCCCCATATACATCTGTGGGCTCTTGGCTATTAGGTAGCGCCATTTACCCCATTTATTTGCTTTTTTTTCCATCAATTACAGTGGTTGTAAACCCTCCAATACAACTTGTGCTTTTTTATAATCTAGATAGCACAGGCAGCTGATCGCTGCCTGTGAAAGTGTACTCACTGTTGTAGTTTCCATAGAAATCGCCCTGCAAGCATGGATGACGTCAGGCGCGATTGCGCAGTAGGTTTATTCTTTAACGGCATGCCGTTTCTGTCCCCCTCTGCATGCGGGTCATTATCATTCATTAACTTCCTCTCTGAACGGCACAGAGGGAAGTCTCGCTATACCGCCTTGCAAGTTATGTAGCTTCAGCTATGGTTTAGCTCGGTTGCCGTAGTAACAGCAATCAGGATAGAGGCTTGGTTTAGGTGATACGGCGCATGCGCGAGATTTGTATAGGGAAACCTACTAAGGGCGGAAATGACGTCAATACTAGATTCAAGAAACAGCAGTAGACATGGCGTGGTCGATACCCGGAAGTGAAGAGACACAAAATATGATAAAAAAAAGGTATTTTCCTGACTTGTTTTTTGCCAATTTTTCTGTATTTAATGTTGCAATAATATTTAGTATATAAAACTGGAAAAAAATAGGAATATCATCCGAGGGGGGGGATGCTCGCTTGTACATCCCCCTTTCCTGGCTTGCCAGGCTGCATGCCCAGATAAGGTTCATGTATGGATTTTGGGGGGGACCCCACGCTGTTTTTTTTATTTTAGTGTGGGGTTACCCTCAAGATCCACAACAAACCCAAAGGTTCTTTTACAGATTTTTTTTAATGTCGGCAATTGTTTGTTTATATTCTGCAGTCAGTGTGCAGCTGGCAGCAGAAGAGTTATGGCTGTAAAGGATGCCATGGCCAGTTTGCCGGCCCGCTACTTAACAGCCACCCATTCTTTACACAGAATGCAGATTGGTCGATCAATTTTCAACCAATTTGAATTGTAATCGTTCTAAAAATTTGGAATTTGTTTGAAAATGAATAAATTAAACTAAACTAAACAAATTCCAAAAACTAATAACGAAACAAAACTAGTAACTTAACATTTTTCTGCTCTGCACTTGCTTAGACCTTATTATCACTTCCCCGTTACTCAGAACTGGAGCCAACGTGGCAGTAGACCTCAGCTTCAGGAACATTGGTGCCAACTGGTTGATCTTGCCTTATTTCACCTCCCTCTATGCTCCCATTGCTCTCCTCCCCAACCTTGCAGCTCATTAATTGCGGTGCATCCAAATGCAGCAAGTGACTGACACTGTGCTGAAATAGCTCAGCTGACTTCTCCATGCCAATTGGTGGGGCAATGACAGGAGTATCTTTGGATGAGGACGAAGAACAGGGAGCTTAAGCAGCTACTAATGACTTCAAGCTATTCTGTTCCTGGAAGACAGAGGAGGATGAAGACTTGGTTAGACTCTACGGTCTTCTCTTCAGCTCTGGGTATATAACAGGCTTGCTGCCAGAAAATTGTCCCCTACCCCTAGGTGCTGCACCCTGATGTGGCCTGTGGATACAAATACTGGAAGAAAAGTATGTCATGCTGGTTAAATAGATTTTTATAAGTGTAAATGTACACAATCATGGGGCGTGTCCTAATCTGACATAGAAAGGTCAAAGTCAACAGAGAGCTGAGCTCGGCCTCGCCCTGTGCAGACGAGTTGTAACCGAGTCCACAGACTTTCAGTTTAATTTCTCTTCTGCTGTCAGCGATGGCGTCTACTGATCTGAGAGCTGAGCTGGAATGTTCCCTCTGTCTGAACATTTATACAGATCCTGTAACCCTGAAATGTGGTCACAACTTCTGCCGGGTCTGTATTGATCATGTGCTGCATACACAGGGGGAGTCTGGAGGATATTCCTGTCCTGAATGTAGAGAGAAGTTTCCAGAGCGTCCTGCACTGCAGAAGAACATGAAACTACGTAACATAGCAGAGACTTTCCTGTCCAGTCATCCAGATCAGGAGGAGTCCGGGGTCTTCTGTACTCACTGTGTGGACTCTCCTGTACCTGCTGTTAGATCCTGTCTGCTCTGTGAGGTTTCTCTGTGTTATAAACACCTGAGAGTCCACAAAAAGTCCCCAGAACACATCTTATGTGACCCCACCTTGTCCATGGAGAGCAGGAAATGCTCCGTCCATAAGGAAGTTTTGAAGTATTTTTGCACCAAAGATAACATCTGTATCTGTGTGTCCTGCAGTCTGGCTGGAGAACATCGGGGACACCAGGTGGAGACACTGGATGAGGCTTCTGAGAAGAAGAAGGAGACGCTGAGGTATGTTCTGCAGAAACTTCTGACAAAGAGAGAGGAGACGGAGGAAAGAGTCCAGAGTCTGCAGGAACACAGGAGAAAAGTAGAAGAAGAAGCAGTTGGTGACACCAAGAGAGTCACTGCCCTGTTTAGAGATCTCAGGTAGACATGTGCACAAAAAATTAATTTGTTTTCTTTTCATTAGTTTTTTGCTTTTTTCGAAAATTCGGATTTCGGAAATCTGAAAATTCGGAATTCGGAAATCTGAAAATTCGGATTTTCAAATTTTCGAATTTCCAAATTTCGGATTTCCGAATTTCCAAATTTCCACATTTCGGATTTCCGAATTTTCAAATTTCTCAATTACGAATTTTCAAATTTCCGAATTTCGAGTTTTCGAATTTTCGGAAATCAAAAATTTGGAAATTCAAAAATTCGAAAATCCGAAAAAAAAAATCTGTAAAATTCCAAATAATAACTAATTATTAAATTATAGGTATTGGAATTTCCTTTCAAATTTGGCTGTTAGTGAATGTAATGAATACAAATTAATCTGAAGTTACAAATTATCTGAAATAACGAATGCCACATCTAAACAAATGGAATGGAACAAATTAATAATAAATAATAATAATAAAAAGAATTTAATATCATTATGGTTATTTATTATTATTAGATCGTTACGTTCCATTCGTTTAGAAACGGCATTCGTTAATTCAGATAGTTCGTAGTTGGATAGATTTGTACTCGTTACATTCACTAACAGCCAAATTTGAAAGGAAATTCCAATACCTATAATTTAATGTTTATTATTAGTTGGTTATTATTTCAGATTTTCGGGTTTTGAATTTTCAGATTTTCATATTTCCAAATTTTTGAATTTCCGAATTCAAATTTTAGATTTTCCGAAATCTCGAATTTTTGAATTTTCGAATTTCTGAAATTTAGAGTTTCCGAAATTTCAAATTTCCGAAATTCCAATTTTCCAAAATTGCAAATTTCAGAATTTTCGAATTTCCGAATTCAAATTTTCACATTTTTGAATTTCCGAAATCTTGAATTTCTGAAATTTCGAACTTCTGAAATTTCAAATTTCTGAATTTTCAAAATTTCGAAATTTTGAATTTTTAAACTTCCGAATTTCCAAAATTTCAAATTTCCGAATTTCCGAAATTTTGAATTTTCCAATTTCTGAAATTTAGAATTTCAGAATGTTCAGAAATTCGAAATTCGTAAATTTTGGAAATCTTGGAATTAATGAATTAGTCAAAATTTGTTAAAAAACTTATTTGGAACTAAACGAATTGCACATGTCTAATCACAGGAGACATCTGGAAGACCTGGAGAAGAGAGTCCTGAGGGACATCTTGAGGAGGGCAGAGCGGATCTCCATCTCCATCCGGGATCTGGAAATAAAGAAGGAGGAGCTGTCCAGGAAGTTGCGTCACATTGAGGAGCTGTGTAACATGACGGATCCACTGACTGTCTTACAGGAATCAGACACAGGTGACTTGTGTGATACTGAGGATGGAGATAATGAGGACAGAGAAAGATATGAGGAACTCCTCCATGATGGAGGGGGTCTGGATGTGGCGGGGGTCTTACACACAGGTTTATCTGATATAATAACAGAGGTAAATGTATACTTCTATATACAGGGAGCTGCAGACATATTACTGGATGGAAACACAGCTAATAATTATCTACAGATATCAGAAGACAGGAAAACTTTTTCCGAGTCAGATATAGACCAAAATCACCCAGAAACACCAGAGAGATTTCAGGATTATCCTCAGGTGTTGAGCAGTCAGAGTTTCTCCTCAGGGAGACATTACTGGGAAGTGGATGTCGGGGGGTCAGATGACTGGATAGTCAGCATGTGTTACCCCAGTATAGACAGAAAAGGGGAGGAGTCAGTGATTGGGTATAATAAGAAGTCCTGGGGATTGATCAGGTCTGATAATCAGTATTATGTGAGACATGACAGTGAAGAGATCCTCTTACCCACCAATCTCTCCAGTAACAGAGTCAGGATATATCTGGATTATGAGGCCGGGCGGATTTCCTTTTATGATCTGTGTGACCCGATCCGACATCTCCACACCTTCACCGCCACCTTCACTGAGCCCCTCCATGCTGGGTTATGGGTATGTGATGGTTGTATAAAGATATGTAGGGGGAGGCGGGAGATGTGAGAACATTTTTATTATTAATGTTTTTTTATTAGTAATGGCGATGATCAGCGATTTTTATCATGACTGCGACATTGCGGCAGACAGATCGAGCACTTTTGACACTATTTTGGGACCATTGACATTTATACAGCGATCGGTGCTATAAAAATGCGCACGCATACCTGCTAGCGGCCGGTGACGCAGTGACGTACGGGTATGTCGTTTTGCCGACGTATATCAGTGTGAGCCGGTCGGCAAGTGGTTAAAATTGTGCGTGCCCCTGAAATTACAACAAACTTCGGTGCACTATATTTTCATAGACGACACTTTACAAGCCCCTACAGGCCATCAGTTTAGATAACATGTTAGTAATGGGCTGAGAATTTCTTATCTCACTCCGGTGTGTGTGGTGATATGCAATGGCCTTGTGTGTAGGTGTCCCTGAAACATGCATTTACATTCATACATGTATTGGGAGGGCACTCAAAAATTTTGGGGTAGGGGTGACTTTAGGTGCAATTTAGGTATCATCGCTCCCAACTGTCCCAGATTGGAGCAAAGTCCCTCTGTCCCTCTTTTCCTCCTCATTTGTCCCTCATTTTGGTCTGATCTATATAAAAACATTTTTGGGTTATTTCTCCTTTAATGGGGTGTGGCAGGGGACGTGTCCTATGCCTACATACATATACTAGTACGTGTCCTTCATTCCCATCTCAACATATTGGGAGTTATAGTAATATTTTTACATTTCTGTTTTACTAAACTTTTTTTTCATCACATAGAGACAATGTTTTTTTTTTGGGTAACTGGTTCTCCTCAACCACTTGCCAACCGCCCGCCATTATACGGTGGCAGAATGGCACCCCTGCCTGAATCATCGTAGCTGTACGGCGGCCGTTTTAAAGGATATAGGGAGCACGCGCACGCCCGCCTCGTCACTTGGGGCTGATGCTCGTGCCCGGCGGCTGCGAAGTCCACCGGGCCCCCATGATCGCACCAGACAGACACACAGATCAACGTCCTGTCAGGGGTGAGGTGACAGATCTTGAGTTCCTAATGCTTAGGAACAGCGATTTCTCTCCTCCCCCAGTTAGTCCCCTCCTCTCACAGTAAGAAACACCTCCCAGGGAACACATTTAACACCTAGTGTTAACCCCTTCCCTGCCAGTTACATTCATACAATAAGCAGTGCATTTTGTTAGCACTGATCGCTGTATAAAATGTCAGTGGTCCCAAAATAGTGTCAAAAGTGTCCGATCTTTCCGCAGCAATGTCGCGGCGCCACTAAAAATCGCTAATAACTGCCATTACTAGTAAAAAAATAATAATAAAAATGCCATAAATCTATCCCCTATTTTGTAGATGCGATAACTTTTGTGCATACCAATCAATATACGCTTATTGTGATTTTTTTACCAAAAAAAAAAATATATATATATAAATATAGATCGGCCTAAACTGATGAAGAAATATTTTCTAAAAAAAATTGAATATTTATTATAGCAAAAAGTAAAAAAATATTGTTTTTTTTTTCAAAATTTCTTTTGTTTATAGCACAAAACATAAAAAAATGCAGAGGTGGTCATATACCACTAAAAAAACTCTATTTGTGGGAAAAAAAAAGGACATCAATTTTGTTTGGGTACAATGTCGAACCCCTCAATTGTCAGTTAAAGCGACGCAGTGCCGTATCGCAAAAAAATGGCCTGGTCAGGAAGGGGGTAAATCCGTCCGTGGATGAAGTGGTTAATGAGACATCAGGGGTATAAAAGACCCCTGATGTTCCACCTGTTCCATATTGAAACTAATGGAGCACATGAAAGTGCCAGCAATACCCAGAAGTGACATTTTACACATCACTTCCAGGTCATTAGCCGGAAGCGGAGATCAGAGAATTGACATTTGCTGATCTTCATTCCTCCTACTTGATCAAAGGGCTTCAATATATGTGTTTTTACAGGAAGATGATGTACATAATATATTTTATGATATTATGATGAGATATGGGCCCGGCTCACAAGACTTCTTTATTTTTCTGAAAAGCTGTTTGATGTCTTCAATAGTCAGGTGATAACTAAGTTACCCGATTGTTTATAGAGATGGCCATATCAGCAGAACTAGTTATGCTCAGATCAAAGAGGGTTGCTTACCCAACAACCAGAAACATGGTAGACAGAGAGGCACCGAAGAGAGTCTAATGCTTATGTGAGAAGCTTGATGGCCAGCTAGGCTTCAGGTACAGAATTTGATGCAACTCTGAATCAATGAAAGTAGTCCATTTGTGTAATTGGTGGGGATGGGTGGAGAGGGAACATAAAAATCAAAGCTCCCATTGATGCGTCCTCTCTTATCCTCATGGTCTCCACAAGCATGGTCACGTAAGATCTGTCTGTGTAACATATCCATATTATCTTATTTCTCTTTTCTTTTTTCTAACAGTTTCTGTCCTAGGATTTGCCTTAATATACTGATAGCATTTATATGTTCATTGTAACAATATATCCTTTTTGTATTAATTATCTTTGTCCACTGGCAACACTGTATTTGTAACATCACTACGTTATATTTGGTAATATCTGATTATTCTAACATTTCTTTTCTATATAAATAAAGGTGATTGTTATTCTTTTTTCGCACAGTTATTATTCATTTTTAATTCTATCCATAATAGCTGCAACCGCATTGGTTGATTCTTATATAGACAAAAGGCTTTAATCACTTATTTTATGTATCATTAAGCGTATAAGTGAGGTAAGTAGAAATCGCCATCACACCTATTGAGAGTCACATGTGGATACACTCTAATGCCGCATACACACGAGCGGACTTTCCGGCATACTTGGTCTGGCGGACCAGAGTCCGCTGAACAATCCGACCGTGTGTAGGCTCCGGCGGACTTTTCCGGCGGATTTTTTCCCAAAAGCCCGCCGGACCTAGATTTGAAGCATGTTTCAAATCTTTCCGTCGGACTCAGTTTCTGGCGGAAAGTCCGCTCGTCTGTGTGCTGGTCCGACGGAAAGCCCGCTCGTCTGTATGCTGGTCCAACAGACCAGATACGATGCAAGGGCAGGGTATTGCATTTTGCGCTCGCTGCAATAGGAAAAACAAATGTTCCTATTGCGGTGAGCGCGGGGCATACCAGGCCCTTAGGTCTGGTATGGTTTATAAAGGGAAGCCCCCTACGCTGAAAAAACAGCGTGGGGTCCCCCCTAAAATCCATACCAGACCCCAATCCAAGCACGCAGCCCGGCCGGTCAGGAAAGGGGGTGGGGACGAGCAAGCGCCCCCCCCTGCTGAACTGTACTAGGCCGCATGCCCTCAACATGGGGGGTGTGTGCTTTGGGGGAGGGGGCACCCTGCGGGGCCCCCCCACCCCAAAGCACCTTGTCCCCATGTTGATGAGGACAAGGGCCTCTTCCCGATAAACCTGGCTGTTGGTTGTCGGGGTCTGTGGGCTTATCGGAATCCGGGAGCCCCCTATAATAAGAGGGCCCCCAGATCCCGGCCCCCCACCCTATGTGAATGAGTATGGGGTACATGGTGTGACGTTTTAGGGGGCGTGGTCAACATCAAAAGTCAGAGTCCCAGCATGCCCAGGGACTGTGACATCATAAGGGGGCAGGGTCTCCGCCTATATAAGTCACAACGGAGCCCTCAGAGAGCAGTCCAGCCGGAGAGAGCGTTGTTTCAACATCTGGAGAAGAGAAGAGGGAAGAAGCCAAGAAGCCAAGAAGCCCAGAAGTCCGGACCTCTACTGGCAAAAGAGTGGCCTGAAGACAGCGGAGGAGCTGGCCGAAGAACTGGAACACCGGGAGAAGAGGCCGGAGAGAGCGGAGAAGAACCAACCGGACGCCGGGAGAAGAGGAACCGGAGGGACCCCCGAAGCCGGAGGAAGACCCCCTCCCCACCCCGGAGCTGTAAAATAATAAATAATAAAAATAATAAAATAATAAATTATTTTAAAAACCTGTGTAGTGTGTTTTATTATTGACACTTTTTTCCTAGGTGAATGGGTAGGGGTACCATGTACCCCATACTCATTCACATAGGGTGGGGGGGCCGGGATCTGGGGGCCCTCTTATTATAGGGGGCTCCCAGATTCTGATAAGCCCCCCGCCCGCAGACCCCGACAACCAACGGCCAGGGTTGTTGGGAAGAGGCCCTTGTCCTCATCAACCTGGGGACAAGGTGCTTTGGGGTGGGGGGGCCCCACAGGGCCCCCCTCCCCCAAAGCCCCCACCCCCATGTTGAGGGCATGCGGCCTGGTACGGTTCAGGAGCGGTTCGCTTGTCCCCACCCCCTTTCCTGACCGGCCGGGCTGCGTGCTCGGATTGGGGTCTGGTGTGGATTTTAGGGGGGACCCCACGTTGTTTTTTCGGCGTAGGGGGTTTCCCTTTATAATCCATACCAGACCTAAAGGGCCTGGTATGCCCCGCGACGGGGCTCGCAAGGTGTCAATCTTGCCGGTAAAAGCGGCAAGATTGACTTCCTTTTCTAGTCCCGTCGCACCTGAGTCACGTTCAAAATGAACGGACTTGTCCATGTTTGGGCAAGTCTGTTCATTCTGAAAGTCCGCCGTAACTCCGGCGAAAGTCCCTCGGAAAGACGGGCGGACTTAGCCCACCGGAAAGTCCGGTCGTGTGTGGGCAAGTCCGTCCGTTTTAAAGTCCGTCAGAAAGTGTGCCAGACCAAGTATGCCAGAAAGTCCGATCGTGTGTACGCGACATAAGTGTTGTGGGCAACAATCACATCAAGCCTATTAGTAGGCTAATTACATTGATTATTTTATTTTTATTTTCACAATCACATTGTTTAGTGCACAAATTATATATATTTTTTCACAATTACAGTTATTTTATTCCTCTTTTTCCTGTTTATATCAATGTTGGCAGCTTTCAGTCCTAGAAATCAGTTTCGGCTGGTGCTAAAAATTTTTTGTTGGGGAAAAACATTTTGAAAAAAAAAATTGCAGCCAATGTGCCCATCAAACATTGCCACTGTGCCCATCAAAAGCTGCCACTGTGCTCATCAAATGCAGCCACTGTGTCCATCAAAAGCTGCCCCTGTGCTCATCAAATGCAGCCACTGTGCCCATCAAATGCAGCCACTGTGCCCATCAAATGCAGCCACTGTGCCAAACGCAGCCACTGTGCCCATCAAACGCTGCCAGTGTGCCCATCAGATACTAACAGTGTGCCCTTGAATGCTGCCAGTGTGACCCCTGCCCACTTGCCATATGCCCAGCACTTAACCTGTCTTGGTGGGGCAGTGGGTGACGGTGACGAGCGGGGTCCTTCATGCGTCTCCTGCCGTCCTCATCTCCCGTACTCACCTCCTGATAGGCGTCCAGTAGCGGCGCCTGTCCGTTTAGCCAATCAGGTGACAGGTAACAGATCTGAGCACCTGATTGGCAGAGAGGCGGTTCAGTGTTAGGAAAGCGAATATTCAGTGGCGCTCACTGTTTACCTTTTTTGATGCCTATTAGAGCCTATGGCTCTAAGCAGGTCCTTAAAAAAAATACCCCACCACTGTATTACAGGCGCCCAGTGCCCAAAAAGGGGCCGGACGCCTGAATAGGGGGTGGCAGCGGCGGCCATGACTAGATTCATGCAATGTCATGAATCTATCCATTGGGCATAGAGGGGTGGCTGGAGAGAGGGGGCGGTGCCTGTGTGCCCTTATGGATGCACCGCCACTGCTGGAAATACATGTCTCCTTCATACAGGAGAGAATTCTGGGAAATCTCTGGAAGATATATGAGGAATAATGAGGTTGTCTCACTTCCAGGTAAAGCAGAACTCCGGGCTGTATTCATGTATACAGAGCCGCCTTCATTTCTCTCTTCTATCTGCCCGGGGTTCAGCTTTATTTTAGAGAAGACACCCGGACATTCTCCTCCTCATTGCTTTCCTAAGATTTTGTTAGATTTTTTTCTCTGAATGTTTTTTTCCTAAAGTCTCGATTTATATAGAGAAATGTTCTTTTATCATATAGTGATAGGAAGTGATGAGGATTTAGGCCCCATTCAACCTTGTGCGACTTGTCATGTGACTTTGGACCCCAAAGGCGCACAACAAGTCACACTCCATGTTTCCCTATAAGTACTGTTCATATTTGTGCGACTTCAAAGTCATTCCCGCACTAGTTTGGTCCGACTTTCATGCATAGATCTCAATGTAAACAAGTCGCATGAAAGTCACACCTGCATAATATAGAATCCTTTTTGATGCAACTCTGGATAAGTGCGATAAGTGCAGAACAGAAAGATTTGTTAGGTTTCTTAATTTTCAAATGAATTACAAATTACGAATTCTATGTGAAGAATAGATGGTTGTTAAGGAGTGGGAAGGGAAGCCCGCCACAGTGTCCTTAGAAACTGATGATTCATCAGCTGTCAGCGGGTTTCCCCACTGACAGCTAAATGAAAAGAAAAAAGGTTCCGGCAATAAAAAAAAATGGCTTGGGGTCCCCCCAATGCATGCCAGGCCCCTCGGGTCTGGTATGGATTTTAAAGGGAACCCCACGCCAAAATGTAAAAATAAAATGGCATGGCGTCCCCCCAAAATACATACCAAACCCTTATCCAAGCATGCAGCCTGGCAGGTTAGGAAAGGGGGATGAGTGAGCACCTCCCTCCCCTACTTAACCATACCAGGCCACATGCCCTCAACATTAGGGGGTGTCTCATGTTGATTGGGACAAGGGCCTCTCCCCCACAACCCTGGGTGGTGGTTGTCGGGGTCTGCATGCCGGGGGCGTATCAGAATCTAAAAGCTCCTTTAATAAGGGGGCCCCCAGATCCCACCCTTCCATATGAATGAGTATTCGGTACATAGTACCCCTACCCATGCACCAAAAAAAGTGTAAAAAGTGAGTAAAGACACTACACCAGTTTTTGACAATCCCTTTATTAAAAAAAAAAAAAAAAAAAAAGTCCCCGGGTGTAGAATCATTGTCAATCATGCCGCCCGACGCCACCGCCGAATCCAAAGAAAAAAATACCTCTGGCCCCTAAGAACACTCCTGCCATCTGCCTGCTTTGCTTTGTGACAGCTCTTAAATACCTAAGGGGCATGGCACCGCCCCCTTTTGACTTCACTGACCCAGCATGCCCATCATTGATGACGTCATAAGGGGCGGTGCCACCCACAGACATCACTGGGTGGGCCCCCTTTTGGTTATTTAAGAACTGTCACATGGCAGAGCAATCAGAGCCTTCATCGGGGCCGGAGGTATGGCATCGCTCCCCCCCTTTCCTGACCTGCTGGGCTGCATGCTCGGATAAAAGTCTGGTATGGATTTTGGAGGAGACCCCACGCCGTTTTTTTTTTTATTGCTGGCATTCTTTTTTTTACATTCAGCTGTCAGTGGGGAAACCAATGACAGCTGATGAGTCATCGGTTGTTAAGGACGCAGAAATTCAGGTTACAGGCCCGCTGCTTAACAACCAGATATTCTTCACAAAGAATTTTAATCGGTCTATCAATTTTTTTGGCCGATTCTAATTCCAGTCGTTCTGAAAATCGCATGATTTTTAAGTTGCACAAGTGTGAATGGGGCCTTAGTGTTATAGGGGAACGGCTGGACTGAGGAACTGCTAGAACTAGTATTGTCCATGTCTAACAGGGTCTCGGGAAATCTTTATTTCATAGAACATAATCCAGAAAAAGAACTGCAGATCAGGGCCTGGATTGTGCTTGGGAGAAGAGCTGACAATCAACATCAGATTTCCTCTATGATAACCCCAGAGACGTCTATCATCTGTTATAGTCATCCAGCTGTCCGCCAGAGGACCCGATTAGGAATGTTCATGTTTCTATTGGTCATGTTCTATTTCCTATCACTGGAGACATGTGATCAGTTCTGTCAATCATTTTTCGGATCTTTTATGTCCCAATCATGTCTAGTAATGAGAAGTGATTGTAAGGAATTGTATTGTATTGGGAGTGATTTCTTTATAATAAATGGAAATGAAGCATTTCCTCAGATTGGGTTGTGCTCACTATGATATGAGAAGTTCTAGAACCCCAAAGAGCCGTGACACCAGGGTTACTGTGTATATTCAGGATGAGCCCCCCACTGCGTGATCTGAGCCAGAAGAAGCCCCGCCCACATCCACCAATGGGGATCAGTATAGAGGCTGATAGGGGGAGGGGCTGGAGGATGACACTCCTACACAGGCACTTCTGCATCTCACAGATGGACATGACCTGAAATGATGGAGGTCTACTGATGTCTTTATTATTTCAGGAAAGAAGCTGGAAAACAAAGAAATCTAGATATTGGAATGGAATCATTCTACTATGATGGGGCTGAAGTCATTTCCCATGATCCTCAGAGAGAGTATTACAGGAGATAGGTCAGGTACTCCGCTCCAGCAGAAATTATTATACCGTATTGGTCAGAATCTCCCGGTCGTTGTCCAACCAGCATTAGGACATTTACCACTTGGCGTCCGCGCTATAGCTGAATGACGGTCCCTTACCACGTGCTCAGCTGTCAGCCAATGACAGCTGATTACATGATGTAAACAAAAGCTCGGTAATCGTTTTTTTTTCTCCTCACGCTGCTTATTTTTCACATCACCGGTTTATGTGCAAGGAGCATCGGTTCCGAAGAGGAAGAGGCAATTCTGCCTCATCTGTGCCCACCAGTACCCCCTGCCAGTGCCACCTGCCAGTGCCCACCAGTGCCACCTGTCAATGCCCATGAGTGCTACCTATCAATACCCACAAGTGCCACCTATCAATGCTGCCAATCAGTGCCACCTAGCAGTGCTGCCTATCAGTGTAACCAACCAGTGCTGCCTCATCAGCGTACATCAATGAAGGAGAAAAATTACCTGTTTACAAAATTTTATAACAAAATATAAAAAAAGTTACATTTTTTTTTTTTAAATTTGGTATTTTTAATTTTTTTTAACAAAAAATAAAAACGGCAGAGGTGATCAAATACCACGAAAAAAAATCTCTATTTGTGGGAAAAAAATTATAAAAATTTCATTTGGGTACAGTGTTGTATGACCGCGCAATTGTCATTCAAAGTGCATCAGCGCTGAAAGCTGAAAATTGGTCTGGACAGGAGGGCGGTTTAAGTGCCCAGTAAGCAAGTGGTTAAAGCTGGAATATGATTGGTTACTAAGGGCTACAATCAATATCTATACAGGTATAGTGCCCACTGGGTGGTACCATGAGCACTCACAATCTTAACAAGTGCCACATCCCAAAATTGTGCATAATTTAGAGCAGGGGTCTCCAAACTGCGGCCCGGGGGCCAGATGAGGCCCTTTGCTGCCTTTATCTGGCCCTTGGGGCACTAATCCTCCCACTGATATAAGACACTATTCTGCCATCTAACACCAACAATGGAGCACCATTTCTCCCACTGACACTAATAATAGGGCACTATTCCTTCTTATGATACCAACGAAACACTATTCCTCTAACCAAATACCAAAAGTGGTGATGTTTACTTCTACTGATGCCAAAAAAAATTTCCACTCAAATTTCCACTCAAATTTCCACTCCCGCTGGCCACGATCTGAAGGAAGTAAACCGGCCCTTTGTTTGGAAAGTTTGGAGACCCCTGATTTAGAGAAATCAAGAGGATGGCACATACACCAATCAGTTCCTTAAAAATTCCATATTTTGTTAAAAGACAATATAAAAAAATTCATACAAAGTATCCATTAGAAAAACTATGTATATAAAAACCAGTAAAGCACTATTGAGCACTATATAATCCAAACGTGGTGCAATGCATGTACACCACACACCAGGAGACTTGTCAAGATGTAAGCTACGTGCTTCAAGTCTCTCCAGGTGCCAAGATTTTCTTACACCAGCGTGGTTAAGTCTACATGTTTCACAAAATGGTCGCTTCTTCAGGATCTAATAGTGCGCCTATTTAGAAAAAATAGAAAACTTAATAAATACAGACATTTTAAATGCAAAAACATTACAAATACTTTGTAATCAATACAATTTAATTATTGCAACATTTTGTTCATATTAAAAAAAAATACTTGTTGGTGCGCCTGACCCAGAGGTCAGAGACGGGAGAGAGAGCCTACACTGGACTGCAACATGGATCCCTAAAACGAGTGCGGGGGAGCATTCAGCTAACGGGGGGACCTGATACATCCAGGGTAAGCAACTTGTACACTTCTCCCAGACTATTATGTGTGCAGATGGTATCCCACAATGTGCAGGTCCTGAGGTTACTCCAACACAAAACACCACTCAACATTTACCAAAGTTCAGCTCCTAAGAAAAGGGGTTTGGCCTCCAATAGGGAAATGTTACCTATTTGTAGTCAGTTTATAGGCACCTCAGGCAGCATATCTAATAGTGCCAACAGCCAGGAAGCAAACGCCACACCTAGTGTGTGACATCACCTGACCTGGCCTCAAATCCACCGCGTATGCGCCGCCATCTGGCACATGTGCCCAGAGTCAGCCTGGCTGGGCCGCTTTGGCCTGAGTTTGCCGGGTCGTAGTGCCCTCCAGATGGAAACGCTGCACAGTGGCAGCGTAGTCCCTGTGTCCATGGACATCCTCCATTTGAAGGCCAGGGATGACCTACAGCATGCCCACACACTCGCCAGATTGGGAGCCACCAGCCCGGCCAGGGTCACCCTCCCTGAACCGGGGCATGTACACCAACAATCATGTATATACAATTATATTTAAGAGCTTCATTCATGTACATACCTAAACTTGACTAGCAATATATTCACAGAGAACTCAAAAAATATACAAAAATTATACTAAAGAAAAAAGAAGAAAAGATAAAGCGTTCCTCTATTATTTTTTCCACTGCATGTTACTTGTGCAGACATAATCCATATCCTACAAGGACCCCATTTATCTATTTCCCAATTTATATTAACTATTAAGAGACACATGATGGATATAAAAGGACCCCTCCAGCGGTAATCTTGCCCATCCCCATGGATCAAAGACATGTTAGCAAATACGTTTATATATTATAGTTAACTTTACACTATAATGTGAAAAAGATGCGGTGCTAAAATCATGAAAGAATAATAAAAGTGGAAATAAAAACAGAAGTAATGGTGAAAAGGACTCTCAAAGAAAACTAAAGCGGATGTTACAAACAAAAAATAAAAGTGAAAAAATAAATAAATAAAAAACATACCGCACAAAATAAATTATAAATATATAAATATAAATATATTATTATTGCATATACATCCCACCTAAATGAATTCAACAGGAATGGTGCAGCGCTAAAAATATTAATGTAAAAATGTCCCAATAAGAACCAAAATAAATATGGTTAAACAAAAGACCTCTCCGTCAGGAAGAAATAATACTCTAATTAGCGAGATCCATATTGAAAGGAGACACAGAAGAGAGATGAAAACACTGTCACCAACACCCAAACAAACTGACCCTTACCATCAGTGTATGGGTTTTAAACGTGTGTAGAAAAAAGGCAGTCTTCATAGGATAAACCAAAGATCTTCTAATGGAGTAGCACCAACATATACCCCTCTGAACTAAATGGAAGGCTTTAGATCTCCTTTTGGTAGCTGGATATTAAACCAAGTATACTCCAGTATGCATATGCACCTCAAGATCGTGGTACGTAGGGAATAAAAAGAAAGCGCTCATTGCGCAATCTCCATAAACACGGATGATTTATTGAAAATATAAAAACCACTCACATTTAGTAAAAAGGTATACAGCAGTGTGAAGCGTCCAGCGCTTCTAACCACAAAGATGGCCGACGTGTCACCGTCCCACCGCATCCTGCGTCGCCAGTCTCTATCATCGCCCAACGTTTCGTCATCAACATGCGTCTTCAGGGGCGTAGTTATGACGCAAACTGACTTGTATTTATAGGAACAACAGAACTGGGCAGGCAGAAATCAGAGGACAGGAAGTGTGACCTTCCGAAGTAATATATCTCAAAGAAATTGATATATTAGATAGTAGTAATACTCAGTTTAGGCAAAGGACTTGAATCAAAGATAAAAATATCCTCAAAACAAATCTTATTATAAAACAATTGAAATATGGGTGATCATTAAATAAAAAATGTAGAGACAGAGCAGCGGTGGTTACCGGTGGTGGCGGCATCTTGTGGCCAAAATACAAACTACCATATAAATAATGAATAAAAATAATTTGGATACAAAAAATACCTTACCCCAATGAATATCACTGGAGGTGGCGGCATCTTGTGGCCAAAGTACAAACTACCATATGAATAATGAATAGAAGGATCTTGATAAGAAAATACTTTACACCAATGAATATCAGGAGGGGAAGAAAAACGACCACACCACATGATACCCAAAAAACATACCAAAAACATAATCAATAATGCAAAAATGAAACAACATAAAATTAAAAAAATAAAATAAAATAGAATAAACGCAGGAAACCTAGCTGTTGCTAATAAAGGCATTCAAATCCCATTCCACATTCATCCCATATGGAAAATGGTCCTGGCTTGGTATATCTATTTGGTCTCTAGCTGAGAGACCCCTCTAGTCATGTTGCTTCCCCTCCAATGGCCAGAGAATTTATCAATTCCCAAAAACACAGTGCCCTTTGGATTACAGTCATGTTTCAGAGCATAGTGCTTCGATAGACTATGCTTAGGGAACCCCCTTTTTATATTATCAACATGATCTTTAAGCCTGATGTGTAATTTACGGATGGTACGCCCTATGTACTGAAGCCCACAGGGGCAAATAATAATATACACCACATGTCTAGTAGTACATGTAATGAAGGGCTTAATTGGAAAGGATTCATGGGTGGCAGTGGATTGGAAGGAATCTACTTTCCTAGATTTGTTGGTGCTAAGCTTACAAATCGGGCATCTCCTACAAGGAAAGAAACCCCCCATCTTTTGGAAGAATGAAATCTGCTTAGGTGGATTAATAATATTGGGAGCTACCTGTAGCCTCAATGGGGGAGCTCCCCTATATACCATACGCGGTAGGTCGGGCAAATCAGGGCCCAAAACCCTGTCTCCCTTCAAAACTTTCCAATGCCTTTGAATAATTTTTTGAATCTCATAATATTGATTAGAGTAGGCAGTGATAACCTCTTTTAAATTTTCGTTTATCACTGCCTACTCTAATCAATATTATGAGATTCAAAAAATTATTCAAAGGCATTGGAAAGTATAAAAAGGGGGTTCCCTAAGCATAGTCTATCAAAGCACTATGCTCTGAAACATGACTGTAATCCAAAGGGCACTGTGTTTTGGGGAATTGATAAATTCTCTGGCCATTGGAGGGGAAGCAACATGACTAGAGGGGTCTCTCAGCTAGAGACCAAATGGATATACCAAGCCAGGACCTATTTTCCATATGGGATGAATGTGGAATGGGATTTGAATGCCTTTATTAGCAACAGCTAGGTTTCCTGCGTTTATTTTTTGCGACAGGAAAATGCTGCGACAGAACTGCTAGGAATGAAATGCTACGAATTAAACACTACGGCAGGAAAATGCTACAACAGGAACATGCTACGACAGAGCTGCTATGAATGAAACGCTATGACAGGAAACGCTACGAGAGGAAAATGCTATGACAGGAAAAAGCTCAGACAGAAAAATGCTGCGACAGAACTGCTACGAATGAAACGCCACAAATGAAATGCTACGACAGAAAAATGCTACGAATGAAACACTATGAATGAAACGCTATGAATGAAATGCTACGACAGAAAAATGCTGTGACAGAAATGCTACGATTGAAATGCTACGAATGAAACGCTATGAATGAAAAGCTACGAATGAATCTCTACGACAGGAAATGCTGCGACAGGAAATGCTATGACTGAGATGCTATGAATGAAACACTACGACAGGAAATGCTGTGACAGGAAATGCTATGACTGAGACGCTACGAATGAAAAACGCTACGACAGAAAAATGCTGCGACAGAACTGCTACGAATAAAACGCTACGAATGAAACGCCACAAATGAAACGCTGCGACAGGAAAATGCTACCAATGAAACGCTATGAATGAAACGCTACGAATGAAACACTACGAATGAACCGCTATCACAGGAAAATGCTACGACAGGAAAATGCTGCGACATAAACTGCTACGACTGAAATGCTACGAATGAAACGCTATGACAGGAAAATGCTACGAATGAAACTCTACAAATGAAAAGCTACAACAGGAAAATGCTACGAATGAAACTCTACAAATGAAATGCTACAACAGGAAAATGCTACAAATGAAACTCTACAAATGAAATGCTACAACAGGAAAATGCTACAAATGAAACTCTACAAATGAAATGCTATGACAGGAAATGCTGCGACAGGAAATGCTATGACCGAGATGCTATGAATGAAACGCTACGGCAGGAAATGCTCCGACAGGAAATGCTATGGCTGAGACGCTACGAATGAAACGCTACGACAGGAAAATGCTGCGACAGAACTGCTACGAATGAAACACTACGAATGAAACACCACAAATGAAATGCTGCAACAGGAAAAAGCTACGAATGAAACGCTACGAATGAAATGCTACGAATGAACCGCTACGAATGAACCGCTATGACAGGAAAACGCTACGACAGAACTGCTATGACTGAGATACTATGAATGAAACATCATTAAAATTAGAAGAAAAGAGGTTTAAACTACGTAGAGGGTTCTTTACTGTGAGAGCGGCATAGATGTGGAATTCCCACAGTCTCAGCGGGGAGCATTGATAGCTTCAAGAAACTATTAGATAAGCACCTGAATGACCGCAACATACAGGGATATGTAATGTAATACTGACATATAATCACACACATAGGTTGGACTTGATGGACTTGTGTCTTTTTTCAACCTCACCTACTATGTAACTATGTAACTATGAAACGCTATGACAGGAAAATGCTACCACAGGAAAATGCCACGAATGAAACGCTATGAATGAAATGCTACAAATGAAATGCTACGACAGGAAATGCTATGACTGAGACGCTATAAATGAAACGCTACGGCAGGAAATGCTGCGACAGGAAATGCTATGACTGAGACGCTACGACAGAAAAATGCTGCGACAGAACTGCTACGAATGAAACGGCACAAATGAAATGCTACGACAGAAAAATGCTACGAATGAAACACTACGAATGAAACGCTACGAATGAAACACTATGACAGAAAAATGCTGCGACAGAACTGCTACGATTGAAATGCTACGAATGAAACGCTACGACAGGAAAATGCTATGAATGAAACACTACGAATGAAAAGCTATGAATGAAACGCTATGACAGGAAATGCTGCGACAGGAAATGCTATGACTGAGATGCTATGAATGAAATGCTACGACAGGAAATGCTGTGACAGGAAATGCTATGACTGAGACGCTACAAATGAAACGCTACGACAGGAAAATGCTGCGACAGAACTGCTACGAATGAAACGCTACGAATGAAACACCACAAATGAAATGCTGCGACAGGAAAAAGCTATGAATGAAATGCTACGAATGCAATGCTACGAATGAACTGCTATGACAGGAAAACGCTACGACAGAACTGCTATGATTGAAATACTATGAATGAAACGCTACGACAGGAAAATGCTACCACAGGAAAATGCTACGAATTAAACGCTACGAATGAAATGCTACAAATGAAACGCTATGACAGGAAATGCTATGACTGAGACGCTATGAATGAAACGCTACAACAGGAAATGCTGCGACAGGAAATGCTATGACTGAGACGCTATGAATGAAAAACGCTACGACAAAAAAATGCTGCGACAGAACTGCTACGAATAAAAGGCTACGAACGAAACGCCACAAATGAAACGCTGCGACAGGAAAATGCTACGAATGAAAAGCTATGAATGAAACGCTACGAATGAACCTTTATCACAGGAAAACGCTACGACAGGAAAATGGTGCGACAGGACTGCTACAACTGAAATGCTACGAATGAAACGCTACGACAGGAAAATGCTACGAATTAAACTCTACAAATGAAATGCTATGACAGGAAATGCTGCGACAGGAAATGCTATGACTGACACGATATGAATGAAACGCTATGACAGGAAAATGCTGCAACAGAACTGCTACGAATGAAACGCTACTAATGAAACGCTACGAATGAAACGCTACAAATGAAACGCTGCGACAGGAAAAAGCTATGAATGAAACGCTACAAATGAAATGCTATGAATGAACTGCTATGACAAGAAAACGCTACGACACTACTGCTATGAGTGAAATACTATGAATGAAACGCTACGACAGGAAAATGCTACCACAGGAAAATGCTACGAATGAAACGCTATGAATGAAATGCTACAAATGAAACACTACGACAGGAAATGCTATGACTGAGACGCTACGAATGAAACGCTACGACAGGAAATGCTATGACTGAGACGCTATGAATAAAGCGCTACGAATGAAACGCTACGACAGGAAAATGCTATGAATGAAACGCTACTGACGACAGAACTGCTACGAATGAAACGCTACGAATAAAATGCTATGAATGAACGCTACGACAGGAAAATGCGCTACTGGTGGAATACAGGGGTTGATTTACTAAAAGCAAATAGACTGTGCACTTTGCAGAGTGCAGTTGCCCTATGCAAGTGCAATTGCTCCACAGCTTAGTAAATGAGGTAAGACTTGACTTTGCAAAGAGTACCCATTCCTGTGCAAGGAAAATAAAAAAAACAGCATTTTTGCTTGCACATGATTGGATGATGGAAGTCAGCAGAGCTTCTGCTCATTTACTAAGCTCTGGAGCAACTGCTCTTGCAGAGGGCAACTGCATTTTGTAAAGTGTACAGTCTTTTTCCCTTTAGTAAATCAACCCCACAGAGTTAAATAATAAAAATTTAACTCATTTCCTTCCCCTTAACCGTCACCTTAGAGTCCGTGTTTGTACTTGCTTTTCTTTTTAGAGAGCAATTTGACAGACAATGAGCCTTCAGTGTTTGGAATACTCTGACTGAACATGTCCTTTCTCTTGCGTACTGGCTAATATAGAATTGTGCTTACCTTGGAGGATTTAAACAAGATCTAGGTAGATGCACAGTAAAACATATTGTCCCTATTGCGTGTCAAACTGCAGCGACGCCAAGGGAGACAGGAGCTGGCGGGTGGACAATCACCCCCCCGGTGGGAACACTGAGAGAAGCGGGCGGGCGGCCGCCACATGGAGCCAGATCTGCAGGAGAGAGTAGCTGCTGGGTGGCCAAATCACCCCCTCCCCCCCGCGGGAACACCGGAAGAAGCCGGTGGCAGGCCCCCACGTGGGGCCAGATCAGCCCAGGAGAAAGGAGCTGGCAGGCGGGCGGCCGAATCACCCCCTCCCCCCGGCAGGAACACCGGGAGAAGCGGGTGGGCAGCCCCCACGTGGAGCCAGATCTGTGCAGGAGAGAGGAGCTGGCGGGTGGCCGAATCACCCCCTCCCCTCAGTGGGAACACCGGGATAAGCAGGCGGGCGGCCCCCATCTGGAGCCCGATCAGCCCAGGAGAAAGGAGCTGGCAGGCAGCCGAATCACCCCCTCCCCCCGGCGGAAACACTGGGAGAAGTGGGCGGGTGGCCCCCACGTGGAGCCAGATCTGCAGGAGAGAGGAGCTGGCAGGTGGCCAAGTCACCCCCTCCCCACCGGCGGGAACACTGGGAGAAGCGGGTGGGTGGCCCCCACGTGGAGCCAGATCTGCAGGAGAGAGGAGCTGGCAGGTGGCCGAATCACCCCCTCCCCCCGGCGGGAACACCGGGAGAAGCGGGCGGGTGGCCCCCACGTGGAGCCAGATCTGCAGGAGAGAGGAGCTGGCAGGTGGCCAAGTCACCCCCTCCCGCCGGCGGGAACACTGGGAGAAGCGGGCGGGTGGCCCCCACGTGGAGCCAGATCTGCAGCAGAGAGGAGCTGGCAGGTGGCCGAATCACCCCCTCCCCCCGGCGGGAACACCGGGAGAAGCCGGTGGCAGGCCCTCACATGGAGCCAGATCAGCCCAGGAGAAAGGAGCAGGCAGGTGGGCGGCCGAATCACCCCCCCTGGCAGGAACACTGGGAGAAGCGGGTGGGCGGCCCCCATGTGGAGCCAGATCTGTGCAGGAGAGAGAAGCTGGCGGGTGGCCGAATACCCCCTCCCCCCGGTGGGAACACCGGGATAAGCGGGCGGGCGGTCCCCATCTGGAGCCCGATTTGTGCAGGGAAGAGTAGCTAGCAGGCAGCCAAATCACCCCCTCCCCCCGGCGGGAACACTGGGAGAAGCCGGTGGCAGGCCCCCACGTGGAGCCAGATCAGCCCAGGAGAAAAGAGCTGGCTGGCGGGCGGCCGAATCACCCACTCCCCCCGGCGGGAACACCGGGAGAAGCGGGTGGGCGGCCCCCACGTGGAGCCAGATCAGCCCAGGAGAAAGGAGCTGGCAGGCAGCCGAATCACCCACTCCCCCCGGCAGGAACACGGGGAGAAGCGGGCGGGCGGCCCCCACGTGGTGCCAGATCTGCAGGAGAGAGGAGCTGGCAGGTGGCCAAGTCACCCCCTCCCCGCCGGCGGGAACACCGGGAGAAGCCGGTGGCAGGCCCCCACGTGGAGCCAGATCAGCCCAGGAGAAAGGAGTGGGCGGGCGGCCGAATCACCCCCTCCCCCCCGGCGGGAACACCGGGAGAAGCGGGTGGGCGGCCCCCAACATGGAGCCAGATCTGTGCAGGAGAGAGGAGCTGGCGGGCGGCCGAATCACCCCCTCCCCCCGGTGGGAGCACCGGGATAAGCGGGCGGGCAGCCCCCATCTGGAGCCCGATCTGTGCAGGAAAGAGGAGCTGGCAGGCAGCCGAATCACCCCCTCCCCCGGCGGAAACACTGGGAGAAGTGGGCGGGTGGCCCCCACGTGGAGCCAGATCTGCAGGAGAGAGGAGCTGGCAGGTGGCCAAGTCACCCCCTCCCGCCGGCGGGAACACTGGGAGAAGCGGGCGGGTGGCCCCCACGTGGAGCCAGATCTGCAGGAGAGAGGAGCTGGCAGGTGGCCGAATCACCCCCTCCCCCCGGCGGGAACACCGGGAGAAGCCGGTGGCAGGCCCCCACATGGAGCCAGATCAGCCCAGGAGAAAGGAGCTGGCGGGTGGGCGGCCGAATCACCCCCCCTGGCAGGAACACTGGGAGAAGCGGTTGGGCGGCCCCCATGTGGAGCCAGATCTGTGCAGGAGAGAGGAGCTGGCGGGTGGCTGAATACCACCTCCCCCCGGTGGGAACACCGGGATAAGCGGGCGGGCAGCCCCCATCTGGAGCCAGATCTGCAGGAGAGAGGAGCTGGCAGGTGGCCGAATCACCCCCTCCCCCCCAGCGGGAACACCGGGAGAAGCCGGTGGCAGGCCCCCACGTGGAGCCAGATCAGCCCAGGAGAAAGGAGCTGGCGGGCGAATCACCCCCCCCGGCAGGAACACCGGGAGAAGCGGGTGGGCGGCCCCCACATGGAGCCAGATCTGCAGAAGAGAGGAGCTGGCAGGTGGCCAAATCACCCCCTCCCCCCGGCGGGAACACAAGGAGAAGCCGGTGGCGGGCCCCCACGTGGAGCCAGATCAGCCCAGGAGAAAGGAGCGGGCGGGTGGCCGAATCACCCCCTCCCCCCCGGCGGGAGCACCGGGAGAAGCGGGTGGGCGGCCCCCACATGGAGCCAGATCTGTGCAGGAGAGAGGAGCTGGCGGGCGGCCGAATCACCCCCTCCCCCCGGTGGGAACACTGGGATAAGCGGGAGGGCGGCCCCCATCTGGAGCCCGATCTGTGCAGGAAAGAGGAGCTGGCAGGCAGCCGAATCACCCCCTCCCCCCCGGTGGAAACACTGGAAGAAGCGGGCAGGTGGCCCCCACGTGGAGCCAGATCAGCCCAGGAGAAAGGAGCTGGTGGGCGGGCGGCCGAATCACCCCCCCGGCGGGAACACCGGGAGAAGCGGGTAGGCGGCCCCCACATGGAGCCAGATCTGTGTAGGAGAGAGGAGCTGGCGGGCGGCCGAATCACCCCCTCCCCCCGGTGGGAACAACGGGATAAGTGGGCAGGCGGCCCCCATCTGGAGCCCGATCTGTGCAGGAAAGAGGAGCTGGCAGGCAGCCGAATCACCCCCTCCCCCCAGGCGGAAACACTGGAAGAAGCGGGCAGGTGGCCCCCACGTGGAGCCAGATCAGCCCAGGAGAAAGGAGCTGGTGGGCGGGCGGCCGAATCACCCCCCCGGCGGGAACAAGTGGGTGGGCGGCCCCCATGTGGATCAGAGTGATGAGAAGGTGGGTGGGCAGGTGGACTCCCCGGTAGTGCCCCCACTGTAACAGCCGACCATCACTCAGCAAGGACACGGAAGTGACGTGTGTCGGCGTAACCCAGAAAACAGCCAACAAGGATCTGAAAGAGGAGGAGGAGGGATATATATAGCCCTCAGACTCCTCCTACAAATTCAGGCTGGCCTGCGGCCGGTCTTCTAACTTGTCAGTACTTTTAGCATTTCGGCACACATGTTTAAAAAATCATTTTAGTCTTGAAGATTAGTCAAAACACCAAAATATTATATATTTTCTTAAAGCAGTTACCCTAGAGCACAGGTGCCAAACACAAGGCCCGTGGGCGGAATCCGGCCCTCCAGGCCATTTCATGTGGCCCTCACACCTCTCCTTCAGCTGCAGGAGAGCTCCAGCCCCCCTCTGGTCCTCCTCCAGACCTCTACTTTCTGCTTTCAAGCAATGCATCCAGCTTCTTCCCAGCAGCAGCGTAAGGAAAGGGGGTGCACTGTGATGTTAGGAAGAGTAGGGGACTCAACTTCTGATGGTGGGGTGGCTCTTGACATATAATGTAAGAGGAGAGGATGTGCTGGACATCTAATCTTACAGATACAACTGGCCCTTTTGATGACAATCATAATGCTGATGCGGCCCACGATGAAATTGAGTTTGACACCCCTGCCCTAGAGTGTTAGTTCCAATATTGAATGTCATATGATAATAACTAAACAGTTTAATAATCACAAAGTTTCAGTAAAAAATACTCTAAAATAAATTTAAGGGCACTCCAACACAAAAGATTACCCACAATTTTTATCCCAACAAGGCAAACCTTAAAATTGCGTATGCTCGTGAAATGACAACAAACATTTGTGTCCTGTATTTTCCATAGTAGACACTTTACAAACCCCTACAGATCATCAGTTTAGAGATAACCTTGAGTAATGGGCTGAGAATTTTTGATCTCACTCCACTACGTGTGGTTATATGTAATGTGTATTACCGTTTTAACCATACTTGGTTTTTAACATGTGATTGCATATTTACTCATTGCATTTATGTTATGCTGTGATGCTTTTTGACAATCAAGGGATCCTTTTCAAAACTGACTTATCATTTAGCCACTCTCACCCACCTCATTCAAAGTCTGGAAATCCCCCATCTTTGCTATGAATGTGTAGTGCAACCAATGGCCCTGTGTGTAGGTATCCCTGACATGTGCATTTACGTCCATGCATGTATGGAGGAATAGGACACCCAAAAATGTTGTGGGTTACTTTAGGTGTTTGGGTATAAAAGACCCCTGATGTCCCACCTATCTTCCATTAAAGCTTTTTAGAGCACAGATCGCACTCCGATCTTCTCTGTCCATACCGGCTGGTGAAAGTGACAGCAAGTTCCAGACGTGACATTTTATACACTTCTGGGTCATTAGCAGGAAACGGAGATCAGAGAATGGACATTTGCTGATCTCCATTCCTCCTACTTGGTGCCTCCAACATGCCGGTCACAGGTCGGTCCAAGAAACATGGCAGAAGCACGCCCAGGGGGGACACACTTTGTGGGTGTGTGGAAGTAATTGGGCGGTTGTGCAGCCACCTGATTGCTTCCATCTGACAGTTGTATTTTTTATGGTGGTGGTAAAAGAATTAAATATAACAAATGTAATTTATTAACTAACACAATGATAACTGTCAGGTGTGTCTGGATTCCAGGGACAGTTCCGGGATTTAGAGATTTGTCCCTGGAAATATTTCTGATTTGGATCATATTTTTATATATTTTTTCTATCATGATTTGTATTACAGAGTCAGTTCACCTTTATGGTAATAATAATCAGTGACAGGCATTTTATTCCTCATTTTCCTGTTTCTATCAATGTCGGCTGTTTTCAGTCCTGGAAATACACGTCTCCTTCATACAGGACAGAATTCTGGGAAATCTCTAGAAGATATATGAGGAATAATGAGGTCGTCTCACTTCCTGGTAAAGCAGAACTCCGGGCTGTATTCATGTATACAGAGCTGCCTTCAATTCTCTCTTCTATCTGCCCGGGGTTCAGCTTTACATTAGAGAAGACACCC
The DNA here is from genome assembly GCA_037952925.1 of Lithobates clamitans. Lineage (NCBI taxonomy): Eukaryota > Metazoa > Chordata > Amphibia > Anura > Ranidae > Lithobates > Lithobates clamitans. The sequence continues at coordinate 876,120 of JBBGZY010001494.1, forward strand.
CGACATTCTCCTCCTCATTGCTTTCCTAAGATTTTGTTAGATTTTTTTCTATGAATGTTTTTTCCTAAAGTCTCCATTTTTTTATAGAGAAATGTTCTTTTATCATATAGCGACCTCTCAGCAATGGAATTCTTTGTACTAGAACATGTTCCCGTCTCTGATCGAGGGGGGAACATTGACCTCCAACTTCTCAGATTAGAGACCAAATGTATAGTGACCCTACAACCCACCAGGTCCCCAGGCCTTAATGAATGTGTTACCTATAAGCCTTTTCTTCATTAACCTGGATGACAATACAGAGAAAATCATACATGTGTTTGCACCCACTTGCTCATATATGTGACATTTTATGTTAGGTATCCATGTATACATTTCTTACTCTTGCTCCTCCCCCTATTTCATATAGGTTTCTACTAGATCTACCAACATATTTTGGAATGTATTGTAAAAATTAGAATACAATTGTATGTTTTATATGTACTGCACATGTACTATTATGTCATTTTGATTATCACCAGGCCATGGGTCTGTGAGATGCTCAGTGCCGAATGTGGTCCATCCTTAAGGAGTGACAGGTTAGCGCACGAGTGGTCGTTGATGAGATTTTTTTTTAGTCTAGGGTTAGTGGACTACAACCACTTATCATGGATCTGGTTTGAGTAAGTTGGTAGGTTTGTTTTTCAGAGAGTGTTGGCTTGTCCATATCTCTCTTTCCATATCTTCCTCCCCCCCCCTTTTTTCCTTGTTTCTGTTTCTTCCCCCTTTCTCTTTTTTCTCCTTTTTTCTTTGTACCGTTCCTTTGTGTCCTACCACATATAGAGCGACTTTGTCTCTCCCTCAACAGACCCATATCAATCTGGTAGAGATGTGATTTCATCATATAGCACCTAATTGTAAGCTGTGGCCCTTGGCGGGACGTAGCTATGAATGTCCCCAACATCCCACCACACACTTATGTGGCAGGGTTGTTTGCACGATTATGTGCTCCACTTCTGGGATCAGCCGACCTGGACTGACAGTGAGGTTGGGACAATGTTCTAAGAGCCCGCCCCGCCATTTCTGGACATGCGCGGCTTCTCTTCTTTGCCGCGCATGCTGAGAGAGAGCCTGCCCGCGCCCTTACCGCCAAGCACATATCGTGGCAGGTGTAGGGAGGAGTCTTGTCTGTGCCAGCCTGGTCCCACATATATTTAGGGAAAGCAGGCAGAACGATCCTGGTGGATATCCCAGCTTGTATTTGGATAGAGGGATCTAACTTCAGCCAGGGTCGGCATGGGCGCCTGTGGTATTTACACAACTAAGGTGAGACACTATGTTCTCTACACCAGCCTCCCTGGGATCAGATATTAGAGGATCTGTTGGACTTTAGTTCCCTAAACATTTTCCCTCTTATGTCTCTCCCACTTTCCTGTCTCCACCACACTTTTATAATGTGCTGAAGTTATTAACATATATACCATATACTTTACCCACAGCGGATCCCACAGCGGATCTATGATATACAGGGGTGGGATATCTACTGAGGATGGCTTGGCATCATCATTATATATAAATATCTCACATCACTTCACGTCTGCTCCCCCAGAGAACTTTTTGTACATGGTATGTATACATGTATTGCCACTTACATGGGCACACATATATAGACTTACATATTCTTGCCAAGATTCTGAGAAGCAATTGTGACTGTACCCTTTATATCCGCTTACAAAACCCCCATTTAAAGTATAGCATAGTATATAGTAGACATTGATTTAAATATATCTTGTCTATCTGCCAGGTATATGTTTAGGCAAGCTCCCCTGTTTGCCTGAAATGTTCTGGATGCACTCTTGATCTGGGGCTATTCGTGCACAGCCTTGCCCTGCCCCCTTCTCTCCTCTTCACGTTATGCCCTGGGCATTCCATATTTACCATTGAAGCCTGGGTAGGTATTATTGAGCACTCAAATATATACTTTCTGTACAAATATTGTCTCTTCTTGTCCCATGAGTAGGGATGAGCTTCGAGTTCGAGTCAAACTCATGACTCGAACATCGGCTGTTCGCAAGTTCGCCGAACAGCGAACAATTTGGGGTGTTCGCGGCAAATTCGAATGCCGCGGAACACCCTTTAAAAGTCTATGGGAGAAATCAAAAGTGCTAATTTTAAAGGCTTATATGAATGGTATTGTCATAAAAAGTGTTTGGGGACCTGGGTTCTGCCCCAGGGGAAATGGATCAATGCAAAAAAAGTTTTAAAAACGGCCGTTTTTTCAGGAGCAGTGATTTTAATAATGCTTAAAGTGAAACAATAAAAGTGTAATATTCCTTTAAATTTCGTAGCTGGGGGGTGTCTATAGTATGCCTGTAAAGGGGTGCATGTTTCCCGTGTTTAGAACAGTCTGACAGCAAAATGACATTTCAAAGGAAAAAAGTCATTTAAAACTACTCGCGGCTATTAATGAATTGCCAGTCCGACAATACACATAAAAGTTCATTAATAAAAACTGCATGGGAACCCCGAACCAAAATTTTAAAAAAAAATGACGTGGGGGGTCCCCCTAAATTCCATAATAGACCCCTCAGGTCTGGTATGGATATTAAGGGGAACCCCCGCGCCAAAATGTAAAAAAAAATGGCATGGGGTCCCCCAAAAATCCATACCAGACCCTTATCCGAGCACGCAACCTGGCAGGCCGCAGGAAAAGAGGGGGAACGAGAGAGCGTCCCCCCCTCCAGAACCGTACCAGGCCACATGCCCTCAACATTGGGAGGGTGCTTTGGGGTAGCCCCCCAAAACACCTTGTCCCCATGTTGATGAGGACAAGGGCCTCATCCCCACAACCCTGGCCGTTGGTTGTGGGGGTCTGCGGGCAGGGGGCTTATCGGAATCTGGAAGCCCCCTTTAACAAGGGGACCCCCAGATCCCGGCCCTCCCCCCTGTGTGAAATGGTAAGGGGGTAAAAAGTACCCCTACCATTTCACTAAAAAACTGTCAAAAATGTTAAAAATGACAAGAGAGAGTTTTTGACAATTCCTTTATTTAAATGCTTCTTCTTTCTTCTTTCTTCCATATTCTTCATCTTCTTCTTCTTTTGGTTCTTCTGGCTCTTCTGGTTCTTCCTCCGGTGTTCTTATCCAGCATCTCCTCCACGGTGTCTTCCATCTTCTTCTCCTCGGGTCGCTCCGCACCCATGGCATGGGGGGAGGCTCCCGCTCTTCTCTTCATCTTCTTCATCTTCTTCTCTTCTTCATCTTCTTCTCCAGGCTGCTCCGCACCCATGCTGGCATGGTGGGGGGCTCCTGCTGTGTGATGCGTCTCCTCATCTGACAGTTCTTAAACCTGGTGACCCTGCGCCCCTCTGACGCACGGGACATGACGGGACTTCCCTGTTGCATTCCCCGTGACGTCACAGGGAAGTCACTGTGAGTCAGAGGGGGGCGGGGTTACCAGGTGGCCCCGCCCCCCGTTATTTAAGAACCGTCAGAAGAGGAGACGCGTCACACAGCGGGAGCCTCCCACCATGCTAGCATGGATGCGGAGCGGCCCGGAGAAGAAGATGAAGAAGAGAAGAAGATGAAGAAGAGAAGAAGAAAAGAAGATTAAGAAGAGAAGAAGATGAAGAGAAGAGCGGGAGCCTCCCCCCATGCCATCATGGATGCGGAGCGGCCCGAAGAGAAGAAGGGAAGAAGACGCCGCGGAGGAGATGCTGGACGAGAACACCGGAGGAAGAACCAGAAGAAGATGAAGGAAGATAGAAGAAAGAAGAAGCATTTAAATAAAGGAATTGTAAAAAACTGTCTCTTGTCATTTTTAACATTTTTGACAGTTTTTTAGTGAAATGGTAGGGGTCCCTTACCATTTCACACAGGGGGGGGCTGGGATCTGGGGGTCCCCTTGTTAAAGGGGGCTTCCAGATTACGATAAGCCCCCCCGCCCGCAGACCCCCACAACCACCGGCCAGAGTTGTGGGGATGAGGCCCTTGTCCTCATCAACATGGGGACAAGGTGTTTTGGGGGGCTACCCCAAAGCACCCTCCCAATGTTGAGGGCATGTGGCCTGGTACGGTTCAGGAGGGGGGGTGCTCTCTCATCCCCCCCTCTTTTCCTGCGGCCTGCCAGGTTGCATGCTCGGATAAGGGTCTGGTATGGAATTTAGGGGGACCCCACGCCGTTTTTTTTTTTAAATTTTGGCACGGGGTTCCCCTTAATATCCATACCAGACCTGAAGGGCCTGGTATGGAATTTAGGGGGACCCCCACGTCATTTTTTTTTTTTAATTTTGGTTCGGGGCTCCCCTGTGGGGAATTCCCATGCCGTTTTTATCAATAAACTTCTATGTGTATTGTCGGACCGGCAATGCAATAGCCGCGTGTAGTTTTAAATGACTTGTTTTCCTTTGAAATGTAATTTTGCTGTCAGACTGTTCTAAACATGGGAAAAATGTGTCCCTTTACAGGCATACTATAGACACCCCCCGGGTACGAAATTTAAAGGGATATTACACTTTTATTGTTTGACTTTAAGCATTATTAAAATCACTGCTCCTGAAAAAATTGGATGTTTTTAAAACTTTTTTTCGCATTGATCCATGTCCCCTGGGGCAGGACCCAGGTCCCCAAACACTTTTTATGACAATAACTTGCATATAAGCCTTTAAAATTAGCACTTTTGATTATTCATGTTCGTGTCCCATAGACTTTAACGGTGTTCGCGTGTTCAAACAAACTTTTTTCCTGTTCGCATTTTCTGGTGCGAACCGAACAGGGGGGTGTTCGGCTCATCCCTACCCATGAGGAACATACAGCACACATATATATATATATTGTGGAGATATTACCACATGTCACAGGTGCATATGAGCAGTGTATGCCTGATTTTGGTAGGCTTGCTAATTGCACACCTGTGTGCTGGCTTCATAATCATCCCAGGAATAGAGGTCAGGGCTCATCCTCAAAGACAGCTCCGCCTGGCAGATGGGAGGTCTGGCCTAGGAGTCAGGAGGGAGCCGTTGCAGCACAAAGCTGCAAGCACAGAGGTGCTGAACGTCAGGTCTGGGGAAGAGAGACCAAGGCCTAAGGTGTAAGGCCCGAGCAGGAGTGCTGTGGTTTTAGCCAGGAAGGCTGAATGCTGGTTGTTCTGAAGCAGGACTGTAATGCTGAATATCCCTGCGAGGGAATCTGCTGTTTATTTTTGAACTTTTTGTTTCTTTTGAATAAAAATGGGCTGCCATGCCCTTGAAAATGCACTCACACACACACACAAAATTTTCTTTGTTTTTGATGTTGATGTACAAACAGTGTTTGAGATCCATATATGTATGTGCATGTTTTAATTTCTGTCATATTCCTCAGTACCAATAGAATCCCCTGAGGGAGCTATAAGCGAAACGCGTAGTGACCCCCTAGTACTTCCACTTTTTTGTGGGGCCCTGATATGGAAGACTGGCACTAACCCAAGCTACAAGTTCACCATATCTATGGGCACACCTACAGGTTACCTTATACATACATAGGATCAACCCACATGGGACAATATGGGATAGCAGTCAGCAGATTTTTAACACAATTAATAGAAAATACAAATACCTTTTTTAATTGGAAAATATTTTGGCCGCAGCCTTTATTATTGGCTTTAAATAAATAAATATTCAAAAGTTAAACTTTAATAAACATGTAAAACAGCCACTACGGCTCAAGCTGTATAATCAAGATAGAGAGGAATCTCCCCACTTAAAACATATATAACTTTGTTTAACTTATATACACAGCAAACTGCCCCCCTTACAAGGTGACACTAGCCACATAATATGGTGAAAGCCTGCGACAAAGGGATGGCGGGGAAAACACCACAGCTGATGTTACTGAGGTGATTGAGCCTCCAGGGCTCTGAATCTCCCTTTTATTTGATAATACTCATAACAAAAACTCCTCAGCTGCCCAGATACAGAGTTCACCTGACTAGCCTGGGTAGCCAGGTCCAATGGGAATGCTTCCCACACTGTTCCAGACCTGAGGGGGTTACCCAATAATAGCCTAGGAAAACCTGTCACTACCTGGATACAACTAGACCTATTTACAGAGGTCAGGGAGCCAATGGGAACACTTGCCTCAATTTAGCTCTGAGGGCAGACTAGAAACCTCCGCTGCCGCAATCCCATGAGGCAAGGGGGGCTTAAAACAGTTCCCCCCCCCTTTTCCTTGCATGGGATAGCAGTCAGCAGATTTTTAACACAATAAATAGAAAACACAAATACCTTTTTTAATTGGAAAATATTTTGACCGCGGCCTTTATTATTGGCTTTAAATAAATAAATATTCAAAAGTTAAACTTTAACCACTTGCCGACCGCTGTCAGCACATATACGTCGGCAGAATGGCACGGCTGGGCAAAGTAACGTACCTGTGCTCCTGCCGCGAGCTCCGTGACCGCGCCCGTGGGACCCGCGGACTCGATCGCCGCTGGGATACCCGCGAAAGTGTCACGGAGCTGAAGAATGGGGAGATGCCGATGTAAACAGCATCTCCTCGTTCCGCCTAGTGACAGGACACCGATCATCTGCTCCCTCTCATCAGGAGCAGCGATCAGTGTTGTGCCACTGCTAGCCCATCCCCCAGACAGTTAGAATCACTGTCCAGGACACACTTAACCCCTCCCCGCCCCCTAGTGGTTAACCCCTTCACTACCAGTGACATTTTTACAGTAATCAATGCAATTTTATAGCATTAATCGCTGTATTAATGCCAATGGTCCCAAAAATGTGTCAAAAGTGTCCGATGTGTCTGCAATAATGTCGCAGTCACGATAAAAATCGCTGATCGCCGCCATTACTAGTAAAAAAAAAATATTAATAAAAATGCCATAAATCTATCCCCTATTTTGTAGATGCTATAACTTTTGTGCAAACCAATCAATAAACGCTTATTGAGATTTTTTTTTACCAAAAATATGTCGAAGAATACGTATCGGCCTAAACTGAGGAAAAAATATGTTTTTTTTATATTTTTTTGGGGGGGGATATATATTATAACAAAAAGTAAAAAATAGTGTTTTTTTTTTCAAAATTGTTGCTCTTTTTTTGTTTATAGCGCAACAAATAAAAAACGCAGAGGTGATCAAATACCACCAAAGGAAAGCTCTATTTGTGGGAAAAAAAGGATGTCAATTTTGTTTGGGAGAAACACCGCATGACCGCGCAATTGTCAGTTAAAGCGACGCAGTGCCGAATCACAAAAAGTGCTCTGGTCAGGAAATGTGTAAATTCTTCCGGGGCTGAAGTGGTTAATAAACACGTAAAAAAGCTCAGCCACTACGGCTCAAGCTGTATAATCAATATAAAGGGGAATCTCCCAAAAGACAGGTGGTAGCCACCTGTCACCCACACCCCAACACTGCGGCCTTGTCAATGCAAGTGCTGAGACCAACATTGAGAATGTCCAATCCAATGTCCATTAAATCTGGTACCCCATCCTTTCTATAGAAGCCTGGAATCCCACCTTCTAATTCTGTGTGCCTGAAAGAAAAACCCCCATAGAAATTAAAAACTTTTGTATGGACCTGTTACCCCTGTTTCTTACTTTCTCCAAAGAGCGTAAGGTTTCTGAATGTAACCACCTCAATCTAGGGATAATTTCAGAAAAAAACACAGCCGTCCTTGGGGATGACAAATGAAATCTCAATAAGTCCTCCCTGATTTGAAAAATCAAGTCAAGGGCCTTTTTTTTTTTTTTTTATAATTGACAATTTTTATTGTTTTTCAACAGAAGAAAAATTAACAATTACAGCATTATAGTATTGGGTACAGGAATAAAAAGAAGTCATAGTGTCACATTTCAATTTGGCACATAGTCATCCAAACATTGGACGGTTAAGCCTGGTAATATAAACAGTTAGTAATGAAACGGAGTAGGTTAACTAGACAGTTAAACATTTCATACTTTGTATCCATTAGTACCCTTTACATATGTATATAGTTTCACAAAAAGGAAAAAAAATTTAAAACAGTAAAAAAGAGAGAAAAAAGAGAGTAGATAGAGGGGGGAGAGAAGAGGGGGGGGGGAGGTTGCCACCCATCACCAAACCCGGGGCACGTCTGTGGGGGACGGGTTATAGGTACATGAATGACCTATATCATTAAGTCACAGGGGTCTCAAACAGAACCCAGGGTTCCCAAATACGGTTATGTTTCTCAAGAGTATCATTTAATGAGGCCGTAAGATATTCCATTCTTTTAACATTTCTAATCCTGGAGTGCAGCTCAGTCAGTGAAGGAGTCTCTCTTTTTTTCCATTTTAGAGCCACCAGGCAGCGTGCTGCAGTAAGCACATGCGCTAAAAGTTTTTTGGAGGTTTTTGAGAAGGTGGTAGGCGGAAGGCCTAAGAGAAAGATCTTCGGATCTAGAAGCACTCCAGTATCAAAGATAGACTGGAGTAGGGATTGTACCATACTCCAGTAAGGGCTGATTAGAGGGCAGGTCCAATAGACATGAAATAGTGTTCCCCTATCCTTATAGCATCTCCAACAGCGAGAATCGGCTGTGGGATATATAGAGTGGAGCAGGTCAGGGGTCTGATACCAATGGAATAGTATTTTGTATTGATTTTCTTTATAAAGCGTGCATATGGAGCTTTTAGTAGCCTGGTTCCATATAAATTGCCAGGTCTTAAGGGGTAGATCTGAGCCCAAAGCCTGCTCCCACTTAGCCATATATGGGTGTCGTGGCCCATCTGGTGAGAAATCAGTGACCAGTATTTGGTAGGAACGTGAAATCATGCCTTTAGGGGACGAGCCCTCTAAACATAGTTTTTCGAAGTCTGTCAGGGGAGAGAATCTTAAATTCGACCTCAGCGATTGTGCGTAATGGCGTATTTGTAGGTAACTGAAAAAAGCCTGTTTGGGAAGATCAAAAATTTTTTGTAGTTCTTGAAAGGATCGTAGCATTCTAGTTTTAGGGTCAATTAGTTGGCCATACCGAAATATAGCCTTGTCCATCCAGAAATGGGACATCTGTGAGGTTAAGCTGTCGGGGATATTGGGTGTGAATAGAAATGAGGTGACTGGGGACGTCATTGTGGTGAGTGGATATTTCAGTTTGGCCCGTCGCCATAGTGTACGTAGAAGAGCCATTGGTCCTAGCAATTGTACGCTGTTTGGGGGTATATCAGAGCTCCAAAGCATGGAATTTGGGTGTATAGGGGCTAGCCATAACTTTTCTATCTGTGTCCACCTATTGTAAGCGTGTAGGGTACACCAGGAGGCTATAGGTCTTAGTTGGGCTGCTAGATAGTACTTAGCTATATTGGGGAACGCCAGTCCTCCTTGGGTACGTGGGGCGTATAGAACTGATCTAGCAACACGGTGTTTTTTATAATTCCAAAAGAAGTTTATTAGGTCACCCTGAAGTTTTTTTAGGTGTGAACTCGGGATGGGGATAGGGAGCGTCTCGAACAAATATAGAAGTCTAGGTAGTATCGTCATCTTCAAGGTTGCCAGTCTACCAAAAAGGGACAATTTCAGGGATCTCCATTTATTTAAGGAGGTTCTAATAGAAGCGAATATTTGGGGGAAGTTGGCCTTGTATAGAGTGTCGTATGTGGGAGTGATATGCACCCCTAGATATTTTAAGGAAGAGGTCCGCCAAGAGTATGGAAAAGTTTGTGAAAGCGTTGAGAATGTCTGAGGTGTTAGATTAAGAGGGAGAACCTCTGTCTTGGAGCTATTAATTTTGTAACCCGAGAGGGTGCTATATCTCTCCAGCTCTGCTTGTAAATTCGGAAGAGATATGCGGGGTTGAGTGAGAGTGAGGAGGACATCATCTGCAAATAAGGAGATTTTGAAATCTCTAGTACGGACTGGTATACCGTGTACATTTGGGTTGTTTCTGATATGTGCTGCCAGTGGTTCAATGCATAGGGCATATAAAAGAGGGGAGAGTGGGCAGCCTTGGCGGGTCCCATTGGAAATTAAAAAAGTAGGGGAAGTTGCAAAGTTAGTGCGAACCTGGGCTGTTGGGGCGGAGTATAGGTGGGTGATGGCTCGAAGGAACGGGCCCTCAATACCAGCCCGGTTGAGAGTCGCGAACAGGAAGGGCCAGCCCAGCCTATCAAAGGCTTTTTCGGCGTCCAAACTGAGCAGTATTGCCTCTAATTTGTTCCTGTTCGCGACCTCAACCAGGTCAATGACCCTCCGGGTGTTATCCCCAGCCTGTCGACAAGGAATAAAGCCTACCTGGTCTCTATGGATCAGAGACGGCATAAAGTTGTTTAATCTATTGGCCATTATTTTCGTAAAGATTTTTAAGTCAGTATTTAGAAGTGCTATCGGCCTGTAATTGGATGGGAGGGTGTGATCTTTCCCTAGCTTTGGGATTAGTGTCAGGTAGGAGTTTTGCATATCTCTGGGGATGAGTGCGTTAGAAAGAAATGAATTAAAGAGGTTTGTCATATGGGGGAGTAAGTGTGTTAGAAACGTCTTATAATAGAGGTACGGTAGTCCGTCAGGCCCAGGGGCCTTATTATTTGGTAGCAGTTTAATTGTTTCTGTTATCTCCTCCTCTGTGATGGAGGCGTTAAGAGTCTCCAGGGCAGAGGGGGTGAGCTTGGGAGTGTCTGCTTCTTCCAAATAGGTGTAGATAGCCTGGGTTAGGTCAGGAGGAGGTGGGTTGTGCGGGACATTCGGGTCGTTATACAGTGCGGAATAAAAATCGTGAAAAAGTTGTGCTATTTTGTCAGGGTGGGAGTGGAGGACGCCATTTGCCTCCCTAAGTTGTGTAATGGAAGCGGTTGCTGCCTGATCGCGAAGCTGTTTCGCCAAGAGTGTGTGTGGTTTGTTGGCTTTGTCGTAGTAAGTCTGTCTAAGCCTGACTAGCGCCTTTTCTATCTTCCCTATTTCGATATCTCTCAGTCCAGCCCTTACACTAGTGAGTTCTCTAAGGGTTGTCAGTGATGGGGACTTGAGCAGGCGCATTTCTAGATGCTTGAGTTTGTCCAGAAGAGCGCTGCGTGTAGCATTAGCGTTTCTTTTTAAGGCCGTGGAAAGTGAGATACATTGGCCTCGTAAGACCGCCTTATGGGCTTCCCACAAAGATGGGGCGGAGATCTCGGAGGAGCAATTTTCCACAAAGTATTGCTTCAAAGTTTGTTCTAGTTCCAGTCTGGATGGGTCATGTTTAAGTAGGAAGTCGTTTAGGCGCCAGTGGCATTTGCGAAGGGAGCTCGGGGAGAGTGTCAGAGATAATGTAATCGGTGCATGGTCCGACCAGGAGATGGCCTGAATGTCTGATTTCGTACATGTTCGCAGCGTCGGGGCATTAACAAAGAAATAGTCTAGTCGTGAGTGGGACATATGGGGATGGGAATAAAAAGTGAATTGTTTAGCTGATGGATATGTGGTGCGCCAGGTGTCAAACAGGGCATATTTCCTAGTAAGTTGGCGAAACTGGGTGGCTGTTCTGTTGGTGTTTGCCTGAGATTTCCCCCGGCCCATTGAGTGTTTATCAAGACCTGGAGAATGGACAAGATTAAAGTCTCCTCCGATCACCAGGTATTGATGGGGGGCTTTAAACAGGCGGCCAAAAACCCTAGACAAAAAAGGGATTTGATTCGTGTTTGGGGCATAGATATTGCATAGAGTGATACTCACTCCTCTCCAAAGGCCTCGGAGGATGAGGTAGTGTCCCCGAGGGTCAGAGTATTGGGATTGCAACTGGAAGGGGGAGCCTTGCTTAAGAAGGATTGCCACCCCTGCCCGTTTATGTGGGCCAGAGGTCTGATATATATGAGGGTATTGCCGTCGTGCGAATGTCATGGTGCCTGTTTTATCAAGGTGGGTCTCTTGAATGAAAATAATGTCCGCTTTAGACCGTTTGAACTCTCGTAGCGCTAGGCTTCTCTTAACGTTTGAGTTAAGGCCCTTCACATTTAGTGAAAATATATCAATCATGGTGGGTGTTTAGTGGAAAGGTACAGTAGCTTACCTAGCAGGTGCAGCAGAGCCTTGAAGTATAGGAAGTCCCTATAGTGGGTCTCCATGGTGGTTGCGGTATGAAAGCCTATGGCCCCCTGAACATGAACCTGGTCCCGGAGACGGGTGACGGCCAGGGGGTTGGGAAGGGAGTGAGAGATAGGAATAGCAGTGGGAGAGAAACATAAGAAAAGGTACAAAAAAGAGAAGAAGAACACAAAGGTTAGTGCAACATTAAGGTTATTCAACCGTTCACAATATAACCCACCTACACAAAGTGATGGGATGGGAGACTCCGAAGGGCCCCCTCCGACGTCGGGGCCAAAAATACCAGCGTCAGAGAAAATAAAAAAGGGAGCCATTCGGAGAGTCCCGGGGGGAGGAAAGGATGGACCCAAAGGGGAGAGGAGAACCTCCCTCCGGGCCTGCCTGCATCTAAGAAAAATTTTATGAAAACTTAAGTAACAGAAAAAACAGGGAACCTGCATGCATAAAAATGGCAGCCGACATGTCTATACTTATGTCACTAATCAGAAAGAAAGAATAAACCCATGAGGCTTTTGATTCGTGGAAGTTGAAGCAAAAGTAAGATAACTTCTATGGGTTCAAAAATGATGGTGTAGAGGTATACGTATATGAAATTTCCTCTATGTAATAGTATTCTCTTACAATTTAACCTCCAACAAGGGGGGAGGTAAAACGGAGAGGGGGTGCCATGTCCCTCCCCTGAAACAGACAAACAGTGAGAAAGAGAGGAGAGAGTGAGAGTGGGGAGTAGGTGCAGATGGAGGTAGGAGAAGGGAGAGGGAGAGAGGGAGGGGGGGGGGGAGAGGAAAAAAGAGGGGGGGAGGAGGGGGAGAGGGTAGAGAAGAAGAGGGTGTGGGAGAGAGAGGGGGAACATGGGGGGGGGAGAAGGCACAACCCAACTAGTTACATAAGTCTTATCTAAACTTTATAATCACATTCAAACATGCTTTGCTAAGTCAAGAGAGAATCTGTTTGCTGAGTAAGTCCATACTATATATGAGTAGGGTGAACAGGATATGTCTCCGGGTTCTCAGGTAAAAAATAACAGAAAAAGACAAACCATACGAAACTGAAGTAATACATCTGGGCAAGATGAGAGTTCAGATGAGCAGCAGTTCAGCGCTGACGAGGTGGAGGAGACGGACCCGCGGATCGTGGTCTTGTGCGTTTCCGACCTGTAACCTGGATCCAAGGGTCTGGGCGAGGTGGGGGAGGTGGCAACGGTTCCCATCCAGGGGTAGGTGGAACCGGTATGTCCAGTTCTCTGCAGAAAAATTGAAGATCCTCCGGGTAACGGAGGGTGGTGGACTTTCCGTCTTTTTTTGCCGTGAGGCTGAAGGGGAAACCCCAATGATAGCGGAAGTCGTGCTCTCTGAGCAGGGTGAGGAGTGGTTGCAAAGATCTTCTCTGTTGGAGGGTGATCCATGAGAGGTCTGGAAAAAGTTGCAGGGAAGCCCCGTCAAAATCAATAGCATGCATATTTCGCGCCTTTCTCATAATGTCCTCCTTGAGGGTATAGTTGTGGACTCTGCAGATCACGTCTCGTGGACGAGATCCTGGCCCACGGGGACGCAGAGCTCGGTGTGCACGGTCCAGTTTAACCCGCTGGTGTTCTGGGCGACCTAGAATGCTATTGAAAATGGCTTGTAGAGTCACATTTAGGTCTTCCTCTTGTGTCGCCTCTGGTAGACCCCTGACCCTAATATTGTTACGTCTGCCTCTGTTGTCGAGGTCCTCAAGGTGGCGTTGGAAGTCCCTGAGGGTGGCAGCTTGTAAAGCTAAGCGGTCATGTATTTGTGAGATTTCAATTTTCGTGTCATTTGTTTCTTCTTCTAAGGATGCGACTTTAGTGGACAGCTGATGAAGATCAGTGCGAAGCATATTAATCTCTGTTCTACATGTGTCACGCACTTCTTGAATTAGCATTCGGAAGTCCTGTTTTGTGGGCATGCAGCGGACGTAGTCTCGCCAAGATGTACATGTTTCAGGGTCAGGGTCAGGGTCTGGTGCAGCGTGGGCATGAGAGCCCTGCACTGCCGCAGAGTAGGAAGCTGGCGTGGGGGGTCCCCTCTGAGGTGGTGGTGATGGGGTAGTAATGCTGGAGTGTTTGGCTAGCAATGGGCCTTGTGAAGTCCCCATGTGTGGATGAGCCCCCTGCGATCCTGGTGGCTTCAGGGCCTGGGATGGTGCCGGAGCCTGGACTGTGTCCCTCTGGAGAGGGGAGAGAGAAGGGGCTCTGTCCCTGTGTGGCTGGGAGCGTTGTGGCAGGGAGCGGGGGTCCCATTCTGGAGCATATGAGTCCCAAGGGGGGGATGATTGGCCGGATGACATAGAGGGCGCAGGCCCTATGAGGCATGGGGGAAAAGTCTGCGATAGACTGCCCAGCATGTGGCCTCCAGAGGAGGGGGCGATCGAAAGTTCAGCAGGGGGGGTCGGAGGGTGGGTAGAGGGTAAGTCACCCTCGGATCCGTACCTGTCGCTTCTGCGGTCCGCCGAAGCTCGGAGGGAGGAGGATGGTGAGGTTGCTGTATGTGGCGCCGGCGCCATCTTGGCCTCGTGGTGTCCGGCCGTAGCTCCTTGCCCGAAGTACTCAGTAATGAGTGGCGGGGGGACCGAGGAAGAACGGGTGGTGTGTCCTCTGGGGTCCGTTTCCTTGTTTTTGCGCGGTTTGCCCATGTTTAGTGGCGGTAAGGTGCAGGTCCCAGCTCTATGCAGGCAGGCCGGAGCGGGAGCCTCAGTGAAACACGTCCGCTCGGGAAGCCATCCAAGCCACGCCCCTAAGTCAAGGGCCTTTACCTTCCCTATGTCATTGCCTCCTAAATGCAAAATCAGAACATCAGGGGCGGGCCACTATAAATATAAAATGCCTAACTCTCTATACAGATCTGCCCAAACCATACCATGTTTTCCACACCACATTACTTTGAAATCTTCCTGGGCTAAACCCAAATTCTTAGAATATACTCTCTCCTCCGCTCTTTTGCTGGCCCAGTGTACGAATGAATGACCGATAATCCAGACTATTTTCTGGGGACCTGAAAGTATTTAAATGAAAGTGTTAGGATGCATATATAACAGAAAACTATCCAATTTCCATCTCCCTAGATCAGTGATTCTCAACCAGGGTTCCTCCAAAGGTTGCTAGGGGTTCCTTCAGCATTGGGCAATTTCTGCCTCTCAGATAAGTTCCCACTGACACCATTGATCTTTTTAGCTATCTGTAAGGAGGTAATTCTTCCCAATGACCACAAGTGTAAGGACCACTCTTCCCACTGACCATCACACTATTGTATCATGAGTTGTAGATTCCTAATTTTAGGCAGGGGTTCCCAGAGACTGGAGAACTATTTCAATGGGTCCTCTGTGTTGAAAAGGTTGAGAAAGGCTGCTCTAGACTCTGGATTACCCCCTCACTGAGACCCAGTCTAGCTGCTTCCGTGGCTGCACCTATTCTAAATGAATGAGAAGTGAGGCGTGCATTGTCCAGACCCAAACTTTGTTTACACTTCTTGAACACTTGTAGAAATTGAAACTTGCTCAAGGGAGAGCCGTCCTTGTGAATAAAAAAACTGCCCATCAACCGCCTAACGTAATTCTTTAGCAATGCTACTGGGCATATTAGAGAATTTCTACAAACGTGCAACGTTATCCAAGCTCCTTTACACATTTGATCCATCTTGGATTGCCTAATATGGATCCTGACTGTAACCCCCACTTATCAGAACATCTCCCCAATGCAATCCCCCTATCCTACGCTTAGCTGGAGGGACTAATTCTGATATTCTCAGGGCAGCAAAAAAGACTATAGCAAACACAGATTTAAATAAAGACATTTCAAAATCATACCAGCAAACCTTTTTTGTAACCTCGCAAAGCCTGACCAGCACCTCTGTGGATATGGACTTTCGAGAATCTACAGCTTTATTTGATTTTGTGTAACCCTTCAAAGCTTGCCGTATCATGAAGAAACTAAAAAACTTGGGAAGATTATTCAACTTGAGAAAAAAGGAGACAAATTTTATTCACATGCAACCATGATAAATTTTTACTAAAAAGTTTATTCAAGAATAACAGTACCAAACCTTCAGATACTGAGGTATCCGCGATAGCGTGTTCTTTTAAAAAAGAAGACCACAACCACCAAGCTGATTGGTATCCTGCCTTGGTGGATGGGGCAATAGAATGTTGTACATTGAATAACACTTTGCTCAAATTAGGGTCCACAAAAACTTCGGGCAATTCAAACCCACAAGGTCTGTACCGGGCAACAGGAAAAAGAATCGTTCCATCTGAAAACGAGATAAAGCATCCGCCAAATCATTTGTTCTGCCAGGGATAAATTGCGCCTTGATCCAAATGTTCAGACTTAAAACACTTAAAAATTAAATACCTCAGCAGAACAATGACTGGCAGAGACTTTGATGATAAGCAATTTAAAGCAAACTATAACACCTCCATTGTCCGTGTGAACTAATAGTCACCTGTTTTTAAAATGGGATCCCCATATCTCTATTGCCACCAGGATAGGAAATAACTCAATTAACACACTGTTCTTTAAATAGCCCTTGGTCTTCCATTTAGAATCCCACGGCTAAGCACACCAATGTGTCCTCCAAACTGCTGCAAAACCCAGTGACCCTGCAGAATCTGTCTGCAGACAAAATTGTTCATCTGTGACAAATTCCCTTTGCCAAACTGCCCTGCCATTAAAATACTCCAAAAACCGCAACCAAACTAATAAATCCTCTCCAATGTCGTGTGACAATCATATATGAGCTGAAGGGGACTTGAGGCCGGCTGTTGCCATATAAAGCTGCCGGGAAAAAATCCTCCCCACAGGCATTATACGTGTGGCAAACGCCAATTGGCCAAGCAGTGACTGAACCTCTTTAAGAGTAACTTTCCTTTTTCTGATCAACAAAAATATACATACCGTATAGTCTGCTTATTTTCTGTGTGGGTAACCTAAATTCCATGTTTACCGTATCTATTGTGATACCCAGGAAATACAAAGAAACAGATGGAAAAAATGTCTTTTCCTTTGCAAGTGGGACCCCAAATGCCTCACAGACTGAAAAAAATGTTAGCAGCAGATTGTTGCATGTATTTGAATTGGGAGGGCCTAGGAAAAGGAAGTCGTCCAAATAATGGATCAGTGAGGACACACCCGCTACCCTAGCCACTACCCATTCGATGAAAGAGGCAAAGGTTTCAAAATAAAAACATAATAAGGAACAACCCATAGGTAGGCAGTTTGTCAAAATAAAAATTATGTTGAAAAAAGAAACCTAATGAATCGAACGCTGCAGGAATTATAGGCAGTAACCTGAACGCAGCCTTCACATCTGCTTTAGCCAGCAATGCCCCCGGCCCCAAAGCCTGCAAAAGTACCATAGCATCCTCAAATGAGGCAAAGGATACTGGAGAAATCTGGCCCTGGATTTGGTCATTAAGGGAGTCCCCTGAAGGAAAGGACAAATGGTGAATGAGCCGATAAGAGTTTGGTTCCTTCTTGGGCAAAATTCCCAGAGGGGAAATCCTAAAATTTAAAAACGGGGGGCTTTAAATGGGCCAGCAACCCTACCCAAAAGAATTTCTACAACTATAGTTTCTAAACCGCAGAGTGATTTTGAATTGTTATGTATCTGACATCCTGAACCTTGAAAACTTGGTAATTGAAAACCATAAAAAAAAAAATTAAACAGAAGCTGTGCCGTCAGTGTGTCTGGATATTCCTTGAGCCAAGGGACCATTACGTGCAGTTTCACTGGGGACTCTGTCTTTAGAAAAGGGGTCCTTCCCTGCTGACTGGTTAGCCGAGGTACAATTTCTTAAAGCACTTGGAGATGGGATGAGTACCTGCACAGAATGCACATTCGTGTCTATACTTACAGAAGGCAGGCCATCTACAGTGGGTTTCGTTAAAATTAAAACAGACCCCTTTTCTATAGTTTGTGTGTGATGCTTGGTTTGGGGGGCGGCTTGTCTGCTAAACTTATTCCTTTGGGGAAGAAAAAAGTTTAGCCATAGGCCAATATCCTTAGTACCCCACTGCAAGATTGGGTGAACTGCCAATTTTTGACGAAATGATTTGTCATAAACTACCAAGCCATACCCCCAAAGTTCTTGTAAGCCTCTAGGATTATGTCCAAATGCTGGAAAAGCCCCATACTTTTCTCCAGATGCCTTTCGCATAACACACTGGCAAATATCAAAAAGGCTTGTAACCAATTATTAAATTTTTTATTGATTGGACGTCTTCTGTCCTCTTCAGCTTTATCATCTTTTTCCACCGGCCTTCTGAATAAACTCTTTAGAAGAAGGGAGTAAAGATAATAAATCCAGAAATTTCCCCCTCTAGATTTTTTCCCTTTATACCAGTGGATAAATGAAAACCCAGTGGAGACAAGGTACAAGGCAATGCTTCTTTCCTACAAATTTCAGGAACACTTGCTATTTCTTTTTGTAAAGGATTAGACTCCACTGTAGAGAAAGGCTGAGAATGTGTTTGAGAAAAATCTTGGGAGTTAGCAGAAAGGCCACTAGATGGCTACATTTTCTTCATAGCCAGATGAAACTGCAGACAAAGGAGCAGTCTCACTTAAAGTGGAGGTCCACCCTAAAAACAGAAATAGCATTAAAATTCATAAAAAATTTTTTAAAAAAACATTAGAAATTTTTTTTTTTTAACTTACCTGAAACCCCTGTTGCTAGGCAGTCTTCCTAATCTGCCTCTTCCTCCTCCTTCAGTGAGCAGCCCCATTGCCTAATGGGAACTGTGTGTGTCCCAGGAAACAACGGTGCCATTCACAAAGTGCTGCATGACTCGCGCATGCGCAGTAGAAAATGTGCAGTGAAGCCACAAGGCTCCACTGCCTGTTTCCCTTAGTTAGGATGGAGGCGCCGCCGGCCGTTCCGATGGACGGATCGGCCTGGGGGGGTGACATCTCGGGCTCCCTGGACAGGTAAGTGTCCTTAATAAAAGTCAGCAGCTACAGTGTTTGTAGCTGCTGACTCTAAAAAAAAATATATCGTCCGGAACCCCCCTTTAAACCAGGAACAGGTAAAACCATTTCCTGACGCCAACATGGCAGCATACTGGTGATAGAGCTCCGCCTCTTGACCAATCCCTCAGGACCAGTGAATAGCATAAATGAAGGCATGGTTAGCCGCCACCCCATTCTTCTTTTTTTACTCATACCTCCACGCACCAGTGATTAAGTAAGGAATTTTATGTCCCCCAGCCTGCCGCTGAGCAGTAACCGGCTGGGTTCAAGCCTCTCCCAGTGCGTAGTCTCAGTGCTTGGGCTGCTAACATTGCGCTAATAAGCCTGAGAGACCCTCGTCTGTGTGGTCTTGATGGGTCCCTGCAGTGTTTTCTCTTTAGGAATGAAATCTGCCATTCAGCATGACTTGGTTCCGGAGCTTTGGGGGGGCCAGCCTGTCATTTCCTTTTCTAGGGACTTTCTTGTCCGTTAGGCTATAACTTTACCTGTTTTATTAAGTTCCTGCTCTTCTCTCTTCTTATTTTGCTTTAGGTAGGTTCTGGGTGAGCGAGGAGCGGGCCACACCATGCAGTAGGTGTCAGGGTCTCCCTATAGGCGTGGGGTGGCCGCCCAGCACCGTATTTACCGGCCTAGGGCGCTCCCGATGATGTCATAGGGCTGCGCCCAATCCGCACATGAGCACTGGCCGATGAAAGCTCTGGGCACCATTTTGGTTCTGGGCAAAGCGATTAGTTTCGCCCACAAACAACAGGAGGAGTCTGGGGGCAGGTTATGCCTGTGTCAGTGGGCTGCTGTGGGATGGGCAATATACAGCCTCCTGACTGTCTTCAGACTGTGAAGTTTGTTCCTGGATCCAGTCTCAGCAAACTTCTGTGTCGCCATCTACTGGTAGGAAAGTTTTCTGTACTTAAAAAAAAAAAAAAAAAGGGCACATTCTTTTCCTTTGGTTTGTTTCAGATGTTTGCTTTGTTGTAGTTTTCAGACTTTCATGTTAGAAGATTACTGGCAATCTCCATCCTTCTGTTTCTCTTTTCAGCTATCTCCCTTTTTCTGCTGGCCGTCCCTTATTCTCTAATACCATTAATGTCAGCCACCACTTATGTAAGACCCACAATACTTAAGGTAGGGGGACCACCAATTTTCAGGTGTCCTTAAAAGAGTGCCCTCTAATGTGGTTTGCTTTAATATGTGTCAGCTCCACACGCTCATGCTCTCAGAGTTAAAGAACATGAGAGGACAGGCGTTCTCCAAAGGAGCATAGCTCCAGACGTCGCTCCCGGTCAAAAAAAAAAAAGAGATCCAAAAGAGCATGTCGCGCCTCCTCTTCGCCAGAGCAATACAGGAGTCCCAGCAAGAAATCAGGCTGGGCTTGTGGCGCAGTCCCCCTATCCAATAAATTGGTGTGCAAAGACTGTCTAGAGAAGTCTGCAGTAGACAGGGAGCAGGACACTGCGCAAGTCTCATCATTACTGAAGAAGGTAGTATGAGATTCCTTGTCTGAGTTTACCTCAGCCCAGCCACCCGCCCAAAGGGTCACATTGGAAGATCAGCCGGGGACTTCATCAAGCAGTATGACCATGCCCAGTGTAAAACAAAATTTAAAAAATGGCACTCTCAGTCAGGAGAAAAGCTCCAAGGAAGACATCTGCTCCTCTTCCCCAGAGCCAGCGCCCCAGCAAGAGTCCTGCAGGGCCCGTGGCGCAGTATCTATACCCAGGAGGCTGGTGAGTAGACAATGCCTGGAGGAGTATACAGCTAACAGGTAATGCCAAATTCATCTTTATTGTTGATAAGAATGGCACAAGATTCTGTTTTGATCTTGCCTTACTTACCTGAAGCAACTGTTACACTTGTATTGGAAACTGTTGGAGACTGTTGCCATAGGAGACAGCGCTCTTACCTGTGCAGATGTGGCATCTTGCTGGATGCTTTTCCCTGCGTGGCTGACCTGTAGAAGTCCAGGTGCATAGTACCACCAAAATCCTAGATGTACTCATTAAAAGACAGCCAGATGGAAGCCTATCAAGTCAACTATATCGCAAACCTACAGCAGGGAACTCGCTGCTTCATGCAACGAGTTTCCATCCCAAACCCCTCCTTATGTCCATACCCTATAGCCAGTACCTTAGGGTCCACCAAAATTGCTCAAATGACACTATCTTTATAAAAGAAGCAGATATTCTTAGAAAAAGGCTCCTCGAAAGAGGTTATTCTAACACATGTTTAAAAAAGGCTTACAAAAAAACAATTATTTTATCTTGCCGTGAGCTACTTAATGTACAAAAAGAACCGTCTAAGTACGATACGAGTAGGATCATTACCACATATTCAGTGCAACATAAGCAGTTTAGGCGAATCATAAGTAGATACTGGCATCTACTGACCATGGACCCCTCACTGTCCCAGTTTGTCCCTAATACACCAGCTGTCACCTTCAGAAGAGCTCCATCTGTGGGTGACAGGGTAGTCACTAGCGAATATCAACCTAACAGAGGTGATGTATGCAAAATTCTAGGTACTTTCTCCTGCGGGGGCTATCCTTACTGTCAATACATGGACAGAAGAACCAATATTGACCTACTCAATGGCCAACGGTTCTACCCAAGACATTACATTAATTGTACTACTCCCGGGGTGGTTTACCTCACCTGTGAGTGCGGTTGTTACTATGTCGGGAAGACAATTAACTAATTCTGGAAAAGAATCTACCAACACACTGTTATGCCCCGTACACACGGTCGTATTTTCCGATGGAAAATGTCCGATCGGAGCGTGTTGTCGGAAATTCCGACCGTGTGTGGGCGCCATCGGACATTTTCCATCGGATTTTCCGACACACAAAGTTGGAGAGCAGGAGATAAGATTTTCCGACAACAAATTCCGTTGTCGGAAATTCCGATCGTGTGTACACAAATCCGACGGACAAAGTGCCACGCATGCTTAGAATAAATAAAAAGATGAAAGCTATTGGCCACTGCCCCGTTTGTAGTCCCGACGTACGTGTTTTACGTCACCGCGTTTAGACCGATCGGATTTTCCGACAACTTTGTGCGGCCGTGTGTAGACAAAACAAGTTTGAGCCAACATCCGTCGGAAAAAATCCTAGGATTTTGTTGTCGGAATGTCTGAACAAAGTCCGACCGTGTGTACGCCCTATAACAATCCGTAAACGTGATCCAGATGCAGTCATTGGCAGGCACATGGCCACAGTGCACCCACAATCACTTCCCAAGGTATTCTTTTTGGCACTGGATCAGGTGCAATTTCGTCCTAGAGGAGGCGACTTTAATAAGCGCCTCCTCCAGTGTGAATCCAGATGGATTTTAAACTTACAGGCTACTCAACCGCCTGGGTTAAATGACGCAGTCAACTTTAGATCATTTCTCCCAGAATTCACCTCTGGAGTTTGTGAGCTTAACATGTAGGACCCTTCATTATCACCATTAGTATTTTCATTTTTTTCCTTTATTTTTCCCCCATTTTCACTTTGTCCTTATTTATATTGTAACTTTATTCATCCAAATTTCTTTTCATCATCATTTTATCTGCTCTCCTTTCCCCTTTCTTCCTGTTTTCTTTGTTATTTTTATTATGTGATGCAATATGTGTAATTTTCGTGATGTAACTGTAAACATTCTGGCTGTTCTCCTGTCCTCCCACTAGATGGGTCCCCGCCATATCTTCATTTACCCTTGTCTTCATGTAGACACCAGGCGGGTAAGCGCCACCAGTGCAGGCTGGCAGGATAATGGAATGTCCCATCTACATGCCAGCCTTTGTGCTGGGAGGAGCTATTGCGTTCCCCTCATTGCCGCCAGTGACACGGGGATGCGTAACATCATCACGCCCTGAGGGGCGTGGCTACACCACGCACCTCCGCTTCTGAAGGGCGCCCGGACCTCGCAATCAGCTGTTCTTCTAAAGCTGATTCAGCGAGATGGCAGATGCAGCTCCTATTGGCTGATCAGCTGATCGAACTACTGACGCTTACTCAGCTCTGTCAGTATCCCGGCTGCTGACCTGGTGTCTGCACCATCCATGCCACTACTCCCTGAAGGTAAACTTCTTAACTTTTAAAATTGTGAAATCAACTTTGGATCAGCTACTTATGCTTTTTCCTGTTGTTTACTAACTCATTGTGTGCAGACTTGCACTTTTGCTATGAAAAGGACTCATCCCCCCTTCCCTGCCATTGTCTCCACAGTGCATTTAGCGCTGCCGTGGCGATTGTCAGGTGCCCTTTGTGAACACGTCCAGACTATTGGGCCTGCATGCTTCAATCAACCTATCGTGCCAGTGTGGGGATATGTGCAGCCAGCATGTAAAATTATTTTGTATTGTCCAGCATCTTTACTATTCCTGCAGTGAATCTGCGATTTGTAAGTACTTTTGGTCATGCTATTTGTCACTATTTTTATAAGGCTACTGACAGTATCAATATTGATTGGATGTTGTCATGCAAACACTATTATATACATATATTTATGTTGCAGAAAAGAACATAATTACACAGTCCATATTTACCCCTGAAGAAGGAATATGCACACCATTGCACAAATAATTTCCGAAACATGTCGGGTTTATATGTGTTAAGATTTTAGCTGGCTAACCCTTTTTTGGTTTGGCCAGTAATCTCTTGACCACCAACTTGGGTGAACATGTACTAATTACCTTTTGCTTATATCCATTCATTGATGTACCATTGCAATACATTTTAAACCACTGTGTCTAAGTGCGATACAACATTTATATATTTTCTACTATTTTTTTCAAATAAAGTTGGCACTCTTGTGCTTTTTTTATACATACTTTGACTTTCTATACTTTACTTCTGCCATCAAAGTCCAAGGGGGCATCTCCCAATGCACCTGATGCATGTTCTTCGTATGATGTCATTTAGGATGTTCGCAGCAATTCCACACTAGTTGATTCTCTTATTTCCCCCTTTTTTTTCTGAAGTCCGGGAGTTTGCTGGGTTAGCATTACACAGACACATTTGGGTGCCCCAAGGAGAGTGGTTATGTAGCGCTCAGAGCGTGCTAGTGGGTGTGGCCAAATTGCCCTTGCTGACATCATCACCCTTCAGTGAGGCCAAACAGCTGCCTGCGGCGGCAACACGTTTTTGTTTGACTATCTCAGTTACTTGGGGAACCACAGCCTGGTCCGGGTAATATGTCCGGGTCTCAGGTGGACTGAAACCCTGACACATGATTCAAAACCCAAACTGTCCAGCTGAATCCTGGACAGGTGGCACACCCTAGGTGTCTGGCACCCATGAACCTACTTTGCACTGCACCTACTATGCCTTACGACCCACTCTATGTGGAGGGAGGTCAGCAACTCATGGCTCTGGAGGTTCTCATTGGACTGAAGGAGTCCTGGGTCCTTGCTACATATATTATAGATGCAGCAGTTTGTTACTCAAAATAGGGAGGCTGACCAGGAAGTCCCCCCCTAGTTGCTTGTATAACCACTGAAAGAGCACCCAAGCACTTTGGAGGCTAGGGAGGCCATATGGTTGAGACCCTGGACTGCGTATTGCTTCCTAGAAACAAAAGTGGAAGAATGAAGAGGGTTCGAGAAAAATGCACGTATAAACAGGCTGTTGAAACTGTGTACCCTGAACAAGCTAAAGGTCAACCTGCTCCTACATACTGTAACATCTGCAAGTGGCGGCAGACCAGCAATATCCAGCCCATGTACTGGGTGAGTCTAATGGGAATGGTTTAATAATTATCAACCAGCTGCTGCACCTGCAGGACTCTGAGGAGAGTGGCAGGGTCTGCATCCCTTTAGACAGGATTTCCTATTGGGAGTATCTTGCAAAAAATGATATTTTTGTAGCAGTGGATGCCAAAAATCGGACTTGTATTTTAGTGCAGACTTCTGGGAAAATCAGTGAGCCAGTCACACAAGTGCATACCCAGACTCTTAAGGTAAGACCTAGAAGGCACACTTCACAGGTTTCTGGACAGCATGCTGTACAGAGCCTTAGATGAAGGTATCAGATACTCATGGTCACTTCGGGAGATTCCTTACTGCTCCTCCTCCAGACCATTTCTCTCCCACGGAGCTGCCAAGTCCACCACAACAGCGGGTGGGCTGCTACAATGCTTACAGACACCTCAGACTCAAGAGGGATTGCAGGTTTTCTACCCAATCCTATCTGGAGTTTGCAGGGGAGGTTGGTTAGTGTCCAGTTGCAGATCGGAAGAGGTCGAACCCTTTTGGGCCCTCTTTGAGATCTTTAAGATGGAGTCCATTAAACAGTATAACAACATGGCTGGAGGCTGTTGCTGGATCGTCAGGATGCCTATCCTATCCTCACACTTTAGAGGGAAAGCAAAGCCAACCTTTCTCCATCCCAATGGTTGGTGTACCCGGGGTTGCTCTGCTATTTCCTCTGTTTTATTTCCATCAGAGGAAGTGGTGACAGTCAGGAACAGAATTCTGTGGACGAATTGTTTGATGGCTTCTCAGTGCCTCAGTCATCTGGGCACAACGTCATCATGCATATAGATGATTCCTGTGGTGCATGGGCACCTGCACAAATTTCAACTAGAATTCTTTGTTCAAAGGAGGAAACAAGATAGAACACAGTTAATAAGTGTTACTCAGTATGGGTAGCGATCCGCGGTGATGGAAAGACCTTGAAGAAGTCTCAAGCCGTTAGGACCTTAAGACTTGAGAACTGCTACAAATCATGTCTGTAAGACAGCCGGGAAGATGCACTGTGAGGGACTTTCGGTCAAGGCAAGCAGAGATTCCCAGCCAAGGAGGGTAATCTTGAACGCGCTGGGGGTTCAAACAGCCCTTTTAGCACTTTGGCCTTACTACACAGAGTCAAGGAGGACCAATCTCCTTGCAGTTTAGCAACAGGGCAGCAGACGCCTTTTTTCAGCTCCAGGATGAAACTCACAGCACTATGCTATTGAGAGAGGTAAAACGCCTGGGGCAAAATATCACCAGCAAAATTTCGGAAGCAATTTACCTCCCAGCGGATTTTTCTTTTGAAGAAGTACAAGCTTCCCAGAGCACAACGAGTGGGTCTACGACCCAGATCTTCTCTGAGCTGGTCCACAGGTGAGGCCTACCACAAACAGACCTCCTCGTTTCCCACAGTAATCACAAACTTTGGTCTGATTTTGTTTCCGTACCCCAAGGCGCAAGGGGCAGATGCTCTGGTCTCTCCCTGTGAACTGCAATCTAACCTATATATTTTTTTCCCCAACATTTCCGGTAAATGAGATTCCCCTTGAGTCTGTCAAGGGAGAACATAGTTGTCATAACCAGTCCTCCATATTGACCAGGAGGCCCTCGGTTTTCCCTGGCCATTCATTTCAGGATACAGAAGACATTTCCCCTCTAAAACATACGCAGACTGGGGCTGCAAGCAGGGGCACTAAAGGGGGAGGATGGGCAAATCTGGTTGCTCCAGTTTCACTCCAGAGTGATCTCTACTTTGTTGTGTGCGAAAAGACATTCTACTTACAACATCTAGGTCTAATTCTGGAACAAGTTTGCTCTTTCTTGGTAGGGTGAGACATTGATCCTACTGCCCTTCCAGTGTCAGCTGTTCTATACTTCCTCCAGGCCTTAGCCTATCCTCACATAGCTCACGAGTGTGGGCTTGGCAATAACACATTTGAATGGGCCAAGAATCCTTCAGTTTGCACAACTTCTGAGGGCAGTCGTAAGGAGTCGGTCACCAAGGAAGTAAGATCTATTGCAGTTGCTGGATCTCATATCCGTTTAACCGTTTGCTTCAACAGAGCAGTGTTAGGTTCAGGCCATCACTTACAAGGCAGTATCAATTGCAAGAACTTAAAGCAGAAGGGGTTATCAGAGATTCAAGCTTTTGGAGCTTCAAGGTAAAAAAATATTATATATATATATATATATATATATATATATATATATATATATATATATATATATATATATATATATATATACACAGTAGCTCACAAAAGTACACCCCCACATTTTTGTAAATATTTTATTATATCTTTTCATGTGACAACACTGAAGAAATGACACTTTGCTACAAATTTAAAGTAGTGAGTGTACGGCTTGTATAACAGTATAAATTTGCTGTCCCCTCAAAATAACTCAACACACAGCCATTAATGTCTAAACCGCTGGCAACAAAAGTGAAAATGTCAAAATTGGGCCCAAAGTGTCAATATTTTGTGTGGCCACCATTATTTTCCAGCACTACCTTAACCCTCTAAGTCTGCTCATCAGGGGCCCCTGCAACCGAACTGTGCCACGGGGCCTAATTGGAGGTATTGATGTTAAAGCGGTTGTATAGTCAATTTTTTAACTTTTACCCACAGGTAAGCCAATAATAAGGCTTACCTGTAGGTAAAAGAAATATCTCCTAAACCTGTACGGTTTAGGAGATATTCCCCTTGCTATGAGTCGCTGACTGCAGCGGTGCATGCGCACAGGGGATTCTCGGCTGAAGGACCAGCAGATGCCGGACGTTGCCGGGAAAGAAATCTCCTGCGTGCATGCGTAGGAGTGATGACATTGCGGCTCCAGCCACTCACAGCGCTGGAGCTGCGATACCCGGAAGACACGCCAAGGCAACATGTCAGCTACCTCGGCGTGGACCAGGTAAGATACCGACGCCTCGTTCTAAGGTAAGAAATTTATAATGAGCTAGTATGCGGTGCACACTAGCTCATTATGCCTTTTGCCTTACAGGGGTATAAAAAAAAAAGTGTCAGCGGGTATACAACCGCTTTAAAGGCCTTTAGTTATACAATATATCCGGATATATATAGATACATACGTATCTTACAAAAGTGAGAAGACCCCTCACATTTTTGTAAATATTTTCTTCTATCTTTTCATGTGACAACACTGAAGAAAGGACACATTGCTACAATGTAAAGTAATGAGTGTACAGCTTGTATAACAGTGTAAATTTGCTGTCCCCTCAAAATAACTCAAAATAAATTTTCATACATATGAAGTCTTCCAGGGACCCAAACAAATAATCTAGAAGTGTAATAAAAAATAAACAAAATAACACGATTAATGCTACACATTACACGATTGCACCCAGACTCTGCAGACCATGTATGTCATACACTATATACATATGTATGTAATGACACCATGTATTACTACGTACAGTACTGTTCTAAATATTAGAAATCATAAGCAATTTGTAACATCTACTTTGCATGTATCCGAATTTATCAAAAGTACTATGCCTGTTTAAGCAAACCTAGCCCATTATATTGTGGTTATGAACCTATTTCTATGTTCTGTATTTAATATTGATGCCTCTTTATTATTCTCTACCCCCTGGTATAACATGGTTCACGATAGATACTCTTATTTAGACAGTATTTGTTCTAGGTTGACAAATTCATATCAGATGACCATTTGTCTGTATTATATTATATTTTGATTATCCGGTTTTAATAACTAGCTCCGTGAACTTGTGAATAGTTGTCTAAATTTAAATTTACATGTCAGTATATATGTTCTTTAATTCTGTGTTTTCACCAGCGTTGTTGTCCTTGTTCCAGTATATATTATACCTAGATATTACTTTTTTCAAAGCACTAAATGTTCTCTCTCCCCAGGTCTCTCCCCGGTGCGACTAGCCAGAATGATTGCCCGGCACGGAAAGCCACCCAGATACTCCATCTGGGTGGCGTCATAGGAGGTCACCTAGGCGATAAACATCACCGCTCACCTTGCTTATTAGACCCCTGAGCTAACAGGAAGGTCATGAGAGCTTTCACCACCTCTGGTGGTAATGGTAAACTTGTGGATGGAAGCTGGGCCCCTCTCGAACTCCGCAGATAAGCCTTGTAACTCTCCCGTAGCAACATATAATACAAAGAAAAAATCTAGTGCTCTCTGTATGACTTGTAAAAGGTATCATTTATTAAAAGACGGGTACTCACATAGATAGCACTTAGTCCAAGTGCTAGGATATAAAGCATAAAAAAACTGGTAACAGCAAAGCTGGTAAGGTGGCTGTAGTGACATTAAGATGAACTCCCGCACGCGTATCGTCCATAGGACTTCCTCAGCGATAATGGAGTCCTACAATGCCACTATAGTTTATATAGATAGCCCCTTATCACAATCATCTGTGTAATTAAAAAATGAGCGGTAAGCATCCAATCAGGACGCACCACTCAATAGTAGGAAGTGTATACCTGGTAAGATTACCATAGTGATCCCTAAAGCGCTTTTTAATTACACAGATGATTGTGATAAGGGGCTATCTATATAAACTACAGTGGCATTGTGGGACTCCATTATCGCTGAGGAAGTCCTATGGACGATACGCGTGCGGGAGTTCATCTTAATGTCACTACAGCCACCTTACCAGCTTTGCTGTTACCAGTCTTTTTATGCTTTATATCCTAGCACTTGGACTAAGTGCTATCTATGTGAGTACCCATCTTTTAATAAATGATACCTTTTACAAGTCATACAGAGAGCACTAGATTTTTTCTTTGTATTATATGTTGCTACGGGAGAGTTACAAGGCTTATCTGCGGAGTTCGAGAGGGGCCCAGCTTCCATCCACAAGTTTACCATTACCACCAGAGGTGGTGAAAGCTCTCATGACCTTCCTGTTAGCTCAGGGGTCTAATAAGCAAGGTGAGCAGTTTGGCTAAACAAATGGTGTGAGCACGGATCAAGGAGCACCCCAAACTTTTGCATGAAGCACCCTTTATCACCATTGACGTCTGTGTGCCTCTCTATCTACATGTGTGTTTTTACATACGAGCATATGAACTTTTTATCTATTGATTGTTTTAGTTATTAATCTAGCGCTGCACTGATTAGTATACATAGTTTCAAAAGGGTTTATATATTTGCCTTTAGTGTTCAGCTGCTGTGAGTAGTCATTGAGTTTTGCGCTGACTGTTTGTTTTCGATTGATAAACATCACCGCCCACGACCTCCATATTGCCATTTCGGCGGACATGCGCAGTCCGCCGGTGTGGCATTCCGTGTCGTGGGCCGGGTTTGCGTGACGCCGCTCCAACGTAAGTGCGCTTGCGCATGCGTGCTAGGGGGCAGCGCCGCGCATCCACAACTCAGGGGGCGTTCATGAGGCTTCCCCGACCAGGAAATACACAGATCAGCTGAGCGCAATCACTTGCGCCAGCTGATTGGAATCCCGCTGACATAAAATGCCAGACCCTCTCACTCCTGGCTCAGGCGTTCTACATGCTGGATGCTGGGATGCGTGGCTGGCACATTTTAAACTAGATTTAAACAGGTACATTTTTTTGCATTGTTTTTTTTGTTTAATAAATGTTTATTAAAGATTAATGTAACAGAAAGAAAAAATAGCTAGACATATAACATATGCTGAACAATCTTATGAAGAAAATACAAAAGAATCAATGTACATAAAGTCCAGGCATACATCAGTGTTCGAAAGATTGCCCTTGTAACTGCACCAAGGATTGAACAATTGAAAATAGCCAAAGACTAAACAGAGGCTTACAGCCATGTAAATTAAAAAATTCAACCCAGATAATAATATTGTAACAAGATCGGGTAGTTAGAAAATACTTTCAAGAAGAGAAGTGAAAAGAGGATGGGTGAGGAAAAGAAAAGAGAGTAGAGGGGTTGGGATGAGAGCGAGGGTATAAAGAGAGATACGGAGGGGGAGGGGGGGGGGGGGGGTTAGCATGCGTGTCATCCTTCTTTAAAGTACAGTACCAAATGCTATATATTTATTCAGGAAGAAGAATGAAACCACTTTCAGGAGGAGATAGATCCCTGAAATTAAGTTAAAAAAATTGTAACCAATGGCTAAAGAGATGGGCTCAGAATCAGACTCATACTGGTTGTGTTAAGATATCTTTATATAAGGATGAAGGTATGAATTTTATCCAGGGTGCCCATGTTAAGGAGTGTCTCTGAGAAGTACCTCTGATGCTATGAGTTATGTCTTCCAAATGGTGTACCTCTGCGACCTTCTGTAACCAGTTTTTAATGGATGGGATTATGGGTTGACCCCAAAAAGCAGGGATTAGCGCCTTGGCAGTGTTCAGCAGATGGGGGATGAGTGAACGTTTATAGGTACCAATGGATTCTTTAGTAGCATGAAAGAGGACAGTCCAGGGGTCATTAGGGAGGTTGACATCTGAAATCTGAAATATAAGATTGAGAACATTGGTCCAGAAGGGGCGAATGACTGGGCAGCGCCACCAGATGTGAGCGTGAGTGGCTTTGTTCCCACAGCTCCTCCAGCACAATGGGGAGCCATCCGGGAACATTTGGTGCAATTTGGCTGGGGTATAGTGCCATCTGGTAAGTAATTTGTAGTTAACTTCTGCTATTTTTGAAGCGAGTGAGGCGACATGGGCGAGTTTTAGGACTTTATCTTTCTGAGTGTTTGTAATGGAGGAGTCTAAATCTATTTCCCATTTAGCCAGGAAGTGTGGGTATGGAGAACTAGGGAAGTCAATAAGAGATTTGTAAAATAGCGAAATAGAGTGTAATGGGGGGTCTTTTGGGTAAAATATTTCTTCTATGTTATTTAGATCTTGTAAGCCTCTTAGCGGATGAGGGAAGGATCGTAGGAAGCATTGTAGTTGGTGAAATCTCCACTTATCTAGAAATGTAATTGGTTTGGAGCAAAGGATCTCAGGAAGAGGTTTAAGTGCATTAGCACGGAGGACATGATGTAGCAATAGGGGTTCTTCTGAGGTCCAAGATTTAAAACCAGGATCCAGTAGGCCTGGTAAGAAATAGTCGTGATTGAGGAGGGGCATCAGTGGGGAGTCATATCTCCAGGAAAATTTCCTATGTAGGGCATCCCAGATATCTAGTAAGGATGTGGTGAGTGCTGAAGCATTGTGGGCAATGTTCCTGTAAGTTCGAGGTATCCAGAGGGCAGCTGATAGATCTGTGTCACTCAGAGAGTATTCTAGTTGCACCCATAGTTTCGAGTTAATAGCATACTTCCAGTCTGTAAGCCTAGAAAGTATAACAGCATGATAATATGTCTTAAAATTTGGGAGTGCCAGTCCCCCAGAGCACTTTGAATAAAAAAGAACGTCTCTGGATACTCTGGGGTGGCTGTTCCTCCAGACGAAGCGGGAGATCAATGTGGGTCCTCCTTGATACTATTTAACAGCGGGATGTAGTTATACTTGAAAAGAGAATGTAGTTTAGGTGTGAGGAATATACCTAGGTATTTCATGTGGGTCTGTTCCCACCTGAAGGGAAAGAAGGGTTTTAGGGAGGCTGCCTCTGTACTGGTAAGGTTGATGTTCAAAATTTCGGACTTAGAGAGATTTATTTTAAAGTTAGATATCTTTTGGAAAGTGGAAAAAGCTGACATTAAGTTGGGAAGAGAGATACGTGGCTGTTGGATAAAAAAAAGTATATCATCGGCATAGGCAGCATGTTTGTGAATTCTATTACTTACTTGAATGCCATGTATATTAATGTTATGTCTAAACGTGGCTAGGAAGGGTTCCAAAGAGATAGCAAAGAGGAGGGGGGGATAAAGGACAGCCCTGTCTAGTGCCATTGTGTAGGGTGAAGGGGTCACTCAGTGAGCCGTTTATGCGAATCTGCGCAGAGGGAGCAGAGTAGAGAGAAGAAATGCAATGGTACATTTTTGGGCCTAAACCAAATTGGCTTAGAGTCATCTTAAGATAGTCCCAGTCCACCCTATCAAACGCCTTCTCAGCATCGGTTGAAAGGAGTAGGGTGGGCTGGGAACACCTCTGAACATACTGAATTAAGGAAATTGTACGTAAGGAGTTATCTCTAGCCTCTCTGTGTGGTATGAAACCTGTTTGATCTGTCGAAATCCAATTAGGCAATAGGGGGAGTAAGCAGTTAGCCATCACTTTGGCAAATAGTTTAACATCAGTGTTTATCAATGAGATTGGTCTGTAACTACTGCAAAGGGCGGGATCTTTGTCGGGTTTAGGTATAACGGTAATGTGGGCTAAAAGGGATTCTGGGTGAAGGCCTGAGGATTGGGAGATTGAGTTCGCATAGGTTGTAAGGTGAGGGAGTAAGATCTCTTGGAATGTTTTATAGTACAGGATAGTGAACCCGTCAGGCCAGGGAGCCTTACCTGAAGGGGAGGATTTCAGAGCGGCCTGGAATTCTTCAACTGAGAAATCCGCTTCCATTTCCGCAAGGGCTGATCTAGACAATTTAGGGAGATGTGCCGCCTTCACATACTACAACCGTAATTATGAAAAACCATATAACACCCCTAATTAACTATGCTTTTTTCAGTGATAATCCCTATGCTGATGTATATTCATCTCAAATACAGAGATACATAATCAATCACACACGTACCAAACACATACTCTACCCATTGTGGACATATGATATTTACATAGTACCAGACACTTTTTCTCTTTTGAGATTATATACATCTAATTCTTAGGCCTATGTTCAACCCCTGTTTTCAAATACTCACCTCCTTATATTATTGTTCTACTTCCAGGGGTTCCCTCTTCTTTTGCCTCAGTATATCGCTCTGGCCTGCATGCATCCGGAGGGACGGGGGTAGGTGAGATACCATGCCCCAGTATTGGGACCATTACTAAGTGATATTATTCAGTGCTAACCATGATGTTCCAAAGACAACAACTGTACCAGCAACAATGCCCAAAGCTACTTTAATTTTGGAGTTTAAAGTAACCCAATGAAACATATTATATAAGTGAGTGATTTATAATATAAAAGCAAATGGATAAATAAATCCGTATCTACATGTCGTGGTAATTCACTCATTATTTTACATTTTAATTACTTTAGATGAATTGCTCTTTTCTACTACATTCCTGAAGAAGGACAAAAACACTGTTTATTCCGAAACACGTTGGGTGTGAAAAAGAGCCCTCGTATAGAACTTTATTGTTTGGTAACAACACTAAACTCGTTGATTCTGTAATATGTTCGGTTGAATTTATGATACACTATGTTTTTAATCTATGTTGATTCTAAATAAAAAATCTTTTTACTCCTCATACTTTGCTACACATACTTATTATCTAAATATCCTTTAGCAAGTGCCGATAAAGTCCACTTAGGGGAATTTCCTTTTTCTATATACATGTGCATTATCGGATGTGGCACTGCCTTTCTTTACCTAGGGAAGCAAATCACCCTGTATTGATTCCTGTGTTAGAGGAGCATCTCAGTGGTCTTCGTTCCACTTGGGCACAAGTTCAGGAGGCTTTGCAACATGCTAACGATAGGTACAGACTCCATGCTGATCGCAGACGCCTGCCTGCGCCTTCCTACCAGGTTGGGGACAGAGTCTGGCTGTCATCTTGCAATCTCCAACTTCGTGTTCCTTCTTTGAAGTTCGCACCTTGGTTTATTGGGCCTTTCCGTATCCCTCGCAGGATTAACCCAGTGGCTTACGCCTTGGACCTTCCTCCTAGTATGCACTCAAATGTGTTTCATGTCTCCTTATTAAACCTTTGGTCTGCAACCGCTTTACCACTTCGGTGCCACATCCTCACCCTTTACAGGTTGAGAACCATAAGGAGTATGAAGTACAATCCATTGTTGACTCCCGTAGGTTCCGTGGGCGCATACAGTACCTGGTGCATTGGAAGAGGTACGGTCCGGAGGAAAGCTCTTGGGTCTCATCCCCTACGTATATGCCCCTGTCCTCCTCCGTGATTTCCATTAGATGTTTTTCCCTCAAACCCGGTGGTTCTCTGAGGGGGAGGGGTCATTGAGGAGGGGGTACTGTCAGGGCTGGGCTCAGCCCTTCCCTCTCTGAGCTGGCCGCTCAGCTGTTGGCTTATTGCCAGCTCCCATCTCTCTCCATAGTTACCCAGCTGTTGTTGATTCTGCTCGTCAGTCCTGCCTACTTAAAGCCGTCCAGCTCACTTGATCTCTGCCTTTGTCTGTCAACATCACAGAGACTTTCTCCTGCGTTCCTGTTGAAGACTTGCTCAGCTGACGTGCCTTCTGGCTCTTGATCATGCCTGCTGTACTACTATGTTTATCTCTGGTTCTCTGACGTTTGCTTGGCTGACTACCCAATCCGGTTACTAAACTCTGGCTTGTTTTGACTACGCTTACTCTGTTTACCTTATTGTTATTATTAAAAAAGTGTGATTTAACTATACTTCTGTCTCGGTCTGATTCATGGTTCCTGATAGGATGACATGATCCACAGCCACCTCCTCCCAGCCACATACAAGTCCATGGGTTTCTGGGGACTGAAAATGATCCCTTGAAGGATCTGCTGCTGATGCTGAGTGCTAGTCTCCACCTCCATACTGACACAATCCTCATCCTCCTCCTCTTCCTGTGTGATTGGTGGGCCTTCAGGAATGGGAAAGGGGGCCTTGAAAAGTAAGAGCTCCTCTTCCTACCTCTGTTCTGCCTCAAGTGCCCTGTCCATTATTCCACAAAGCGTGTCCAACAGGAAGACAAGAGGGACAGTATCACTGATACATGCACTGTCACTGCTCACCATCCTCGTGGCCTCCTCAAATGGTGACAGGACAGTGCATTCATCCTCGATCAGCAGCCACTAGTGTGGCAAAAAAAGCCAAGCACCCCTGACCCTGTCCTGGTGCCATACTCACACAGGTACTCATTGATGGCCCTCTGTTGTGTGTGCAGCCACTGCAGCATTGCCAACGTTGAGTTCCACCTGGGGGCATGTCACAAATGAGGCGTTTCTTGGGCAGGTTGCATTCCTTTTGAAGGTCAGCCAGCCGAGCACTGGCATTATATGACCGGCAGAAATGCCCACGGACTTTCCTGGCCTACCTCAGCAGATTCTGTAAGCCTAGATACCTGCACAAGAACCGCTGCACCACCAAATTAAGGATGTGAGCTAAACAGGGAACATGGGTCAAGTGTCCCTGTTGGAGGGCATAGAGGAGGTTGGTGCCATTGTCGCAAAGCACCATTTCTGCCTGAAGCTGGCATGGCATCAACCACCTCTGAGTCTGCCCCTGCAGAGCTGACAGAATCACTGCCCCAGTGTGGCTCCTGTCCCCTAAGCATACCAACTCAAGCACCGCATGGCATCTTCTTGCCTGAGTGCTTGCGTAGCCCCTTGAATGCCTACGGAGCACCGCTGGTTCAGAGGAGAAATCTGCAGAGGAAGAGGCCATAGAGGAAGAAGAAGAGGAGGGGGTGGAGGAGAGAGGTGTGGCAGAACCACCACTACTAGCATTTTGGAGGTGTGGTGGCAGAACAAGCTCCAACAATACTGCACCCTGTCCTGCATCCTTCCCAGCTGCCAGCAGACTTACCCAGTGCACCATGAAAGAAAGGTAACATCCCTGTCCCTGCCTGCTGGACCATGAGTAAGTGGTAATATGCACCTTACCGCTGACTGCCCTGTCCAACGAGGCCAAGACATTGCCTTACACATGCTGGTAGAGAGCCGGAATGGCCTTCCGTGAAAAGAAATGGCGTTTGGGAACCTGCCACTGAGGTACTGCACATTCCACAAATTTACGAAAGAGGGCAGAGTCTACCAGCTGAAAAGGCAGCAGTTGGAGTGCTAGAAATTTGGCCAAGCTAGCATTCAGCCACTGAGCATGTGGATGGCTGGGACCGAATTTCTTTTGACGGTTTAGCAACTGGGGTAGGGAAATTTGCCTACTACAATCGGATGTTGGTGTAGCAATAGCAGATTGCCCAGATTAGGCACACCTAATTCTACACCTTCATTCCTCTCAGTGCAGGTTTCTGAGAGGACTGAGGTACAGTATAGTGTGGTTGGAGATCCCAGCTGATGAGGAGCAAGGAGAGGTCTGCCTTGTTCTTTGGTGTGGGTCTTTTAAGTACTGTTCCCAACGGACTCCATGGGAGGTCGTCATATGTCTGGTCAAGCATGTAGTGCCCAAGCGACTGCTGTTTTGGCCACGCTTGATATGCTTCAGACATATGTTGCAAACAGCAATGGTGCGATCTGCTGCACACGTATCAAAAAAGGCCCACACCAAAGAACTTTATAAAAATACGCAGGAAGTCAGCAGCGCCCTGCACATGCAGAGCTCTGCGGTGTGATGCAGTTGGGTGGCTGCCCTTAAGCTGGCCCCTGGAGGGCATCCTGCCTCATTGGAGATGTGCCTCCTCCTCCTCTCTTCTATCAGGCACCCATGTAGAGTCATTGACCTTCCTCATCATCACTGGAGCAAACCTGGCAGTATGCTGTAGCTGGGGGAACATGACTGCCAGTTTCTTGTCCTTCTTGGGCACCCCCTCTCTCTGGGCTCACATTACTGCTTTCCTCAACATAGGTACCATCATTGGAGCCTTCAATACGCTGCGCATCCTCCTAAAGCATGTACTAAAACACTGTGGCCGAACAGTTCGGGGGACTCCTCTGTGCATGATGGTGGGGCTAGGGAAGGAGTGACTGATGACATTGAGCCAATGGAATAGGCTGCTTTGGCAGCTGCATTGGCAGGCAAACTGCTCTGAGCCTGGGTGACAGAGGATGAGGAGGATGAGGACGGCTTAGTTATCCACTCTACCAACTCTTCTGCATGTTGTGGATCAACATGGCCAGCTGCCAAAAAAAAGGACAAGCGTTCCCCATGGCCAAGTGCTGAGGATGCACCATGTCCATGACCAGCACTGTTGGCTGTAGACACAGAGCCTACTTGCCCTCTTTTAGTGGCCCGTGAGCGTCTGCCTCTCCTTGGTGGCCTTCCAGACATGCTGTAAAATTTTATTAGTAAAACACTGCCTGAAGTTTACTAGAAAAAGTACACCAGGAACGGTCTGCAGTCAGATATAGGCTTGGCTAGACTACAATGCAGTGGACATATATATGTAGGAGAATGTATATATATATTATGCACTGCAGATCACTGAACCACCTGCCTGCCTGCAAGTGTATTTGAAAACGTACACCAAGAACGACCTGCAGTCAGATATAGGCTTGGCTAGACTAGAAAGCAGTGGATATATATGTAGGAGACTGTATATATATATATGTTATGCACTGCATATCACTTAATCACCTGCCTGCCTGCCTGCCTGCCTGAAAGTGTATTTGAAAACGTACACCAGGAACTACCTGCAGTCAGATATAGGATTGGCTAGACTAGAATGTAGTGAATATATATATGTAGGAGACTGTATATATATTTTATGCACTGCCGATCACTGAATCACCTGCCTGCCTGAAAGTGTATTTGAAAACGTACACCAGGAACTACCTGCAGTCAGATATAGGATTGGCTAGACTAGAATGTAGTGAATATATATATGTAGGAGACTGTATATATATTTTATGCACTGCCGATCACTGAATCACCTGCCTGCCTGCAAGTGTATTTGAAAACGTACACCAGGAATAGGGATGAGCTTCGAGTTCGAGTCGAACTCATGTTCTACTCGAACATTGGCTGTTCGCAAGTTCGCCGAACAGCGAACAATTTGGGGTGTTCGCAGCAAATTCGAATGCCTCGGAACACCCTTTAAAAGTCTATGGGAGAAATCAAAAGTGCTAATTTTAAAGGCTTATATGCAAGTTATTGTCATAAAAAGTGTTTGGGGACCCGGGTCCTGCCCCAGGGGACATGGATCAATGCAAAAAAAATTTTTCAAATGGACGTTTTTTCAGGAGCAGTGATTTTATTAATGCTTAAAGTCAAACAATTAAAAAGTGTAATATCCCTTTAAATTTCGTACCTGGGGGTGTCTATAGTATGCCTGTAAAGGGGCGCATGTTTCCTGTGTTTAGAACAGTCTGACAGCAAAATGACATTTGGAAGGAAAAAACTCATTTAAAACTACCCACGGCTATTGCATTGCCGACAATACACATAGAAGTTCATTGATAAAAACGGCATGGGAATTCCCCACAGGGCAACCCCGAACCAAAATAAAAAAAAAAATAAATGATGTGGGGGTCCCCCTAAATTCCATACAAGGCCCTTCAGGTCTGGTATGGATATTAAGGGGAACCCCAGCCAAAATTTAAAAAAAAAATTGACGTGGGGTTCCCCCTAAATTCCATACCAGACCCTTCAGGTCTGGTATGGATTTTAAGGGGAACCCCGCGCCAAAAAAAAAAAAAAAAACCGGCATGGGGTCCCCCCAAAAATCCATACCAGACCCTTATCCGAGCACGCAACCTGGCAGGCCGCAGGAAAAGAGGGGGGGACGAGAGTGTGGCCCCCCCCCTCCTGAACCGTACCAGGCCACATGCCCTCAACGTTGGGAGGGTGCTTTGGGGTAGCCCCCCAAAACACCTTGTCCCCATGTTGATGAAGACAAGGGCCTCATCCCCACAACCCTGGCCGGTGGTTGTGGGGGTCTGCGGGCGGGGGGCTTATCGGAATCTGGAAGCCCCCTTTAACAAGGGGACCCCCAGATCCCGGCCCCCCCCCTGTGTGAAATGGTAAGGGGGTACTTACCCCTACCATTTCACTAAAAAACTGTCAAAAATGTTAAAAATGACAAGAGACAGTTTTTGACAATTCCTTTATTTAAATGCTTCTTCTTTCTTCCTTCATCTTCTTCTTCTTCTGGTTCTTCTGGCTCTTCTGGTTCTTCCTCCGGCGTTCTCGTCCAGCATCTTCTGCGCGGCGTCTTCTATCTTCTTCTCCTCGGGCCGCTCCGCACCCATGGCATGGGGGGGGAGGCTCCCACTCTTCTCTTCATCTTCTTCTCTTCTTCATCTTCTTCTTCATCTTCTTCTTCTTCTTCTCTTCTTCCTTCTTCTCTTCTTCATTTCTTCTCCGGGCCGCTCCGCAGCCATGCTGTGGCATGGAGGGAGGCTCCCGCTGTGTGACGGTGTCTCTTCGTCTGACGGTTCTTAAATAACGGGGGGCGGGGCCATCCGGTGACCCCGCCCCCCTCTGACGCACGGTGACTTGACGGGACTTCCCTGTGGCATTCCCCGTGACGTAAATATACGTGTTCTGCCTCCCACGGGGGGGTCCGATCGGACCTCCCCCGGTACCCGAGGCGGTCCTCTTTTGTCCCCCGGCGATCGGAGGGGGGAGGCCATCCGTTCGTGGCCCCCCTCGCAATCGCCGCCGGCCAATCAGAACATTCCTTTGCTGCTGTATGCTAAACAGCAGCAAAGGAAATGATGTCATCTCTCCTCGGCTCGGTATTTTCCGTTCCGGCGCAGAGAAGAGAAGATATCAATGTGAGTGCACAACACACACTCAGTAGAACATGGCAGGCACACAAAACACCCCCGATCGCCCCCCGATCACCCCCCAATCACCCCCCCCCTGTCACACTGACACCGAGCAGTTTTTTTTATTTATTTTTCTGATTACTGCATGGTGTCAGTTTGTGACAGTTACTCTGTTAGGGAAGTTAGTATTAGCCCCCTTTAGGTCTAGGGTACCCCCCTAACCCCCCCTAATAAAGTTTTAACCCCTTGATCACCCCCTGCCGCCAGTGCCGCTAAGCGATTATTTTTCTGATCGCTGTATTAGTGTCGCTGGTGAAGCTAGTTAGGGACGTAAATATTTAGGTTAGGTCAGCGTTTTATAGCAACAGGGACCCCCATACACTACCTAACAAATGTTTTAACCCCTTGATTGCCCCCTAGTTAACCCTTTCACCAGTGATCACCATATAACTGTTACGGGTGACGCTGGTTAGTTAGTTTATTTTTTATAGTGTCAGGGCACCCGCTGTTTATTACCGAATAAAGGTTTAGCCCCCTGATCGCCCGGCAGTGATATGCGTTGCCCCAGGCAGCGTCAGATTAGCGCCAGTACCGCTAACACCCACACAAGCAGCATACGCCTCCCTCAGTGGTATAGTATCTGAATGGATCAATATCTGATCCGATCAGATCTATACTAGCGTCCCCAGCAGTTTAGGGTTCCCGGGATCAGCCCAGATACCTGCTAGCACCTGCGTTTTGCCCCTCCGCCCGGCACAGCCCAGCCCAGCCCAGCCCACCCAAGTGCAGTATCGATCGATCACCGTCACTTACAAAACACATAACTGCAGCGTTTGCAGAGTCAGGCCTGATCCCTGCGATCGCTAAAAGTTTTTTTGGTAGCATTTAGGTGAACTGGCAAGCAACAGCCCCAGGCAGCGTCAGGTTAGCGCCAGTACCGCTAACACCCACGCATGCACCGTACACCTCCCTTAGTGGTATAGTATCTGATCGGATCAATATCTGATCCGATCAGATCTATACTAGCGTCCCCAGCAGTTTAGGGTTCCCAAAAATGCAGTGTTAGTGGGATCAGCCCAGATACCTGCTAGCACCTGTGTTTTGCCCCACAGCCCGGCCCAGCCCAGCCCACGCAAGTGCAGTATCGATCGATCACCGTCACTTACAAAACACATAACTGCAACGTTCGCAGAGTCAGGCCTGATCCCTGCGATCGCTAACAGTTTTTTTGGTAGCATTTAGGTGAACTGGCAAGCACCAGCCCCAGGCAGCGTCAGGTTAGCGCCAGTACCGCTAACACCCACGCACACACCGTACACCTCCCTTAGTGGTATACTATCTGATCGGATCAATATCTAATCCGATCAGATCTATACTAGTGTCCCCAGCAGTTTAGGGTTCCCAAAAATGCAGTGTTAGTGGGATCAGCCCAGATACCTGCTAGCACCTGTGTTTTGTCCCTCAGCCCGGCCCAGCCCAGCCCACCCAAGTGCAGTATCGATCGATCACTGTCACTTACAAAACACTAAACACATAACTGCAGCATTTGCAGAGTCAGGCCTGATCCCTGCGATCGCTAAAAGTTTTTTTGGTAGCGTTTTGGTGAACTGGCAAGCACCAGCCCCAGGCAGCGTCAGGTTAGCGCCAGTACCGCTAACACCCACGCATGCAGCATAAGCCTCCTTTAGTGGTATAGTATCTGAACTGATCAATATCTGATCCAATCAGATCTATACTAGCGTCCCCAGCAGTATAGGGTTCCCAAAAATGCAGTGTTAGCGGAATCAGCCCAGATACCTGCTAGCACCTGCGTTTTGCCCCTCCGCCCGGCCCAGCCCAGCCCACCCAAGTGCAGTATCGATCGATCACTGTCACTTACAAAACACTAAACGCATAACTGCAGCATTTGCAGAGTCAGGCCTGATCCCTGCGATCGCTAACAGTTTTTTTGGTAGCGTTCTGGTGAACTGGCAAGCACCAGCGGCCTAGTACACCCCGGTCGTAGTCAAACCAGCACTGCAGTAACACTTGGTGACGTGGCGAGTCCCATAAGTGCAGTTCAAGCTGGTGGGGTGGCAAGCACAAGTAGTGTCCCGCTGGCACCAAGAAGAAGACAAACAGGCCCGTCGTGCCCATAGTGCCCTTCCTGCTGCATTCGCCAATCCTAATTGGGAACCCACGACTTCTGCAGCGCCCGTACTTCCCCCATTCACATCCCCAACCAAATGCAGTCGGCTGCATGAGAGGCATTTTTATGTCCTCCCGAGTACTCCTACCCAACGAACCCCCCCAAAAAAGATGTTGTGTCTGCAGCAAGTGTGGATATAGGCGTGACACCCGCTATTATTGTCCCTCCTGTCCTGACAATCCTGGTCTTTGCATTGGTGAATATTTTGAACGCTACCATGCACTAGTTGAGTATTTGCGTAGGGTACAGCATTGCACAGACTAGGTACACTTTCACAGGGTCTCCCAAGATGCCATCGCATTTTGAGAAACCTGAACCTGGAACCGGTTACAGTTATAAAAGTTAGTTACAAAAAAAGTATAAAAAAAAAATATATATATATAAAATAAAAAAAAATAGTTGTTGTTTTATTGTTCTCTCTCTCTCTCTCTATTCTCTCTCTATTGTTCTGCTCTTTTTTACTGTATTCTATTCTGCAATGTTTTATTGTTATTATGTTTTATCACGTTTGTTTTTCAGGTATGCAATTTTTTATACTTTACCGTTTACTGTGTATTATTGTTAACCATTTTTTTATCATCAGGTACGCCATTCACGACTTTGAGTGGTTATACCAGAATGATGCCTGCAGGTTTAGGTATCTTCTTGGTATCATTCTTTTCAGCCAGCGGTCGGCTTTCATGTAAAAGCAATACTAGCAGATAATTAGCCTCTAGACTGCTTTTACAAGCCGTGGGAGGGAATGCCCCCCCCCACCATCTTCCGTGTTTTTCTCTGGCTCTCCTGTCTAAACTGGGAACCTGAGAATTGGTCCGGTGATTCAGCCAGCTGACCATAAAGACCAGAGTGGCTCCAAACATCTCTATGGCCTAAGAAACCGGAAGCTGCGAGCATTTCATGACTTAGATTTCGCCGGATGTAAACAGCGCCATTGGGAAATTGGGAAAGCATTTTATCACACCGATCTTGGTGTGGTCAGATGCTTTGAGGGCAGAGGAGAGATCCAGGGTCTAATAGACCCCAATTTTTTCAAAAAAGAGTACCTGTCACTACCTATTGCTATCATAGGGGATATTTACATTCCCTGAGATAACAATAAAAATGATTAAAAGGAACAGTTTAAAAATAAGATAAAAAAGCAAAAAAATAATAATGAAAAAAAAAAAAAAAAAGCACCTCTGTCGCCCCCTGCTCTCGCGCTAAGGCGAACGCAAGCGTCGGTCTGTCGTCAAATGTAAACAGCAATTGCACCATGCATGTGAGGTATCACCGCGAAGGTCAGATCGAGCGCAGTAATTTTAGCAGTAGACCTCCTCTGTAAATCTAAAGTGGTAACCTGTAAAGGCTTTTAAAGGCTTTTAAAAATGTATTTATTTTGTTGCCACTGCACGTTTGTGCGCAATTGTAAAGCATGTCATGTTTGGTATCCATGTACTTGGCCTAAGATCATCTTTTTTATTTCATCAAACATTTGGGCAATATAGTGTGTTTTAGTGCATTAAAATTTAAAAAAGTGTGTTTTTCCCCCAAAAAATGCGTTTGAAAAATCGCTGCGCAAATACTGTGTGAAAAAAAAAATGAAACACCCACCATTCTAATCTGTAGGGCATTTGCTTTAAAAAAAATATATAATGTTTGGGGGTTAAAAGTAATTTTCTTGCAAAAAAAAAAAAAATTTTCATGTAAACAAAAAGTGTCAGAAAGGGCTTTGTCTTCAAGTGGTTAGAAGAGGGGGTGATGTGTGACATAAGCTTCTAAATGTTGTGCATAAAATGCCAGGACAGTTCAAAACCCCCCCAAATGACCCCATTTTGGAAAGTAGACACCCCAAGCTATTTGCTGAGAGTCATGTCGAGTCCATGGAATATTTTATATTGTGACACAAGTTGCCGGAAAGAGACAATTTTTTTTTTTTGCACAAAGTTGTCACTAAATGATATATTGCTCAAACATGCCATGGGAATATGTGAAATTACACCCCAAAATACATTCTGCTGCTTCTCCTGAGTACGGGGATACCACATGTGTGAGACTTTTTGGGAGCCTAGCCGCGTACGGGACCCCGAAACCAAGCACCGCCTTCAGGCTTTCTAAGGGCGTAAATTTTTGATTTCACTCTTCACTGCCTATCACAGTTTCGGAGGCCGTGGAATGCCCAGGTGGCACAAACCCCCCCCCCCAAATGACCCCATTTTGGAAAGTAGACACCCCAAGCTATTTGCTGAGAGGTATAGTGAGTATTTTGCAGACCTCACTTTTTGTCACAAAGTTTTGAAAAAAAAAATTTTTCTTGTCTTTCTTCATTTTTAAAAACAAATGAGAGCTGCAAAATACTCACCATGCCTCTCAGCAAATAGCTTGGGGTGTCTACGTTCCAAAATGGGGTCATTTGGGGGGATTTTGTGCCACCTGGGCATTCCATGGCCTCCGAAACTGTGATAGGCAGTGAAGAGTGAAATCAAAAATTTACACCCTTAGAAATCCTGAAGGTGGTGATTGGTTTTCGGGGCC
Source organism: Lithobates clamitans (assembly GCA_037952925.1). Lineage (NCBI taxonomy): Eukaryota > Metazoa > Chordata > Amphibia > Anura > Ranidae > Lithobates > Lithobates clamitans. The sequence continues at coordinate 920,926 of JBBGZY010001494.1, forward strand.
CCGTAAGCGGCTAGCCTCCCAAAAAGTCCCACACATGTGGTTACCCCATACTCAGGAGAAGCAGCTAAATGTACTTTGGGGTGCCCATGGCCTGTGTGAGCAATATATCATTTAGTGACAACTTTGTGCAAAAAAAAAAAAAATTGTCACTTTCCCGCAACTTGTGTCAAAATATAAAATATTCCATGGACTTAACATGCCTCTCAGCAAGTAGCTTGGTGTGTCTACTTTCCAAAATGGGGTCATTTGGGGGGGTTTGTGCCATCTGGGCATTTTATGGCCTTCAAAACTGTGATAGGTAGTGAGGAGTGAAATCAAAAATTTACGCCCTTAGAAATCCTGAAGGCGGTGATTGGTTTTCGGAGCCCTGTACGCGGCTAAGCTCCCAAAAAGTCCCACACATGTGGTATCCCCGTACTCAGGAGAAGCAGCTGAATGTATTTTGGGGTGCAATTCCACATAGGCCTATGGCCTGTGTGAGCAATATATCATTTAGTGTCAACTTTTTGTAAATATTTTTTTTTTTTGTCATTATTCAATCACTTGGGACAAAAAAAATAAATATTCAATGGGTTCCACATGCCTCTCAGCAATTTCCTTGGGGTGTCTACTTTCCAAAATGGGGTCATTTGGGGGGGTTTTGTACTGCCCTGCCATTTTAGCACCTCAAGAAATGACATAGACAGTCATACAACTAAAAGCTGTGTAAATTCCAGAAAATTTATCCTAGTTTGTAGACGCTATAACTTTTGCGCAAACCAATAAATATAAGATTATTGCCATTTTTTTTTACCAAAGACATGTGGCCAAATACATTTTGGCCTAAATGTATGACTAAAATTAAGTTTATTGGATTTTTTTTATAACAAAAAGTAGAAAATATCATTTTTTTTCAAAATTTTCAGTCTTTTTCCGTTTATAGCGCAAAAAATGAAAACCGCAGAGGTGATCAAATACCATCAAAAGAAAGCTCTATTTGTGGGAAGAAAAGGATGTAAATTTTGTTTGGGTACAGCATTGCATGACCGCACAATTAGCAGTTAAAGCGACGCAATGCCAAATTGGAAAAAGACCTCTGGTCCTTAGGCAGCATAATGGTCCGGGGCTAAAGTGGTTAATATATATATATATATATATATATATATATATATATATATATATATATATATATTAGACTGACTGTATATATACCTGTATTGGAAATACACTGCAGCTAACTGAATCAACTGCCCACCAGAGGTATAGTATAGAAACAATACACCACCATGAACTGACCGCAGTGAGATCTAGCTAAACTGTATGCATTAGAGATATATATATATATATATATATATATATATATATATATAGTGGGGCAAAAAAGTATTTAGTCAGCCACCAATTGTGCAAGTTCTCCCGCTTAAAAAGATGAGAGAGGCCTGTAATTGTCATCATAGGTATACCTCAACTATGAAAGACAAAATGTGGAAACAAATCCAGATAATCACATTGTCTGATTTTTGAAATAATTTATTTGCAAATTATGGTGGAAAATAAGTATTTGGTCACCTACAAACACGCAAGATTTCTGGATCTCCCAGACCTGTATCTTCTTTTTTAAGAGGCTCCTCTGTCCTCCACTCATTACCTGTATTAATGGCACCTGTTTGAACTTGTTATCAGTATAAAAGACACCTGTCCACAACCTCAAACAGTCACACTCCAAACTCCACTTTGATGAAGACCAAAGAGCTGTCGAAGGACACCAGAAACAAAATTGTAGACCTGCACCAGGCTGGGAAGACTGAATCTGCAATAGGCAAGTAGCTTGGTGTAAAGAAATCAACTGTGGGAGCAATAATTAGAAAATGGAAGACATACAAGACCACTGATAATCTCCCTCGATCTGGGGCTCCACGCAAGATCTCACCCCATGGGGTCAAAATGATCACAATAACGGTGAGCAAAAATTCCAGAACCACAAGGGGGGACCTAGTGAATGACCTGCAGAGAGCTGGGACCAATGTAACAAAGGCTACCATCAGTAACACTTTAAGCCGCCAGGGACTCAGATCCTGCAGTGCCAGACGTGTCCTCCTGCTTAAGCCAGTACATGTCCGGGCCCATCTGAGGTTTGCTAGAGAGTATTTGGATGATCCAGAAGAGGATTTGGAGAATGTCATATGGTCAGATGAAACCAAAGTAGAACTGTTTGGTAGAAACACAACTTGTCATGTTTAGAGGAGAGAGAATGCTGAGTTGCAGCCAAAGAACACCATACCTACTGTGAAGCATGGGGATGGCAACATCATGCTTTGGGGCTGTTTCTCTGCAAAGGGAACAGGACGACTGATCCGTGTACATGAAAGAATGAATGGGGCCATGTATCGTGAGATTTTAAGTACAAACCTCCTCCCATCAGCAGGGGCATTGAAGATGAAACGTGGCTGAGTCTTTCAGCATGACAATGATCCCAAACACACTGCCCGGGCAACGAATGGCTTTGTAAGAAGCATTTCAAGGTCCTGGAGTGGCCTAGCCAGTCTCCAGATCTCAACCCCATAGAAAACCTTTGGAGGGAGTTGAAAGTCCGTGTTGCCCAGCGACAGCCCCAAAACATCACTGCTCTAGAGGAGATCTGCATGGAGGAATGGGCCAACACACCAGCAACAGTGTGTGACAACCTTGTGAAGACTTACAGAAAACGTTTGATCTCTGTCATTGCCAACAACGGATATATAACAAAGTATTGAGAAGAACTTTTGATATTGACAAAATACTTATTTTCCACCATAATTTGCAAATAAATTCTTTGAAAAATCAGACAATGTGATTGTCTGGATTTGTTTCCACATTTTGTCTCTCATAGTTGAGGTATACCTATGATGACATTTACAGGCCTCTCATGTTTTTAAGTGGGAGAACTTGCACAATTAGTGGTTGACTAAATACTTTTTTGCCCCACTGTATATATATATATATATATATATATATATATATATATATATATATATATATATATACATATACTAGACTGACTGTATATATATATATATATATATGAAATATACTGCAGCTAACTGAATCGCCTGCCTGCCAGAAGTATAGTAGAAACAGTACACCACCAGGAATGGACTGCAGTGAGATCTAGCTAATCTGTATGCAGTGGATATATATATATATACTAGACTCACTGTATATATATATGTATGAAATACACTGCAGCTAACTGAATAATCTGCCTGCTTGCCTGCTCAATCTAAATGATACTCTCTCTCCGTTCACGTCCAGCAATGACACACTACACGAGGCTGACGTGCAGTCAGCCTTATATAGTTTGGGCGTGGACTTAGTCCCCCTGAGCCATGATTGGCGAAAGTCACCCTGCCTTTGGCCAATTACCATTGCTCTCCTCCCCAATCTTGCCATTCATTAATTGCTGTGCATCCTCTTGCAGCAAGTGACTAACACTGCTGTAATAGCTCAGCTGACTTCTCCATGCCAATTGGTGGGGCGATGACAGGAGTATCTGTGGGTGAGGAGGAAGAACAGGGAGGTTTAGCAGGTACTGATGACTTAAAGCTATTCCGTTCCTGGAAGACAGAGAAGGAGGATGAAGAATTGATTAGACTCCACAGTCTTCTCTTCAGCTATAGGCTTGTGTAAATGAACACAGTCATGAGGCGTGTTCTAATCTGACATAGAAAGGTTTCTAAGTAACCTGAGAGCTGAGCTCAGCCTCTCCCTGTGCAGAGGAGTTGTAACCAAATCCAGAGACTTTCAGTTTCCTTTCTCTTCTGCTGTCAGCAATGGCGTCTGGTGATCTGAGAGCTGAGCTGAAATGTTCCATCTGTCTGGACATTTATACAGATCCTGTTAATCTGAATTGTGGACACAACTTCTGCCGGGTCTGTATTGATCATGTGCTGGATACACAGGAGGGGTCCGGAGCATATTCCTGTCCTGAATGCAGAAAAAGGTTCAGGAGTCGTCCTGTACTGCACAGGAACATAGCACTACGTAACATAGCAGAGACTTTCCTACCTGCTCAGCCAGATTGGGAGGAGTCCAGGGTCTTCTGTACTTACTGTGTGGACTATCCTGTACCTGCTGTTAGATCCTGTCTGCACTGTGAGGTTTCTCTGTGTGATAAACACCTGAGAGTCCACAAAAAGTCCCCAGAACACATCTTATGTGACCCCACCTTGTCCATGGACAGCAGGAAATGCTCCATCCATAAGGAGGTTTTAAAGTATTTCTGCACTAACGATGGTAGCTGTGCCTGTATGTCTTGTTATGTGATTGGAGGACATAAAGGGCATGAGATGGAGTCACTGGATGAGGCTTCTGAGAAGAGGAAGGAGACACTGAGGAATGTTCTGCAGAAACTTCTGACAAAAAGAGAGGAGACAGAGGAAATAATCCAGAGTCTGCAGGAACACAGAAGGAAAGTAGAAGAAGAAGCTGCTGGTGACACCGAGAGAGTCACTGTCCTGTTTACAGATCTCAGGTAGACTTGTGCACTGACAAAAAATGTGTTTTTTTTTTTACTTTTTTTGGAAATTTGAAAATTCGGAAATTTGAAAAAAATCGGAAATTCCGAAATCTGAAAATCCGGATTTTCAAATTTTCGATTTTTCGAAATTCAAAATTTTAAAAGAATTTCCGAATTTTAAATTTTCGAATTTCCAGAATTAGAAAATTCGGAAATTAAAACATTTGAAAATCCGAAAAAAAGAAAGAAAATCAGTAAAATTTGAAATAATAACTAAATATTAAATTATAGGTATTATAATTAGGTAATTATATAAATTCCTTTCAAATTTGGCTGTTAGTGAATGTAACAAATACAAATTTATCTGAAGTTATGAATTATCCGAAATAATGAATGCCGCATCTAAGCAAATGGAATGGAACAAATGAATAATAAATAATAATAATAAAAAGGTTTTATTATTATGATTGTTATTTATTATTATTGGATCATTATGTTCCATTCATTTAGAAACAGCATTCGTTTTTTCAAATAATTCATAACTTTGGATAAATTTGTACTCATTACATTCACTAACAGCCAAATTTGAAAGGAAATTTCAATACCTATAAATTGATATTTATTATTAGTTAGTTATTATTTCAGATTTTTGAGTTTTTGAATTTTCAGTTTTTCATTCTTTTGAATTTTCAGATTTTCATTCTTATTTTTGGATATTCAAATTTCCACATTTTCGAATTTTCAAATGTATGAAATTTTAAATTTTTCGAATTTCCTAATTTCCGAAATTTTGATTTTCCGAACTTCCGAATTTCCAAATTCGAATTTTCTAAATGTTCTAATTTCTGAAATTTCCAATTTCTGAAATTTCCAATTCCTGAATTTCGGAAATTTCCAATTTCCAAAATTTCGAATCTCTGAAATTTAGAATTGCTGGATTTTCGAATTTCCGAAATTCCGAATATCCGAAATTTTGAATTTTTGAAAATTCGAAATTTCGGAAATTGAAAAAAATTTGGAAATTCGGAAATTTCGGAATAAAAGAATTGTCAAAATTAGTTAAAAATCTAATTCGGAACTAAACGAATTGCACATGTCTAATCTCAGGAGAAGTCTGGAAGACCTGGAGAAGAGAGTCCTGAAGGACATCTCTAGGAGGGCAGAGAGGATCTCCATCTCCATCCGGGATCTGGAAATAAAGAAGGAGGAGCTGTCCAGGAAGATGCGTCACATTGAGGAGCTGTGTAACATGACGGATCCACTGACTATCTTACAGGAATCAGACAAAGGTGACTTGTGTGATACTGAGGATGGAGATAATGAGGACAGAGAGAGACATGAGGAACTCCTCCATGATGGAGGGGATCTGGATGTGGCGGGGGTCTTACACACAGGTTTATCTGATATAATATCAGAGGTAAATGTATACTTCTATATACAGGGAGCTGCAGACATATTACTGGATGGAAACACAGCTAGTAATGATCTACAGATATCAGATGAGAGGAAAACTGTATCCAGGTCATATAGAAACCAGAATCGTCCAAAAAAAACAGAGAGATTCCAGGATTATCCTCAGGTGATGAGTAGTCAGAGTTTCTCCTCAGGGAGACATTACTGGGACGTGGATGTCGGGGGGTCAGAAGAATGGAAAGTCGGGATGTGTTACCCCAGTATAGGCAGGAGAGGGGGGGAGTCATTGATTGGAGATAATAAGAAATCCTGGGGATTGTACAGGAGATTGTACTGGGATTATTATACTGATGATGATGATGAGGATGAGTATTATGTGATACATGACAGTAAAGGGATCCCCTTACCCACCAATATCTCCAGTAACAGAGTCAGGATAGATCTGGATTATGAGGCCGGGCGGATCTCCTTTTATGATCTGTGTGACCCGATCCAACACCTCCACACCTTCACCACCACCTTCACTGAGCCCCTCCATGCTGGGTTATGTGTATATGATGGTGGTATAAAGATATGTGGGGGGAGGCGGGAGATGTGAGAACATTTTTATTATTAATGTTTTTTTTATTAGTAATGGTGGAGATCTGCAATTTTTATTGTGACTGCGACATTGTGGCAGACAGATCGGACACTTTTGACAATATTTTGGGACATTGACATTTATACAGTGATCAGTGCTATAAAAATGCGCACTCGTGCCCGCTAGCCGCCGGTGACGCAGCGATGTACGGGTACATCGTTTTGCGCGCCCGTGCCACTTTGCCCACGTATATTGGCGTGAGCCGGTCGGCAAGTGGTTAAAATTGTGCTTGCCCCTGAAATTACATCAAACTTTGGTGCGCTATATTTTCATAGACGACACTTTACAAGCCCTTACAGGTCATCAGTTTAGAGATAACTGTGAGTAATGGGCTGAGAATTTCTTATCTCACTCCGGTGTGTGTGGTGATATGTAATGTGTAGTGCAAGCAATGGCCTTGTGTGTAGGTGTCCCTGAAGCATGCATTTACATTCATACATATATTGGGGGGGGCACTCAAAAATTTTGGGGTAGGGGTGACTTTAGGTGCAAATTAGGTGTAATATCATCACTCCCAACTGTCCCTGATTTAGAGCAAAGTCCCTCTGTCCCTCATTACTCCTCATTTGTCCCTCATTTTGCTCTGATCTATATAGATGTATATAAAATGCACTACTTATCTATCAAAAAGTGTTTCCCACTTTCATCCAATTTCTAAATTGCTACATTTGTAAAATGTTAAAAGACAATATAAAGGAAGAGTAGTGGTAAAAAAAAGCCCTTGTGGATTTAATTAATTGGAGGTTTGTCCCTGGGAATGTTGCAGATTTTAATATATTTTTATATAATTTCTCTAATATGATTTGTATTATGGAGTCAGTTCACCTTCATGATAATTAAAATCAGTGATGGGTAATTTATTAAACAAAGTATGTAGTGTAGTGCAACCAAAAACTCATAAATCAAGTCCAAATATTGACAAAATTCCACCGTAGTGCAACTTTCAGTGACGGTTCATTGATATCCGGTGACTTCAGACTCTTGCTGGAATGCCTGCTATATTTTGTTTATTACCTATGATGTGGAAATATTGAGCTTCATATTTATATCAAGGGGCTTCAAGGGAACCATTGTGAGGACTTTCTAAATAAATTACCATGCCCCGTTAGATGTGTGTATATATATATATATAATGTGTTTTTACAGGAAGATGATGTACATAATATATTTTATGATATTATGATGATATATGGGCCCGGCTCACAAGACTTCTTCATGTTTCTCAAAAGCTGTTTGATGTCTTCAATAGTCAGGTGATAACTAAGTTACCCGATTGTTTATAGAGATGGCCATATCAGAGGAACTGGTTATGTTCGGATCAAAGAGGGTTGCTTACCCAACAACCAGAAACATGGTAGACAGAGAGGCACCGAAGAGAGTCTAATGCTTATGTGAGAAGCATGATGGCCAACTAGGCTTCAGGTACAGCCAATCAGAATTTGATGCAACTCTGAACCAATGAAAGTAGTCCATTTGTGTAATTGGTGGGGATGGGTAGAGAGGGAACATAAAAATCAAAGCTCCCATTGATGTGCCCTCTCTTATTCTCATGGTCTCCACAAGCATGGTCACGTAAGATCTGTCTGTGTAACGTATCCATATTATCTTATTTCTCTTTTCTTTTTTCTAACTTTTTTTGTCCTAGCATTTGCCTTAATACACTGATAGCATTTATATGTTCATTGTAACAATATATCCTTCTTGTATTAATTATCTTTGTCCACTGGCAACACTGTATTTGTAACATCACTACGTTATATTTGGTAATATCTGATAATTCTAACGTTTCTTTTTTGTTTAAATAAATTTGATTGTTATTCTTTTCGCACAGTTATCATTCGTTTTTAATTCTATCCATAATAGCGTCAACCGCATTGATAATTCTTATAAAGACAAAAGGTTTTAATCACTTATTTTATGTATCATTAAGCGTATAAGTGATGTAGGTAGAAATCGCCATCACACCTATTGAGCGTCACACGTGGATACACTCTAATGCCACGTACACACTATCGAATTTGCCGACAACAAGATCCATGGGTTTTTTTTCGACGCATGTTGGCTAAAACTTGTCTTGCATACACACGGTCACACAAATCTTGTAGGAAATTCCAAACGTCAAGAACACGGTGAAGTACAACACGTACGACGAGCCGAGAAAAATGAAGTTCAATAGCCAGTGCGGCTCTTCTGCTTGATTCCGAGCATGTGTGGAATTTTGTACGTCGGAATTGTGTACACACGATTGGAATTTCCGACAACAAGCTACCATCGAACATTTCCCGTCGGAAAATCTGATCGTGTGTATGCGGCATTAGTGGTGTGGGCAGCAATCACATCAAGCCTATCAGTAGGCTAATTACATTGATTATTTTAATTTTATTTTCACAATCACATTGTTTTTTGCCATTATTATTTATATTTTTTTCATAATTACAGTTATTTTATTCCTCCTTTTCCTGTTTCTATCAATGTTGGCAGCTTTCAGTCCTGGAAATCAGTGGTGGCTGGTGCTCAATTTTTTTTGGGGGGGGCGAAAAAACCCACCAAACCCAGCCACTGTGCCTATCAGTTGCAGCCACTGTGCCAATCAAACACAGCCACTGTGCCGGTAATTGCAGCCACTGTGCCATCAATTGCAGGCACTGTGCCCATCAAATGCTGCCACTGTGCTCATCAAACAATGCCAGTGTGCCCTTAATATATTGCCAATGTGCCCATCAAATCCTGCCAGTGTGCCCATTAAATGCTGCCAGTGTGCCCATTTAATGCTGCCACTGTGCCCATCAAACGCTGCCACTGTGCCTATCAAACGCAGCCACTGTGCCCTTCAAACTCTGCCACTGTGCCCATCAAACTCTGCCACTGTGCCATCAATTGCAGCCACTGTGCCATCAAACGCTGCCACTGTGCCATCAAACGCTGCCACTGTGCCCATCAAACACTGCCACTGTGCCCATCAAACGCTGCCACTGTGCCCATCAAACGTTGCCATTGTGCCCATAAAATGCTGCCAGTGTGCCCATCAAATGCTGCCAGTGTGCTCATCAAACACTTCCAGTGTGCCCATCATATGCTGCCAGTGTGCTCATCAAATGCTGCCAGTTTGCCCTTGAATGCTGCCAGAGTGACCCCCGCCCTTTCACCGTCTGCCCGGCACTTACCCTGTCTTGGTGGGACAGCAGGTGACAGCAATGAGCAGGGTCCTTAATGCGTCTCCTGCTGTCCTCATCTTCTGTCCTCTCCTCCTGATAGGCATCCAATAGAGATGGCAGAGAGGTGGTTCAGTGTTAGGAAAGTGAATGAATATTTGGTTTCCTAACAAAGCTGAGTGAACTGCGAGTGCCAAGCGTAGCGCTTGCTGTTTACCTTTTTTGACACCTATTAGAGCCTATGGCTCTAATCAGATGCTTCAAAAAATACCCCGCCACTGTAATTCACGTGCCCAGCAACCGAAAAGGGGCCGAACGCCTGAATAGGGGGTGGCAGCGGCGGCCATGGATAGAGTCATGCAATGCTGGAAAAGGGGGCGGCGCCCATGCACCCTTATGGACGCACCGCCACTGCTGAAAATACACGTCTCCTTCATACAGGACAGAATTCTGGGAAATCTCTGAAAGATGTATGAGGAATAATGAGGTTGTCTCACTTCCTGGTAAAGCAGAACTCCGGGCTGTATTCATGTATACAGAACCGCCTTCATTTTTCTCTTCTATCTGCCCGGAGTTCAGCTTTACATTAGAGAAGACACCCCGACATTCTCCTCCTCATTGCTTTCCTAAGATTTTGTTAGATTTTTTTCTCTGAATGTTTTTTTTCTAAAGTCTCCTTTTATATAGAGAAATGTTCTTTTATCATATAGTGATAGGAAGTGATGAGGATTTAGGCCCCAATCACACTTGTGCAACTTGTCATGTGACTTTTGGACCCCAAAGTTGCACCCCATGTTTCCCTATGAGTACTGTTCATATCTGTGTAACTTCAAAGCAGTTCCTGCACTACTTTGGTCCGACTTTCATGCATAGACCTCAATGTAAACCCTCAAAAGTCGCATGAAAGTCACACCTGCCTGATATAGAATCAATTTTGATGCGACTCTGGATGAGTGCGATAAGTGCAGAACAGAAAGATTTGTTAGATTTCTTTATTTTCTAATGAATTACAAATTTTCAGACCGATTGCAATTCGAATTCTATGTGAATAATAGATGGTTGTTAAGGAGTGGGAAGGGAAGCCGGCCACAGTGTACTTAGCAACTGATCATTCATCAGCTGTCAGTGGGTTTCCCCACTGACAGCTAAATGAGAAAAAAGAATGCCAGCAATAAAAAAAGAAACGGCTTGTGGTCCCCCCAATGCATGCCAGGCCCCTCGGATCTGGTATGGATTTTAAAGGGAACCCCACGCCAAAATATAAAAATAAAATGGCATGGGGGTCCCCCCAAAATCTATACCAGACCCTTATCCAAGCATGCAGCCCAGCAGGTTAGGAAAGGGGGGGGGATAAGCGAGCGCCCCCCCTTCTGAACCATGCCAGGCCACATGCCCTCAACATGGGGGGGTGTCCCATGTTGATGGGGCAGGGGCCTCTTCCTCACAACCCTGGGCGGTGGTTGTCGGGGTCTGCAGGCGGGGGGGGCTTATCGGAATCTAAAAGCCCCCTTTAACATGGGGGCCCCCAGATCCCGCCCCCCATATGAATGAGTATTGGGTACATAGTACCCCTACCCATGCACCAAAAAAGAGTAAAAAGTGAGTAAAGACACTACACCAGTTTTTGACAATTTCTTTATTAAAAAATGAAAAAAACAATGTCCCCGGGTGTAGAACCAATGTCAATCATGCCGCCCGACGCCACCGCTGAATCCAAAAAAATAAAAAAGAAACTCTGGCCCCTAAGAACACTTCTGCCATCTGCCTGCTTTGCTTTGTGACAGCTCTTAAATACCTAAGGGGCATGGCACCACCCCCTTTCGACTTCACTGAATCAGCATGCCCTTTGTTGATGACATCATAAGGGGCGGTGCCAACCACAGACATCACCGGGTGGCCCCGCCCTTTGGTTATATAAAAGCTTTGACACGGTGGAGCAGTCAGGTGGTGGGAGCCTTCATTGGGGCCGGAGGTTTTTTGTTTTCTTCTTTTTTTGGGTTGGCAATGCGGCGCCCTACGTGATTGATGGATTCACTTTTTTTATTAAAGAAATTGTTAAAAACTGGTGCCCTCCCTGCCACTCGCCCCCCCCCCCCCCCCCTTTCCTGACCTGCCTGGCTGCATGCTCAGATAAAAGTCTGGTATGGATACCGAGGGAGACCCCATGCCGTTTAATTTTGTTTTAATTTTGTTTTAATTTTTTTTTATTGTCGGCATTCTTTTTTTCACATTCAGCTGTCAGTGGGGAAACACGCTGACAGCTGATGAGTCATCGGTTGTTAAGGACGCTGAAATTCGGGTTACAGGCCCACTCCTTAACAACCAGCTTTTCTTCACACAGAATTTAAATTGGTCTATCAATTTTTTGACCGATTCTAATTCCAGTCGTTCTGAAAATTTGTAATTCGTTAGAAAATAACCTAACACATTTTTCCGTTCTGTACAAGTCGCACTCATCCAAAGTTGCATAAAAGTCCCATCAATGTCGCACATTGAAGTCACAATGGAAATCACACGATTTTAAAGTTGCACAAGTGTGAATGGGGCCTTAGTGTTATAGGGGAACGGCTTGACTGAGGAGCTGCTAGAAATAGTATTGTCCATGTCTAACAGGGTCCCGGGAAATCTTTATTTCATAGAAAAGAATCCAGAAATAGATCTGCAGATCAGAGTCTGGATTGTGCTTGGCAGAAGAGCTCACAATCCACATCAGATTCCTCTATGATAACCCCAGAGACATCTATCATCTGTTATAGTCATCCTGCCATCCACCAGAGGACCTGATTAGGAATGTTCATGTTTCTATTGGTCATGTTCTATTTCTATCACTGGAGTCATGTGATCAGTTCAATCATTTTTCGGATCTTTGATGTCCCAATCATGTCTAGTAATGAGAAGTGATTGTAAGGAATCATATTGTATTGGAAGTGATTTCTTTATAATGAATGGAGATGAAGCATTTCCTCAAATTGGGTTGTGCTGTGCTCACTATGATATGAACCCCAAAGACCCGTGACACCAGGATTACTGTATATATTCAGGTGAGCCCCGCCACTGCACACTGCGTGATCTGAGCCAGAAGAAGCCCCGCCCACATCCACTAATGGGGATCAGTATAGAGGCTGATAGTGGGAGGGGCTGGAGGATGACACTTCTACACAGGGACTTCTACAGCTCACAGATGGACATGACCTGAAATGATGGAGGTCTACTGATGTCTTTATTATTTCAGGAAAGAAGCTGAAAAACAAAGAAATCTAGATATTGGAATGGAGTCATTCTATTATGATGGGGCTGAAGTCATTTCCCATGATCCTTGGGACAGGACAGGAGATAGGTCAGGTACTCCGCTCCAGCAGAAATGATTACATCATATTAGTCAGAATCTCCCGTTCATTGTCCAACCAGCATTAGGACATGTGAGCTGGAATATGATTGGTTACTAAGGGCTACGATCGATATCTATACAGGTATAGTGCCCACCGGGTGGTACCATGAGCAATCACAATCTTAACAAGTGCCACATCCCAAAATTGTGCATAATTTAGAGCAGGGGTCTCCAAACTGATGGATGCGGCCATTTGCTTGCCTTTATCTGGCCCTTGGGGCACTAATCCTCCCATTGATACGAGACACTATTCTGCCACCTAACACCAACAATGGAGCACCATTTCTCCCACTGACACTAATAATAGGGCACTATTCCTCCTTATGATACCAATGATACACTATTCCTCTAACCTAATACCAAAAGTGGTGAAGTTTACTTCTACTGATGCCAGAAAAATTTCCACTCCCGCTGGCCCCGATCTGAAGGACAGTAAACCGACCCTTTGTTTTGAAAGTTTGGAGACCCCTGATTTAGAGGAATCGAGGATGGACTTTAAAGGCACATACACCAATCAGTTCCTTAAAAATTCCATATTGTATTAAAAGACAATATAAAAAAATTCCAAGCAAAATATCCATTAGAAAAATGATGTATATAAAAACCATTAAAGCATATTGAGCATTATATAACCCAAACGTGGTGTGATGCACATATACCGCACACCAGGAGGCTTGTCAAGATGTAAGCTACGTGCTTCAAGTCTCTCCAGGTGCCAATATTTTCTTACACCAGCGTATTTAAGTCTACATGTTTCACAAAATGGTCGCTTCTTCAGGAGCTAATAGTGCGCCTATTTAGAAAAAATGTAAACTTAATAAATACAAACATTTTAAATGCAAAAACATCACAAATACTTTGTAATCAATACAATTTAATTATTGCAACATTTTGTTCATATTAAAAAAAATACTTGTTGGTGCGCCTGCCCCAGGGGTCAGAGGGGGCAGAGAGAGCCTACACTGGACTGCAACATGGATCCCTAAAACGAGTGCGGGGGAGCATTCAGCTAATGGGGGGACCTGATAAATCCAGGGTAAGCAACTTGTACACTTCTCCCAGTTTAATATGTGTGCAGATGGTATCCCACAATGTACAGGTCCTTATAAATGCTAGGAGACATAAACCAGTACCTGAGGTTACGCCTCAACACAAAACACCACCCAACATTTACCAAAGTTCAGCCCCTAAGAAAAGGAGTTTGGCCTCCAATAGGGAAATGTCACCTATTTGTAGTCAGTTTATAGGCACCTCAGGCAGCATATCTTATGGAGCCAACATCATCCCTCCATCCAGAGGTGGGTCATAGGGATGCTCCCAGTCCCTGAGTTTAAATACCACCCCAGCCAGGGAGCAAACACCAGGCCTGGCGTGTGACATCACCTGGCGTGGCCGCAAATCCACCGTGTATGCACTGCCATCTTGAACATGTGCCCAGAGTTGGCCTGACTTGACTGCTTCGGCCCGAGTTGGCCGGGTCCTAGTTCCCTCCAGATGGAAACGCTACACAGTGGCATAGGGGAAGAGTAGTCCCTGTGTTCGCGGACATCCTCCAGTTGAAAGCCAGGGATGACCCACAGCATGCCCACATGCTCGCAAGATTGGGAACCACCAGCCCGGCCAGGGTCACCCTCCCATCCATGAACCGGGGCATGTACACCAACAATCATGTATATACAATTATATTTAAGAGCTTCATTCATGTACATACCGTAAAAAAGAAGAAAAGATAAGGCGTTCCTCTATTATTTTTTCCACTGCATGTTACTTGTGCAGACATAATCCATATCCTACAAGGACCTCATTTACCTATTTCCCAATTTATATTAACTATTTAGAGATACATGATGGGTATTAAAAGGACCCCTCCAGTGGTAATCTTGCCAATCCCCATGGATCAAAGACAAGTTAGCAAATAGGTTTATATATTATAGCTACGTTTACACTATAAGAACGGCTTGTATGATAGAACTTCATTGATTCCTGGAGATTATGTGGCTTTAGGCCGTTAAATCCAAAGGATTTCCTTTTGCAGGATCCTCCTATCCCAATCACCACCATGCGGGTCCTTTGGAATAAATTCCAACACAATCAACTTTAACAGGTAGTGCTAAATCTATGGTGAAAGGGGGGCAGAGCCGGCAGCCAGAGTAGATGGTGGTGTGAGAGGAGAGCTCTGCCACAGCGGAAAGAAAATTGCGGCTCACAGCAAGCCTGCACACCCTCAGCACAGGGAGACTGTGGGGCACAAGCTGGTCATCATGAATAAAAGAAAGGAGCGAGAGGGACCGAGGAAACTGACAGATTTCTTCCCTCCAGTGGCTGGCCAAGAAATCCAAGATGGTGGCCACACCGGGAGCCAAGCCTCAGCATCCCCTGCATGCTTGCTCAACAATCCATCACCATCCACGGGTGAATCAGGTCCCTCGGGACAACCGCTGCCATCCTCCCCTTTTAATAGCCCTGTGAAGCAAAAACAGAGGAATGGGGAGGAGGGGGAGACCCTGACAGATGCAGGTACAGAGGGAGAAGAAATGGAGGAATCCTCCTCATATGCTCAGCAGCTGGGTGCCTTCCCCACATCAGGGCAGCCCATAATAAACTCTACTATTATTTAAGAGATGCTACAAACCCTGCGAGGGGCCCTCCAGCAGGATATAACAGCTTTCATGCACTCCACAAAGGCAGAAATGTCAGCAGTCAGCAGCAGAGTGACATATGTGGAAAAAAAGATGGAGGAGTTTACTTTTGCACATAATGAGCTAGTAGATGCCCATTTTAATGTTGAAGATGAACTCAAAGCTATGTGTCTTAAAATGGGGGACATTGAAGACAGGGCACGCAGGAACAACATCAAATTTAGAAGGGTCCCTGAATCAATCAAGCCTGCGGACCTTACAGCATTCCTCCAGAAGCTTATGACCACTGCTCTCCCATCCCTGGGGCCTGCAGATGTCATCATTGACAGAGCCCACAGACTGCCTAAACTGTCATTCCTACCCGACCAAATCCCCAGGAATGTCATAGCAAGAATTCACTTTTACCATGTGAAAGACCAGCTAATGCGATTTGCTAGACAACACCCTGCATTCCCTGATCCATTTGCTGGAATCGCACTATATGCTGATTTGTTGCAAGCTACACTCTCAGTGAGGCATAATTTAGTTCCTATCACAAAAATCTTGCGCAATCACAAAATCCTTTACAAATGGGGGTTCCCAGCCAAATTACTGCTGGAAATGCATAATGAATCGCATGCAATCACCTCCCTAGAAAAAGGATTGGAGCTCCTCAGAAAATGGCGACTCCTCTCCTCCCCGACTCCTCCACTTTACCGGCACTTGCTACTAGATTTTGAATAGTGAGTACATATGAAAGGGTATAAAGAGTGAAAAAAAGAATTTTTATTTGAACATATCATAGATTAAAAACATAGTATAATATGCATTCAACGGAACATATTACAGGAACAGAGAATAACATTGTTGTTACCATACAAAATTAATTATACGGAGGCTCTTATTCAACCCAACGCGTTTCGGAGTACATACTAATATTCTCCTTCTTCAGGGATATAACACGGAAGAGCGCTTCGTCTAAAGTGGTTAAGATATAACACAATGAGTGGATTGTTATGACATATGAGTATGGGTATATTTAATCAGTCTATATATAGGTAATGGGTCACTCACTTATAATATGTTTCGTTGGATTACTTTAAAATTTCCGAATTGGAATATTAGTGGACATTGTTGCTGGTATAGTTATTATCGTGGGAACATAATAGTTATCACTAGTTGGTATTATTTGTTGGAGGTCCCTTTTACTGGGACATAGGATCCCACCAACCCCCGTCCCTCCCGGGCGCGTGCAGACCAGAGCGATGTGCTGAGGCGAGAGGAGAGGAAACCCCCAGGGGTAAAGTAATGTAAATATTTGTACGTATAATTTAAACAAAAATTCACAAATTAAATACACAAAATATCTCAAGAAAAATATAATTGCGAAAAGGTCATGTATCTACGATATAAGTAAAAAATATGCTGTATATATAGTTCATAGTATATCTACGTGTTTGAAATACATGTACATGATCTTAAAATTTGGGAATAATGCCAGCTTTAATTTATGTCATATTCAATAGTTGTGGTTCTAGTAAACTAATCATATATGGTCTGGTGATATCATAGAATTTTTATAATATTGTTGGTAATACTATACATGCATATATGAATAGATAATTTACCTCATGATGACTATTATTATTTTATTTGTTTTATATGATATTTTTTAATTTTGGTTGTAATAACTCATTCATATATAGCATGATGGTATCCCCAGATATTTAATATTGTTTAATAATGACCATAAGTCTATGGTTTAAACAGAGATAAATATTATTATTTTAATATTTTATAGTTTAAAGGATGGTTACAGTATTTCTCTGTGTTGACCGTGTTATATGTAGAATTACAACATTTCTTTATATTAATCAATATTCTATAAATAAGTCATAGAGATGAAGTGCTTGTATGTACATTGTAGTTATATGTATCATTAGTAAACTTTAAGGTGAAAGATTATAAAGTGTGCAGAGAAAGAATTGGTTAAATGTTGCTTGAAAAATAGCAATTGCACTATCGTGAGCTCTATGACACAGGGCTGTAGAGTATGCAATGAAAGGATTATTTAAGTATTGCTACAATAATAGCAAGTGTATCGCTAACAGTCAAGGGGAGGGGGGAAAGAGAAGAGAAGTTTTTTGGTTTTCCTTACCTATTTGTATTGAATACTGCAGTGTGTCAGCCACGCATCCCAACTTCCAGCATATACAACGCCTGAGCTGGGAGTGCAATGGTCTGACATTTTATGGTGGTGAACCTGCAATCAGCTGGCTCTGCTAATTGCGCTCAGCTGATCAGTCAGGCTTTTAGTGGGGGAAGCCTCATATTCGCCCCCTGGGCAGAGGGTGCACGGTGCCGCTCCCACCGTGCATGCGCAAGCGTGCTTGCGTTGGAACGGCGTCACGCACACCCCGCTCACCGACACAGATAGCTACACCGGCGGACTACGCATGTCCGCCGGAGTAGCAAAGTGCAGGTTGTGGGCGGTGATGGTATACGCCCAACTAACCTCCCATGACGCCTCCCAGATGAGAATCTGGGTGGCTTTCCGTGCCGGGCAATCGCTCTGGCTGATCGCACCGGGGAAAGACCTGGGGAGGAAGAAAATTTAGTAATGTTTAGCATAAAAGTTATATTTTCTCAATACAGTCTTAATTGGAACAGGGGAATCCCTACAATACAGAGGAACCAATCAAAATATATACTGATATATATACTGTGGTCTACATATATATAAACGTTTCTGAGGTTAATTAGATGTAGACAGTAAGATTATGGTATCTTTTGACTCATGATCAATCGGCACGAACTCCTCTATGTCCATTTGTATATTGATGTTTGTCCACAACAGGAAATCTTTAACATAGGTCATATTCTATTACATGATGAAGAAAAATTACCTGTAGACATTTGTACAGAACATTAGAAAAAGTTCATTTCAACAGTCAAACAAGTTCAGTTTGTTTAAATAGACAAAATCATTTTGGAGATAAACATATATGGACAGAATTGTATACAAATTATAGTCTGGATTATCCGATCGTAGTAAGAAAATCTGATGACATTATATATGCGTTTATTAGACCCCTGGCATGCATGGTTTTCGGAATCTGGGTATAATGCTCAGATGTATAGTCCCAGTCGTATTATTACAGTTATTTCATATAGTAATTAGTAATTGGAAATTTACAATATTAACAGATTAGCGTATATGTGGGTTGAATTAACAGTACCGATACATATATTGTATATTAGTTACGTCAAAATAATGAAGACAGCAAGAGACTATCACTGTATAAAAGGAAGTGAACCTATTTAAACATGGTTTAGAAAGAGGGTACTGAGGCTGGTTGCATATGATTAATTACCTTTTTATATACATAATCAGTACCTCGTTAGGGGGCCCGAATTCCTATGAGCATGCGTGCCCTGGGTCAATAGCAGCTTCCAAAACTCTTAAATACATTTCAGTCAGACATTGTACTAGATCTTTGTCTATATATGGTTACATCTGATTATGATTATTGCTTGAGAGATTATTAGTTCTTAAACATAAAGGATGGGGAAAGTGTGTTTCCCCAAAGTTAATAGTGTGGTGGGTTCACCATATTTATTTCTCCATTCCACCGGAGGAGAAACCTTCAAGGAATGGTTTGAAGCAAACGGCTTCATTTAGGCCTGGAGGTAGGGTGGCTTTTAATAAATAAATCCATCTTAATTCTCTCTGGAGAAGAGTTTTGTTCCAATCACCCCCCCTGGGACTGGGATGTATTCGGTCTAGTATTAGGAATTGGATCTTCTGGAAAATTCCTCCATGCACTAGTGACAAATGGCTACCCAGGGGGAGGTCAGGGTCGCATTGAAGGTGAATGAGAAAATCCAGACAGCCGCACTCCAGGAGGATGTGGTTCAAAAATTATTTATTGTAATAGATTCTTGAGTATACAGTATACAAAACACTGTGGCAGAAAGTACAAGCAATCAGCTAACGAGTTTCGTGCTTATACCAAGCGCTTACTCATAGCTAACAATAAGAAGAATAAAACCACATTTATATTATCCACTGGGAATCATGTGATCGTTTGATAATGTTAAAATCTGCATCAGGTGCAATGGGGCAGTAAAAAGCATGTGCACCTGTTTGTGGATAGTCAAT
Source organism: Lithobates clamitans (assembly GCA_037952925.1). NCBI lineage: Eukaryota > Metazoa > Chordata > Amphibia > Anura > Ranidae > Lithobates > Lithobates clamitans. Next base: position 940,773 of record JBBGZY010001494.1, read on the forward strand.
GCTATAGATAAATGATTCCCGTGAGAGTTTAAATGTGTATGAAAGTGGGAAAAGAATATGGGAAAAAATGGGAAAAAAATTATTAGGAACCCGGTGAGGATTCTATATGTGAGAAACATTTGTAATTAAATATTAAAAAAATAAAAAATTAAGAATTAAAGATTAAAAACTGAATATGTGAACAATTAAATAAATATATGAAAAATGGTGAATGTAAGTGAACAATCATTAGTGCAGTCAGTACTAGAAATAAACATAAATATATAGATAATAGATTTGTGCTATGTAGAAATAAAGAGGACAAGTATGTCACCCTGTTTGTCATGTTAAAAAGAAGTGTTTTGACAATAATGATGACAATGTGTATGTAAATAAATAATAATTGCAAAAACGTGACACATACGTGGTTACATGTGATTATATAAAATATACAAATATGTGTGTCCATGATCTTTCTCAGTGAGACCATGTGTCTAGATAAAAATGCAGACATTCACATATGTATCCACAATAGATTAAATAACTGTAGCAGTTTGAGTCTCCACAATCTATGTATACGTGACTTCTCTCCTGAAAGGAGAGAATAAATAAACAAATACATGTATTAGTGGAAAAATATTCAAACAAGTATGCATAATAAACAAGAAATGAGACTTAAAAATCACAAAGTAAAAGCAACTGTTTAAAGCATCCGTATATATGTAAAGAAAAAGACAGAAAAAGAGGAAGCTCGGAAACAAGGGAAGAAAAAACGAAAGAAAAAAACTGAAGAAGAAAAAAAGGGAAGAAAAAAACGGCATCTCCACTAATAACATGTATATGTATACACATATATATATATATATATCCATACATAAAAACATTTTTAATTATTTTTTACTTACCGTATATACTCGAGTATAAGTCGTTCCGAGTATAAGTCGTTCCGAGTATAAGTCGAGGTCCTAATTTACCACAAAAAAATGGGAAAAACTTATTGACCCGAGTATAAGACGAGGGTAAGAAATGCACAGCTACTGTAAGTGGAAAAGAGGGTCAACAATGCCCATTTGCAGCCTCACTGTGCCCATTTGCATGCCTCACTGCGCCCATTTGCAGCCATAGGTCCCCCGAACCTCAAACTCAGTAGTTAAGGGTTCCTAGATGCCCCCCTAGCTGCAGCCAAAATTTGGGGTCTCTGAACCCAAAGTGTCCCAAAATGACTTGCTACAGATGGACACAGTTGTCGAATTTGGGGCCCCGTATCTTGGGGCCACTTAGTGCTAGGAACCCCAAATTTGGTGTACAAACCCAGTGGAACTAGCACAATAAAACATCCAAAGCTGAAATTTTTAGAACTAAGTGGTCCCGAGATACAGGACCCCAAATATCGGTTCAGAAAATGTCAAGCACTTTTCTGCAGCAGAGAATGACATTTTCCGAACCTATTTTGGGGCCCCATATCTCGGGGCCACTTGGTGCTAGGAACTCCAGCTTTGGATATGTTGTGGAACCAGGTCCACTGGGTTTGCACACCAAATGTGGGGTTTCTAGCACCAAGTGGCCCTGAGATACGGAGCCTCACAATCGGTTCAGAAAATGAAATTTTTTGCTGCAGAAAAGTGCTTGACTCGAGTATAAGTCGAGGGGGGCACTTTCAGCACAAAAAAAGGTGCTGAAAAATTCGACTTATACTCGAGTATATACGGTATTCATATATGACACCTTCTATCAGACTATTCTGTATCAAGTAATATATATATATATATATATATGTATCTAAATCCAGCAAGTGACAAACTGTAGACTATTCTAATAGAAAAGAGGTGTGTATATACAAATAAATATACAAGACCTGTAGGGACCATGCTAATTAGGACATGCCAATTAGGACAATATACCCACGATCAGACTATTTAAAATGCATGAGTCTGACTGAATATATGTTAAACAAGTTTATAATGGTTTTAATTGGGTTAAGCAACCGTGTCGATATATTTAAAATGCACATCGCCCTACGTCCAGGTAACTAACCACGGGTGTGTTGTATAATATTTAATGATAAGTTAAACTTATTGTTGACAATAGAATAAACCCCATGGGAAGAGAAGGGGAAGAAAAAGAGGGGGGGGAGGGGGGAACAGAAAAACGGGAAAGAGAATGGGAGAGAGAACTCGCACATGGGTCACCTGTCATGTTTTGTAAAAGGATCAGTAACATCTATAGGCGCCTTGTAGCCTTTTAATCCAACTATAGCACAATTCAGCTCTAACGATTTTTAAAGATGTCTGAATGTGTATGTGTGTGTAGATGGATGTGATCGTTTAGACAGGAAACCGCAAACCACGTCAAACCCCATATATATGTTAGTTAAATATATGTCAAAGCTGCCGCTGTGTGAATGGACACAGCGATCTGTCACAATGAAGGACAGACTAGATTAAAGTGATAAAGAGGCAAAAACAAGACAGAGATCTAGAGTTGGGATCTTTACTAAGCAGTATATGTAATAGAAACAATTCAGGCATTTAAGGAGAAGGAGGAGATGGAAAGAGCAAACAGAGAAAAGCTTCAAGGAAAAATAACCAGGATGTTTAGCTGTTAATCTACTACACCCGTTCGTGAGAATCTCTTGTAGGGCTTTTGAAACATAAGATGTTTAAAGCCTTTCATAGCAATATTAAACCACTGTGCCTATCAAAGCATGTTAATGTGTTAGTGTAAATGTATCAGTGTAGTTATATCAACAAACTAACAAGTTAGCATTAATTTGTACAATAAATGTATATGGGACTAAATATAGCGGGGATTGAGCGAAGCAATGTTTGAATAGAGCAGAGATTGAAGCCGACACAGCCTAGTGTCCACAGACTCAGCGATATGTGAGGATTTTATAACATCCAATCTGAATCTTTGAGATGGAACTTTAAGACAAAGTAATGGAACTAAAAACCATAAAAAAGGATGAAAAGGATAGAACAAAATAAAATAAAATACCTCTCACTGATCGTAATAATAAGAAACATCCCATTCAAAATTCATTCCTAGGGGGATTCTAGTGTTCAAAGAAAAAATCCAAAATACTTCTCGTTTACAAAGTAAGTACCGATACATAGATTGTATATTAGTTACTTCCAAAATAATGAAGACAGCAAGGGACTATCACTGTATAAAAGGAAGTGAACCTATTTAAACATGGTTTAGAAAGAGGGTACTGAGGCTGGTTGTATATGATTATTTACCTTTTTATATACATAATCAGTACCTCGTTAGGGGTCCCGAATTCCTATGAGCATGCGTGCCCTGGGTCAATAGCAGCTTCCAAAACTCTTAAATACATTTCAGTCAGACATTGTACTAGATCTTTGTCTATATATGGTTACATTTGATTATGATTATTGCTTGAGGGATTATTAGTTCTTAAACATTAAGGATGGGGAAAGTGTGTTTCCCCAAAGTTAATAGTGTGGTGGGTTCACCATATTTATTTCTCCATTCCACCGGAGGAGAAACCTTCAAGGAATGGTTTGAAGCAAACGGCTTCATTTAGGCCTGGAGGTAGGGTGGCTTTTAATAAATAAATCCATCTTAATTCTCTCTGGAGAAGAGTTTTGTTCCAATCGCCCCCCCTGGGACTGGGATGTATTCGGTCTAGTATTAGGAATTGGATCTTCGTCTTCAGGAAAATTCCTCCATGCACTAATGACACATGGCGACCCAGGGGGAGGTCAGGGTCGCATGTTTGCATAGAAAGTATATGTCTGTAGGCTCTTTTCCAAAATTCTAGTTTCGTTTTGCCCACATAAAAACAACCGCAGGAACACTGGAGTAGATAAACCACTCCAGTGGTCCTGCAGTTGGCAAAGTGTTTTGGGTACAATTTCTTACCATTCGGAAGAATGGGGTTCCTTTGTGTGAGCATATACCTACAGTAGCGACAGGATCCACACATAAAGGTGCCCTTGTATCTCCAGTGTGTTCTCGTTGATTCATTTTTGAATTCACTCTTCACGATTCTGTCGCTAATGGAGGCAACCCTTCCAAATGTGAATTGTGGTTTCTCCGGCACTAGGTGACACAAGGATGGGTCCAGGGTCAACATGTGCCAGTATTTTTAAACAATTCGTCTCACCTGACGATGTTGTTGATTATATGTTGTAATAATGCGTAATTGATTGGTGTCTTTCTGTTTATGAGATTGAAAAAGTGTATTCCTAGGTTTGTTTACTACTTTTTTAAAAGCTTTTTTTAGAGTTTTGTGGGTATAGCCTCTTGCTAGTAATCTGTCTCGTAGGAGACCTGCTTCTCTTATAAACGTCTCATTATCTGTATAGTTGCGCTTAATTCTGAGATATTGTGAGTAGGGTATTGAATTAATAAGAGGTTGGGGGTGAAAACTTGTTGCGTGGAGGACTGTGTTTCCTGCAGTGGTTTTTCTAAATAGTTTACTGCCTACTTTGCCTTGTTCATTCTTATATATCTCTATGTCTAGGAATGTTATCCGATTTGGGTCGGAAGACATAGTAAATGTTAGGTTGAAATCGTTTTTATTCATCCTCAATAAGCACTGCTCGAGCACATCCATAGGTCCATCCCAGATGACCAGAATGTCGTCTATATAACGATACCATCCCAGCATATGGATGGTGTATTGAGTGAGGTCTCCATCTGTGAGGAATGTTTTCTCCCACTCCCCCAGGTTCAGGTTGGCGTATGATGGGGCACAACAAGTCCCCATCACCACCCCCTGCACCTGGAGGTAGTGGGAGCCATCAAATGTAAACACGTTATGGGTAAGGATGTGTTCGAACAGTGTAACAATGAATTCATTGTATGTGGGGTCGGTATCTAAATTTTGTTGAAGGATGTGCCGAATGGCTGCTAGTCCCCGTTCGTGTGGGATCGAGCTTTACAGCGTTTTCACGTCGATCGTTACTAGAAGGGCTGAATCTGGTACATGTAGTTGATCCAGAATTTGTAAGAGGTGGCCTGTGTCTCTAACATATGATGGCAGAGAGACTACAAATGGTCTTAAGTATTCGTATACCACTTTACTCGCATTATCACTAATTGAACCAATACCTGAAATGATTGGCCTGCCAGGTGGGTCTTTTAGATTTTTGTGTATTTTTGGGAGTGTATAGAACGTAGGGGTTCTAGGGAAATTATTTCTGATAAATGTCCAAGTGGTTTTATCAATGGTGTTGTTTAAGAAGGCCGAATCTATTAACATGTAAAACTCTTTATTGTATTTGTCCACAATGGTTGCTGGCATGCGCCGGTACCAATTTAAATTGTTCAAAATTTTTTTACAGATATTTATGTAATGTTCATTATTGAGGACAACTACATTTCCGCCCTTGTCAGATGATTTTATGGTGATTTGAGTGTTGGCAGCTAGCGAATTTAGTGCATCTAGTTCCCCTGGGCTTAGATTAGAAGGTCCTTTTGTCTGTATTTTTAGTTTTTCAAGGTCATCACTAATGAATTTTAAAAAAAGCTACCGCATTGGGGCATGTACTTGGTGGCGGACAGAAGTCAGATTTTTTCTTGAGTTTAGACGAGGTTGGAGTGATTGGGTTAGTCGGGTCTAATTCTTCAATGGACTGTAAAATTCGGGGAAGGTCTATCGAGTCAATTAAATCGGCCGTGTCACTCTCTTCGAGGAGGGTGATTAATTGATCTAGAGCTTGGTTTTCTTGAGGGGTAAAATCTGTTCTCATATTTTGTTTCTGATATAATTTTTTCAAGATTACTTTTCGGATAAATAACTGAAGATCTTTGTAGAACTCGAATTTATCTAGGTTGTGACTGGGACAAAAATTCAGTCCTTTTTTAAGGACTGAGAGTTCATCTCTCGATAGGGAATGTGAAGACAAATTAATAATACTGAGGTCTGTGTCTGAGTGTATTGAGATATCATGGTGATCATTTACAGTGTTAATTGGGTGTAAGTGTTGAGGTTGGGTGGGGTTGGTTTGATTCCGGCTAGAACTTGGTCTAAAAAAGGTACATCATTGCGTGTCGGATCCTGTGTGGTGTGCACCTCTTAAATGGTAGACAATGTGTTTTCTTGTGGTGTATAGTGGGGCATAAGGGGGTTAGTGGATTTATCAGAAAGTGCAGAACTGTGGTGTAGGGATTTAGGTGTTTTTTCTGAGATCTGTTTTTTGGATTTGTGGTCTGATGTGGGGTCGCTTTGGAATTGACGTTTAGTCCCTACTGTGGGTTTGGATTGCAAGTTCGTAAAGGACGTATTATAAGGTGGAGGTCTATTTGAATTAGAGTTTGATGTCATATTGGTCTTTCTAGTAGTATTTTTATTTTGATTCCACTTGTATGCTTTTCCGGCCTCAAATGCATTTTTGTCTCTGAGGAATTTTTGGCCTTTTTTAATAAGAATATCCTTGTTAAAAGACTGTAAATGGACTTTCAATTTTTTCCCTTTGTTGATGGCTAATTGGTGTGTTTTGACACGCTGTAGGCATTGACATATTTTAACTATTTCTGTATCGAGGGTCTTAGTTTTTCTAGTGTATTCCTCAATTAATGCTTCCATAAGACTTCGTAAGCATGTGTTAAGTATATTTTCCCATACTAATTTGAAATTGGTGTCCAGGTCTTCCATAGTTGGGAAGATCTGGACACGAAGTCCCAGTGGGTTGATATTGTTCTTGATATAATCTTGGAATGATTTTATATGCCAGAGGAACTAGATGCACTAAATTCGCTAGCTGCCAACACTCAAATCACCATAAAATCATCTGACAAGGGCGGAAATGTAGTTGTCCTCAATAATGAACATTACATAAATATCTGTAAAAAAATTTTGAACAATTTAAAATGGTACCGGCGCATGCCAGCAACGAATACTTAAGAACATTTGTAGTCTCTCTGCCATCATATGTTAGAGACACAGGCCACCTCTTACAAATTCTGGATCAACTACATGTACCAGATTCAGCCCTTCTAGTAACGATCGACGTGGAAACGCTGTATAGCTTGATCCCACGCGAACGGGGACTAGCAGCCATTCGGCACATCCTTCAACAAAATTTAGATACCGACCCCACATACAATGAATTCATTGTTACACTGCTCGAACACATCCTTACCCATAACGTGTTTACATTTGATGGCTCCCACTACCTCCTGGTGCAGGGGGTGGCGATGGGGACTTGTTGTGCCCCATCATACGCCAATCTGTACCTGGGGGAGTGGGAGAAAACATTCCTCACAGATGGAGACCTCACTCAATACACCACCCATATCCTGGGATGGTATCGTTATATAGACAACATTCTGGTCATCTGGGATGGACCTATGGATGTGCTCGAGCAGTGCTTATTGAGGATGAATAAAAACTATTTCAACCTAACATTTACTATGTCTTCCGACCCAAATCGGATAACATTCCTAGACATAGAGATATATAAGAATGAACAAGGCAAAGTAGGCAGTAAACTATTTAGAAAAACCACTGCAGGAAACACAATCCTCCACGCAACCAGTTTTCACCCCCAACCTCTTATTAATTCAATACCCTACTCACAATATCTCAGAATTAAGTGCAACTGTACAGATAATGAGACGTTTATAAGAGAAGCAGGTCTCCTACGAGACAGATTACTAGAAAGAGGCTATACCCAAAAAAACTCTAAAAAAAGCTTTTAAAAAAGTACTAAACAAACCTAGGAATACACTTTTTCAATCTCATAAACAGAAAGACACCAATCAATTACGCATTATTACAATATATAATCAACAACATCGCCAGGTGAGACAAATTGTTCAAAAATACTGGCACATGTTGACCCTGGACCCATCCTTGGGTCACCTAGTGCCGGAGAAACCACAATTCACATTTAGAAGGGTTGCCTCCATTAGCGACAGAATCGTGAAGAGCGAATTCAAAAATGAATCAACGAGAACACACTGTAGATACAAGGGCACCTTTATGTGTGAATCCTGTCGCTACTGTAGGTATATGCTCACACAAAGGAACCCCATTCTTCCGAATGGTAAGAAATTGTACCCAAAACACTTTGCCAACTGCAGGACCACTGGAGTGGTTTATCTACTCCAGTGTTCCTGCGGTTGTTTTTATGTGGGCAAAACGAAACTAGAGTTTTGGAAAAGAGCCTACAGACATATACTTTCTATGCAAACATGCGACCCTGACCTCCCCCTGGGTCGCCATGTGTCATTAGTGCATGGAGGAATTTTCCCGGAGATCCAATTCCTAATACTAGACCGAATACATCCCAGTCCCAGGGGGGGTGATTGGAACAAAACTCTTCTCTAGAGAGAATTAAGATGGATTTATTTATTAAAAGCCACCCTACCTCCAGGCCTAAATGAAGCCGTTTGCTTCAAACCATTCCTTGAAGGTTTCTCCTCCGGTGGAATGGAGAAATAAATATGGTGAACCCACCACACTATTAACTTTGGGGAAACACACTTTCCCCATCCTTAATGTTTAAGAACTAATAGATCTAGAACAATGTCTGAATGAAATGTATTTAAGAGTTTTGGAAGCTGCTATTGACCCAGGGCACGCATGCTCATAGGAATTCGGGCCCCCTAACGAGGTACTGATTATGTATATAAAAAGGTAATTAATCATATACAACCAGCCTCAGTACCCTCTCTCTAAACCATGTTTAAATAGGTTCACTTCCTTTTATACAGTGATAGTCCCTTGCTGTCTTCATTATTTTGGAAGTAACTAATATACAATCTATGTATCGGTACTTACTTTGTAAACGAGAAGTATTTTGGATTTTTTCTTTGAACACTAGAATCCCCCTAGGAATGAATTTTGAATGGGATGTTTCTTATTATTACGATCAGTGAGAGGTATTTTATTTTATTTTGTTCTATCCTTTTCATCCTTTTTTATGGTTTTTAGTTCCATTACTTTATCTTAAAGTTCCATCTCAAAGATTCAGATTGGATGTTATAAAATCCTCACATATCGCTGAGTCTGTGGACACTAGGCTGTGTCGGCTTCAATCTCTGCTCTATTCAAACATTGCTTCGCTCAATCCCCGCTATATTTAGTCCCATATACATTTATTGTACAAAGTAATGCTAACTTGTTAGTTTGTTGATATAACTACACTGATACATTTACACTAACACATTAACATGCTTTCATAGGCACAGTGGTTTAATATTGCTATGAAAGGCTTTAAACATCTTATGTTTCAAAAGCCCTACAAGAGATTCTCACGAACGGGTGTAGTAGATTAACAGCTAAACATCCTGGTTATTTTTCCTTGACGCTTTTTTCTGTTTGCTCTTTCCATCTCCTCCTTCTCCTTAAATGCCTGAATTGTTTCTATTACATTTAGTGCTTAGTAAAGATCCCAACTCCAGATCTCTGTCTTGTTTTTGCCTCTTTATCACTTTAATCTAGTCTGTCCTTCATTGTGACAGATCGCTGTGTCCATTCACACAGCGGCAGCTTTGACATATATTTAACTAACATATATATGGGGTTTGACGTGGTTTGCGGTTTCCTGTCTAAACGATCACATCCATCTACACACACATACACATTCAGACATCTTTAAAAATCGTTAGAGCTGAATTGTGCTATAGTTGGATTAAAAGGCTACAAGGCGCCTATAGATGTTACTGATCCTTTTACAAAACATGACAGGTGACCCATGTGCGAGTTCTCTCTCCCCTTCTCTTTCCCGTTTTTCTGTCCCCCCCCCCCCCCTCTTTTTCTTCCCCTTCTCTTCCCATGGGGTTTATTGTATTGTCAACAATAGTTTAACTTATCATTAAATATTATACAACACACCCGTGGTTAGTTACCTGGACGTAGGGCGATGTGCATTTTAAATATATCGACACGGTTGCTTAACCCAATTAAAACCATTATAAACTTGTTTAACATATATTCAGTTGGACTCATGCATTTTAAATCTGATCGTGGGTATATTGTCCTAATTGGCATGTCCTAATTAGCACGGTCCCTACAGGTCTTGTATATTTATTTATATATACACACCTCTTTTCTATTAGAATTATTATTATTATTATTAAAAGCCACCCTACCTCCAGGCCTAAATGAAGACGTTTGCTTCAAACCATTCCTTGAAGGTTTCTCCTCCGGTGGAATGGAGAAATAAATACGGTGAACCCACCACACTATTAACTTTGGGGAAACACACTTTCCCCATCCTTAATGTTTAAGAACTAATAATCTCTCAAGCAATAATCATAATCAGATGTAACCATATATAGACAAAGATCTAGTACAATGTCTGACTGAAATGTATTTAAGAGTTTTGGAAGCTGCTATTGACCCAGGGCACGCATGCTCATAGGAATTCGGGCCCCCTAACGAGGTACTGATTATGTATATAAAAAGGTAATTAATCATATACAACCAGCCTCAGTACCCTCTTTCTAAACCATGTTTAAATAGGTTCATTTCCTTTTATACAGTGATAGTCCCTTGCTGTCTTCATTATTTTGGACGTAACTAATATACAATATATGTATCGGTACTGTTAATTCAACCCACATATACGCTAATCTGTTAATATTGTACATTTCCAATTACTAATTACTATATGAAATAACTGTAATAATACGACTGGGACTATACATCTGAGCATTATACCCAGATTCCGAAAACCATGCATGCCAGGGGTCTAATAAACGCATATATAATGTCATCAGATTTTCTTACTACGATCGGATAATCCAGACTATAATTTGTATACAATTCTGTCCATATATGTTTATCTCCAAAATTATTTTGTCTATTTAAACAAACTGAACTTGTTTGACTGTTGAAATGAACTTTTTCTAATGTTCTCTACAAATGTCTACAGGTAATTTTTCTTCATCATGTAATAGAATATGACCTATGTTAAAGATTTCCTGTTGTGGATAAACATCAATATACAAATGGACATAGAGGAGTTCATGCCGATTGATCATGAGTCAAAAGATACCATAATCTTACTATCTACATCTAATTAACCTCAGAAACGTTTATATATCTGTAGACCACAGTATATATATCAGTATATATTTTGATTGGTTTCTCTGTATTGTAGGGATTCTCCTGTTCCAGTTAAGACTGTATTGAAAAAATATTACTTTTTTGCTAAACATTACTAAATTTTCTTCCTCCCCAGGTCTTTCCCCGGTGCGATCAGCCAGAGCAATTGCCCGGCACGAAAAGCCGCCCAGATTTTCATCTGGGCGGCGTCATGGGAGGTTAGTTGGGTGTATACCATCACCGCCCACAACCTCCATTTTGCTACTCTGGCGGACATGCGTAGTCCGCCGGTGTAGCTATCTGTGTCGGTGAGCTGGGTGTGCGTGACGCCGTTCCAACGCAAGCACGCTTGCGCGTTCACGGTGGGGGCGGCGCCGCGCACCCTCTGCCCAGGGGGCGAATACGAGGCTTCCCCCACTAAAAGCCTGACTGATCAGCTGAATGCAATTAGCAGCGCCAGCTGATTGCAGGTTCACCACCATAAAATGTCAGACCATTGCACTCCCAGCTCAGGCGTTGTATATGCTGGAAGTTGGGATGCGTGGCTGACACACTGCAGTATTCAATACAAATAGGTAAGGAAAACCAAAAAACTTCTCTTCTCTTTCCCCCCTCCCCTTGACTGTTCTTCAGACTATACAATGCGATGCACTTGCTATTATTGTAGCAATACTTAAATAATCCTTTCTTTGCATACTCTACAGCCCTGTGCCATAGAGCTTACGATAGTGCAATTGCTATTTTTCAAGCAACATTTAACCAATTCTTTCTCTGCACACTTTATAATCTTTCACCTTAAAGTTTACTAATGATACATATAACTACAATGTACATACAAGCACTTCATCTCTATGACTTATTTATAGAATATTGATTAATATAAAGAAATGTTGTAATTCTACATATAACATGGTCAACACAGAGAAATACTGTAACCATCCTTTAAACTATAAAATATTAAAATAATAATATTTATCTCTGTTTAAACCATACACTTATGGTCATTATTAAACAATATTAAATATCTTGGGATACCATCATGCTATATATGAATGAGTTATTACAACCAAAATTAAAAAAATATCATATAAAACAAATAAAATAATAATAGTCATCATGAGGTAAATTATCTATTCATATATGCATGTATAGTATTACCAACAATATTATAAAAATTCTATGATATCACCAGACCATATATGATTAGTTTACTAGAACCACAATTATTGAATATGACATAAATTAAAGCTGGCATTATTCCCAAATTTTAAGATCATGTACATGTATTTCAAACACGTAGATATACTATGAACTATACATGACCTTTTCGCAATAATTAATATTTTTCTTGAGATATTTTGTATATTTAATTTGTGAATTTTTGTTTAAATTATACGTACAAATATTTACTCTGTTTACATTACTTTACCCCTAGGGGTTTCCTCTCCTCTCGCCTCAGCACATCGCTCTGGTCTGCACGCGCCCGGGAGTGACGGGGGTTGGTGAGATTCTATGTCCAAGTAAAAGGGACCTCCAACAAATAATACCAACTAGTGATAACTATTATGTTCCCACGATAATAACTATACCAGCAACAATGTCCACTAATATTCCAATTTGGAAATTTTAAAGTAATCCAACGAAACATATTATAAGTGAGTGACCCATTACCTAAATATAGACTGATTAAATATACCCATACTCATATGTCATAACAATCCACTCATTGTGTTATATCTTAACCACTTTAGACGAAGCGCTCTTCCGTGTTATAACCCTGAAGAAGGAGAATATTAGTATGTACTCCGAAACGCGTTGTGTTGAATAAGAGCCTCCGTATAATTAATTTTCTTTGGTAACAACACTGTTATTCTCTGTTCCTGTAATATGTTCCATTGAATGTTTATTATACTATGTTTTTAATCTATGATATGTTCAAATAAAATTTCTTTTTTTACTCTTTATACCCTTTCATATGTACTCACTATTCAAAATCTAGTAGCAAGTGCCGGTAAAGTCCACTCAGGGGAATTATCGCTTTTTTGATATATATGTAATTACTGGATGTGGCACTGCGTTCCTTTTGCCTAGGGAAGCCAATCATTCCATTTACCCTGTGAATGGTGAAGCTGCAGACCCTGAACCTCTCCAAGACAGACGCAACAATCACTGCCAGCATAGGAGGGGTAGGTAGGCAATTACCTACGTACACATGTACCGTTAATGATACACCTACTTGATTACTACCACTCTCAGGCTTATTGATCCCTGGTGCCTTCTACAACACCTGTCAATTTATGTGATGGCTCAAAAAGCATTTTCTGTTCGGCTAAACCGAGAACTTGTTTCCCCCTTCTTCATTTGCAGGATGTTTCCTGTAACCTGTTTTCTGCAGCAAGAGTTACTTACTTACTGTTCCCAGTTACTGCACGGCCAAGTGTGGTTTACCTATCATGTTCTTTTTTGTTTTTTGATGACTGTTCGAGACAATTTACCTCAGGATATACACATGTCCAGCAACAGAATGTTAACATGCCTACTACCAAGTCCTACCACTGGATGGCAGCAATTCTCTCTTTTTAATTAGAATGAACCTTAAGATAATGACGCACAATGGGAGAGGCTTTAAGAGCCCATATAAACGTAGGGCACTCTGGAAATCAGCTATGGACATGAAATGTGATGTCCTGTGTGCACAAGAGACACATTTCTCCAGCAGCAAACCCTCAAAGTGCACGCATAACAAATTCCCACAAATCTTCACTGCAAATGACATCTCCAAGAAAAATGGTGTAATGATTGCTATTAGGGATACTGTAACCTTTTCTTTATTACAGGACCACGTTGACCCACATGGACGCTTTATCATCCTGGTTGCCGAATTGAACCATACTATCTACACGTTGGTAAACCTATAAGCACCAAATGTTAAAACGTTGAAATTTATCTGCAAAGTTGTAAAACTTGCTAAATCTATGCAAAGAGGTAACTTAATTATTTGCGGGGATTTTAATATGGTTCTGAACGGAGAACTTGATTCCTCCTCTGTGGCTCCTAGGCAGAGGCCCTCTTTAGGTCCTTTTTGCCATGAAGAAAGACTCTTTGACCCCTGGCGCTGCCTTGGAGCCACGGAGAGGGACTATACATATCACTTCATAGTGCACAATAGCTACTCTAGAATTGATTTCTTTCTCACTGATATGTACACTTCACAGAATGTGATCAAAACTGATATCCACAATATCACGTGGTCGGACCATGACCCAGTGACTATTGAAGTTGTGGATTCCAAAAAGACTTCCCACAAACCTCTGTGGCATAACAACACTTTCCTACTATCGCACCCCCCAAATCAGGGATGAGGTAGTGGGGAAATTAAAAGAATACTTCCAATGCCAATGGAGAATGTTCTCCGACAATGACATTGTGTGCGCATAAAGCATTTGCTAGGGGTACCCTTATCCAGATAGCTTCCAGGGAAAGAAAGAAAAAATCACAACGCATGTCACAGCTCCACAAGACCATTGCAGAATTAGAGGCCCAACACAAGAACCCCAGTACTACCTCCCCCAGCATTTTGAACCACCTTAACCAATGTCGTGAAGAACTACGGCAAGAGCTTAGAGCAGACTATGACACATACTTCAAAAGAATGAAACTGTCCTTCTACTCCCAGAAAAACAGGGCAAGTAAACTCCTGGCTTCCCAAATTAAGAAAAGGCAAGCTAAAACCAACCTTACCCACATTCAACACCACACCTCCCATACCATACTTCACAACCCTAAAGACATAGCCAATGCCTTTAAGGTTTATTATGAATACCTCTATAACCTCAACAACGACTCACACACCCACCAACCCACGGACGCAGAGGTTGATAAATTTCTTCAAGGGGTTAGCCTACCCTCTATTGATGCAACCACGCTTCAAAAACTGAACTCCCCTATCACCTGCGAAGAAGTAGAATCAGTTATAAGGTCCCTTCCCATGTATAAATCACCAGGGGCAGATGGTTTCTCCGCTGAATATTATAAGGCATTTGCCTCCCTCCTAGCCCCCAAATTAGTGGAAGTTTTCAATATAGCAGCTTCCTCTGACTCCTTCCCAAAAGAAATGCTCCAGGCTATCATAGTTACACTACCTAAGCTGGGCAAAGACCCTACACACTCCCAAAACTTTAGGCCAATCTCATTATTGAATTCCTATTTAAAGATCTATGCCAAGATCTTAGCCAATAGACTAATGGAAGTTACACCCTCCCTCATAGGTTTGGACCAAGTGGGCTTTGTATAAGGCAGACAAGCACCAGACGGGACCAGAAGGATGCTGAATCTTCTGCGTTTTGCTGAAACCAACCAACTCCCTAGCACTTTCCTAGCTCTAGATGCGGAAAAGGCCCTTGATAGGGTGCATTGGGGCTACCTATCAAAGACATTACACAAATTCGGATTATCTGGCCAGATTCACGCAGCAATAATGTCCCTCACAGCTCGAGTCTATACATCTAGTTTACTCTCTGACCCCTTTACACTTTGTAATGGCACACGCCAAAGCTGCCCCCTTTCCCCAATTATCTTTTCACTCATCATTAAACCACTAGCATAAAGTATCAGATCCATTGAAACTATACAGGGTATCACAATAGGTTCCGAGAGCCACAAAATAGGACTCTTTGCTGATGATATCATTCTAACTGTCACTAACTTGGAGTCTTCCATCATAGAAACACAAAAGCTACTACACAAATTTGGACAGGTCTCCTTTTACAAAGTCAACACGAATAAATGCTTTGTCTTGACTCTCAATGTACCCCCAGAGACCAAAAACGGACTTAAACAAATTTTTCCCTGCAACTGGGACTCCCCCTCAATTACTTACCTTGGGGTGCAGCTGACCTCCTCTTCCACTAACATGTATACTTGCAACTACCCTCCATTGTTGAACAGAATTGAAGAAGAGCTAAACCATCTAAACTGTAAACTGCATCTAACTTGGACGGGGAGGATAGCTGCATACCAAATTCAAATACTGCCTAAACTGTTATACCACTTCAGAACATTGCCCATTCTTATCCCCCAAAAATTCTTTACTCAATTAACGAATAGCTTGAAGAAATATATCTGGGCAGGTAAAAAACCTAAAATCGCTTTAGCACAACTATATAAACCAAAACACCTTGGTGGGGTAGGCCTCCCCAACACATAAGTATATTACCGAGCAGCAATATTGGATCAAATGAGGTACTGGTTCTCTTGCCAAACTGATAATAGGTGGTCGGACATAGAATGTGCAATTACCCCAGGACATAATCTCCCAGCATTGGCTATAGCCGCCTGCATACACCATAAACCAGAAACGCCTCCTTATCCTACAGTGCAAGCCACTATTGCAGCATGGTCCTTCTTGACACGCCAGAAGTTTGCTGATACCCCAATGCACAAACTTAAAATCCCGTTAGCGGCATATGAATACCTAATTCCTAATCTATCGACCCAATCCTGGAAAAAAAGAGGTGAACATTTTCTCACATCTGAGATAGAGGAACAAGAGGTACTGGACAGATACTAACTGTTCCAAATAAAACACTATACAACCACTAATACACCTAGGCCAATAGAAATACCTCAAATCCTATGGGACTACCTGCTCACCAAATACCCAGCGAAACACAAAGGGATATCTCTATTCTATAAATTTGCTACTCCCCTATACATGCATGCCAAACTACCTAACATGGTAAAATGGGAACAAGAACCACAAAAATAATTTTCTTTACAGCAATGGCACTTGTAAAATACAATGTCAGAACCTCAGCATGTGTAGACCACTGGGACAATGCCCAAAAAATTTTGCATAGATGGTACCTAACACCTCTACGCCTTCATAAGATGGATCCAAATACCCCTCCACTTTGCTGGAGAAATTGTCAATCTATAGGCAACCTACTGCACACACTGTGGAGCTGCAAGGTGATTACAACATTCCTGAAGGAAGCGTCTTCTCTTATTCAAGACATTACACACGCCACATTTACATTAGATTCTGCACTCGCATCAGTATTGAACAATTTTCTCCACTACAAAGGAAGATGGTTGTACAGATATTATTTGCTGCCCATATTTCCTTAGCGAAATAATGGTGCTCTCGAATACCTCAAATACCTACAATAACATTGAGGTAGTGATTTCTAGATTTAATGCTCAATATTTAATGGAAAAATTATTTGCATATAAAGAAAGAAGAGCTCAGGTTTTTCCATAGACACTGGGAAAATTGGAGAACTTCACAATATGCCTCTCCACATTTGTAACTATTGAATTCTGTTTAACCGCTTGCCGACCGCCTCACGGCGATATACGTCGGCAGAAGGGCACGTACAGGCAAAATCACGTACCTGTACGTTGCCCTTTAAGAGGCGGCCAGCGGGTGCCCGCGGCAAGCTCCGTGAGTCGGGTCGCGGGTCCCGCGGACTCGATCGCCGCGGGGATACCCGCTATCGCCTCACGGGGAGGAAGAACGGGGAGATACCGATGTAAACAGCATCTCCCCATTCTGCCTAGTGACAGTGTCACTCGATCTCTGCACCCTGTCATCGGAGCAGAGATCAGTGAACTGTAATACACAGCCACCCCCCCACAGTTAGAAACACGCCCCTAGGACACACTCAACCCCTACACTGCCACCTAGTGGTTAACCCTTTCACTGCCAGTGACATTTTTACAGCAATCAATGCAATTTTTTAGCATTGATCGCTGTATTAATGCCAATGGTCCCAAAAATGTGTCAAAAATGTCTGATGTGTCCGCCATAATGTCACAGTCACGATAAAAATTGCTAATCACTGCCATTTAAAAAAAAAAAAATATATTAATAAAAATGCCATAAATGCCATAATGCCATAATGCCATAAAACTATCCCTTATTTTGTAAATGACATATAACTTTTGCGCAAACCGATCAATAATCGCTTATTGCATTTTTTTTACCAAAAATATATAGAAGAATACGTATCGGCCTAAACTGAGGAAAAAAAAATTTTTTATATATTTTTGGGGAATATTTATTATAGCCAAAAGTAAAAAACATTGTTTTTTTTTCAAAATTGTTGCTCTATTTTTGTTTATAGCGCAAAAAATAAAAACCGCAGGGGTGATCAGATAGCACCAAAAAAAGCTCTATTTGTGGGAAAAAAAAGGACGTCAATTTTGTTTGGGAGCCACGATGCACGACTGCGCAATTGTCAGTTAAAGCGACGCAGTGCCGAATCGCAAAAAGTGCTCTGGTCAGGAATGGGGTAAATTCTTCCGGGGCTGATGTGGTTAACCCTTGCTGATACTCATTACATGCATCCGGTCATCAAGTGATAGGATCAAACAATAGGAGTGGTCATACTAGGAGTTGCCTTATAATTACGGTAAATATGTATCCACTCCTGTATCTGCATATGTGTATAATGCAGCACCGAAAGTATATCAATGTTTGTTTCATGGGTAACAAAACTACACGTACCGAACTTACTGTACGCTCTATCTCCAGAGACCCTCAACAAGGTCCAAGGAGGGCTACTTTATAATTGTACATTTGCAGAGCCTGCTCACAGTGTGTCCCCAAAAGGGGTGACAGGCTTTACCTCCTGTTGAGGCCATGTTTTATTTTGTTGTAATGTAAGTAGCTCACATGAAAATGACGTTCTTACATTTGTAAGTTTGATATCTGATACATAAATTGTATACGGATTGTGATGTACACAGCGCTTCATATATTATGTGTAAGCTGTATAAAACAATAAAAATCTATGGTTAAAAAAAAAAAAAAAAATCTATGGTGAAGGCTCAGGTGAAGGCTGACTGGAGTGAGCATTTTTGAGTTTTGGGAATAATAACCATAGAGCTGGTCATACAATCTCAGTTTAAGTTGCCTTATAGTTTTGCCAACATAGTAGGCACCACCTTTACACATCATTAAATAGACCATTCCCTGTATTCCACAGTCCACATTGAATTGTGGGAGAAAATTTCCCCACTCTGTAACCTAAATTTTGTACCTGTACAGATCCATGGGCAATAGGTGTGCCATCTGCATGTAAATATCCCTTTAGACTAGATGCATAACAGCCAGCTGCTGTGGCGGCTGGTGCTCACTATTTTTTGGGGGGGCGGCACAATCAACACTACCCCCCCGGCAGGAGACACATGGGGCGGCAGCGATCACCCCCCACCCTGCGGGAGACAGGCAGTGGCGATCACCCCCCACCCTCCCAAGGGAGACAAACAGCGGGAGTCATCCCAGAGGCTGCCTTCCCTTGTGGAGGTATAGAGGAGGCATGAAGGAGGCATGGAGGCAGGGGGAAGCAAGAGCCGGTGCCACTCCAGCAAGCACACAGACATTCTCCTTCTAGCCAATTGTAAACCAGAAGTGTGTCCTGAGACACGATTGGCCAGGGTGTCCTAAGACTCCCTGGCCAAAAGGGGATATCTGATTGGCCAGGAGGGGAATCAGGAAGAATAGCGAATATTAATTCCCTAGTGTCACACAACTGGGTGGGATCAGGGTGCAGTGCTCTGCGCCCTGGGCCCACCTTGTATTGAAGCCTATTAGAGCCTCTAATCACGTGCTTCAAAAAAAATACACCCCCGTCATTGGAATCCATAGTCCAGCGTCCCTGCATGTAGATCAAGGGGCCGGATGCATGGATGGGGGGGGGGGCGGCTGCCACTGGCTATCTGTAATCTTATCCCTTAATGAGGTGGTTTTCCTAAACACGATTTCCAGCCAGTCTTTGATATATTTTCTTAGGGTGGCATCCTCATACAAGAGGTGCCAGTGTTTTAGTAGACCAATGCGTAGCTCTCAATGTTGCCCTGTGAATTGGTGATGAATTTGACCATAGTTTGTTCATCATTAGGTCTAGGTGATGAATATAATAGTGGTGTTATAGTTTTATTTAGGGCTTTATTGTATGCCTTGTATGGCTTTATTGTATGCCTTGATTTGCTGTAGCCTCTCCCCTAGATGCTTCCCCTATGTGCCTCTGCACCGTGTTTCTTTTTTGAATGCTCCTCCGCACTCATTTTAGGGATCCATGTTGCAGTCCGGTGTAGACTCTCTCCCCCCTCTGACCTTTGGGGCAGGCGTTACCCGATCCTTCATTGTCTAATGAGTGTTGGACTCCAAGGCCTGACCTGTGACTGAATGGAGTGGGGTTGTCTTCTCTGTCCATGTAATGCACAATTTCTTATTCTTATGCTCAATTCCTTTATAAAAACAATAGAAATACAATTCACATTATATTTCCACATTATGTATGAAGTAAAGGATGAACATAGTGGTCATTTCTTATTCTGACTCCAATTATTGTAATAGTGATGGATCCTTCCCTGAGTATTCTATGTGAATCATCAAAATGCAGATACATACATTATATTACCAAAAGTATTGGGATGCCTTTACACACACATGAACTTTAATGACATCCCAGTCTTAGTCCGTAGGGTTCAATATTGAGTTGGCCCACCCTTTTGCAGCTATAACAGCTTCATCTCTTCTGCGAAGGATGTCCACAAGGTTTAGGAGCATGTCTATGGGAATGTTTGACCATTCTTCCAGAAGCACATTTGTGAGTTCAGGCACTGATGTTGGTCGAGAAGGCCTGGCTCGCAGTCTGAACCCTAATTCATCTCAAAGGTGTTCTATGGGGTTGAGGTCAGGACTCTGTCCAGTCAATTTCCTACACCCCAAACTCACTCATCCATGTCTTTCTGGACCTTGCTTTGTGCACTGGTGGGCTGTCATGTTGTAACAGGAAGGGGCTTTCCCCAAACTATTCCCACAAAGTTGGGAGCATGAAATTGTCCAAAATGTCTTGGTATGCTGATGCCTTAAAACAGGGTCCCCCGATAGGGGGGTGCTTTTGGGCAGGCAGATCCCCCCCCCCTTCAAAGCACCTTATCCCCATGTTGAAGAAAAATGTAAAGTGTAAAAGAAATTTTTTTAAAAATGTACCCTGGTGTAGATCTATCATCAAACACAAAGCCTGCCACCACCGCCGACCCAAAAAAAAAAAAAAGACCCTTGTCCCTAATCAAAATCAGAGACTCCTCCCATGCTGAGGGCATGTGGTCTGGTATGGTTCAGGGGGGGGGGGGGCGCTCGCTTATCCCCCCCTTTCCTGGTCTGCCAAGCTGCATGCTCGGATAAGAGATGGATATGGATTTGGGGGACCCCTCGCTGTTTTCTTTTTATTTTGGTGTGGGGTTCCCCTCAAGATTCATACCTGAAGGTTCTTTTATGGTTTTGGAGGGGACCCTCATGCCTTTTTTTAACTTGGTAACATCGGCAATTGTTTGTTTATATTCTGCTGTCAGCTGGTAGCAAAGGAGTTATGGATGTAAAGGACACCTTGGCTAGCTTGCTAGCCCGCTCCTTAACAACTAGCTATTCTTCACACAGAATTCAGATCGGTTGATCAATTTTCGACTGATTCAAATTTTAATTGTTCCAAAAATTTGGAATTTGTTTGAAAATCAATAAATGAAACAAAACTAAACAGATTCCAAAAATGAAAAACGAAACAAAAATAGTAACAAAACATATCTATCTGAAACAAGTTTTTCTGTTCTGTACATGTCTAGACCTTATCACTTCCCCATTACTCAGAACTGGAGCCAACGTGGCAGTAGACCTCAGCTGCAGGAACATTTGTGCCAATTGGTTGATCCTGCCTTATTTCACCTCCCTCTATGCTCCCATTGCTCTCCTCCTCAACCTTGCCGTTCATTAATTGCGGCACACCCTCTTGCAGCAACTGACTGACACTGTGCTGAAATAGCTCAGCTGACTTCTCCATGCCAATTGGTGGGGCAATGACAGAAGTATCTGTGGATGAGGATGAAGGATAGGGAGCTTTAGCTTCAGCTTGACTTCAAGCTTTTCTGATCCTGGAAGACAGAGGAGGAGGATTATGAAGACTTGGTTAACCAAGAAAGGTGCATGTGCCCTACCTCTAGATGCTACACCCTGATGTGGTCTGTGGATACAAATGCTAAGGAAATGGGTGGCCTCAAAATAAAATATTAAGTGCATAAAAAGTGTAGACATATGTACCATCATCCATACTGTTGGGGTCCAGACTCCCAAACCTCTATCAGGAACATAACACTACGTAACATAGTGGAGAATTTTCTATCTGCTCAGCCAGATCAGGAGGGGTCCGGGGTCTTCTGTACTTAGTGTGGACTCTCCTGTACCTGCTGTTAGATCCTGTCTACACTGTGAGGGTTCTCGTGTGATAAACACCTGAGAGTCCACAAAAAGTCCCCAGAACACATCTTATGTGACCCCACCTTGTCAATGGAGAGCAGGAAATGCTCCGTCCATAAGATGATCCTGGAGTATTACTGCACTGAGGACGGTACTCTGTAAGTTGTGTGACTGGAGAACATCAGGGACACCAGATGGACATGATGGATGAGGCTTCTGAGAAGAAGAAGGAGACACTGAGGAATGTTCTGCTGTGTCTTCTGACAAAGAGAGAGGAGATGGATGAAAGAGTCCAGAGTCTGCAGTAACACAGGAGGAAAGTAGAAGAAGAAGCAGCTGGTGACTCAGAGAGAGTCACTGCCTTGTTTAGAGATCTCAGGAAACGTCTGGAAGACCTGGAGAAGAGAGTCCTGAGGGACATCTCCGGGAGGGCAGAGAGGATCTCCATCCGGGATCTGTAAATACAGAAGGAGGAGCTGTCCAGGAAGATGCGTCACATTGAGGAGCTGTGTAACATGATGGATCCACTGACTGTCTTACAGGAATCAGACACAGGTGACTTGTGTGATTCTCAGGATGGAGATAATGAGGACAGAGAGAGACATGAGGAACTCCTCCATGGTGGAGGGGGTCTGGATGTGGCGTGGGTCTTACACACAGGTTTATCTTATATAATAACAGAGATAAATGTATTCTATATACAGGGAGCTGCAGACATATTACTGGATGGAAACACAGCTCATAATTATCTACATATATCAGATGACAGGAAAACTGTATCCAGGTCAGATACAGACCAGAATCACCCAGAAACACAAGAGAGATTTCAGTATTCTCCTCAGGTAATGAGCAGTCAGAGTTTCTACTCAGGGAGACATTACTGGGAAGTAGATGTCAGGGGGTCAGAAAGCTGGAGTGTTGGGATGTGTTACCCCAGTATAGAGAGGAGAGGACAGCAGTCAGTAATTGGAAATGATAAAAAGTCATGGGGATTGGACAGGGAAGGTAATCAGTATTCAGTGAGACATGACAGTAAAGATATCCCCTTACCTACCAATCTCTCCAGTAACAGAGCCAGGATAGATCTGGATTATGAGGCCAGGCGGATCTCCTTTTATGATCTGTGTGACCCGAACCGACACCTCCACACCTTCACCACCACCTTCACTGAGCCTCTCCATGCTGGGTTATGTGTAGGGAGAGGTTGTATAAAGATATGTGGGAGGTGGCGGGAGATGTGAGAACTCCTCCCAGACACTGGTGATGTCACAGGGATGGGTGGTGGGATTGGTTCATTGATCATGGAACTAAATAATGAGTACAAAGAGATGTCACCAGAACGGTAAAAAATAGGAGGGTCAGCCACAGTCTATATGCAAAAAATTGTAAGTCTTTGGCTGATCAATGAACCAACAATAGAATAAAGGTAAAAGCCCCACTGAATCCACATCACCATATAATGAATTGGCAAGCAATGACTGGTTCATCCATCAGACGGTATACCTCCTGTTGTACCAATAGTTAATTATGGAACTAAATAACGAGGACAAAGAGATATCACCCGAACGGTAAAAAATTGGAGGGTCAGCCACAGTCTATATGCAAAAAATTGTAAGACTTTATTGATGAAACAAAATTAGATAAAAGGCGTTAGGTTCACCAGAGGCGGTACAAAAGGCGCACCCCCTCTAGTGTACCACACTCTCACATGTACCAATGAACAAATTACAGCTGTAACACAAAAAGACATAAAAAGTCAATAAAAACCACTATGCTCAAATAGCCCCCCATAAACTCCACAGTCCAGGTACCACTCTCAAGAGGGGGGAATTAATGGACACAAAGTTGGAAAATTATTCACATAAGATATCCCGTGGCTGTCCAGTAGAGTTGTCTGGCAATTAATAATTGGTAGCTGTGTCATGCATTGCTATACATTTCTTGCTGTCCACAAGCCGACTACTGGTGTAGTCTGTGGCTGACCCTCCAATTTTTTACAGTTCGGCTGACATCTCTTTGTCCTCATTATTTAGTTCCATAATTAACTACTGGTACAACAGGAGGTATTCTGTCTGATGGACGAACCAGTCATTGCTTGCCAATTCATTATATGGTGATGTGGATTCAGTGGGGCTTTTACCTTTATTCTATTGTTGGTTCATTGATCAGCCAAAGATTGAAGGAGGTGGTGACTAACAATATAAAAGATTAGATTGTACCGAGTAAATAGATACCCAACATCAAAAACCCTAAAATTGTGTGCGCCCCTGAAATGATAACAAATGTGGTGCCCTATATTTTCCATAGGTGGTGCTTTACAAGTCCCTGCAGGTCATCAGTTTAGAGATACCCGTGAGTAGTGGGCTTAGAGTTTGTGATTTCAATCTGGTGTGTGGTGATATGTAATGTGTAGTGCAATTAATGGCCTTGCATGTAGGTGTTAAAAAATATATATATAGATAAGTGCAGCGCAAAAAAGGTATACAATTGAACTAATAGATTAATGCAACTCACCAAATATGTGAATGGCAACACACATGTGAAATGCAACTGAGTATTGCAATACATTGTACCATATAACAATAAAAATGTAAAATGTCCACTTATATCTGGTACCACACAATTGGACTTGTGTTCACAAAACACCTAAATAAATAATATATAACAAATGTAACAAAAGTCCAATGATGATGTGAAAAACCACTGTGGACTACTGTGACGATTCTTCTATCATCACGGTGCTCCTAGTGACCCACCACAGAGTCAGATATGCCTTTGACAGATCCCTCCTATGGGGAATGTAGCAAGATCTCCTTGTCTCCTTATCTTCCCATGCAAGGGTATGTCTGCCACCTTTCTTCTTCACTCGTCATCATCATCATATAACACGATGAAACAAAACAAAAAAAACATAGTTCTCTCTGTATTCTCACATTTATTGAAGAAGTACTAGATTTAAAACACTCACAAGAGATAACAGGCATGTAAAATCTACCAGCTCACTGTGCTGACACTGGTGATCGCCTATGCGCCTTACGCCCTCTGATACTGAAGAAGCCCAATCAAAGGGCGTAACGTGTATAGGGGGGTGGAGCCGAATCCTGTGATGTCACACAGAGATCACAACTCTCAGCGTGGTGAGCTGGATGATTTTACATGCCTGTTATCCTGTTTTCTTCTAAATGCAGTGGCGAAGGTAGACATTCTTTCATACAAGGCAAAGACTCACTTCAGCACCCCCCCAAACAGGGCGGTAGAGCAGATGTTGGTGTCAGTAGGGCAGTGGATGTGTCGGTAGTTTTTATTTTTATTATTTTATTTTTTATTATTTTTTACAATATTTTTTTTTTACAATATTATTTTTCATATTAAAAAAAAAAACTAGGAAGTCTTTTGGGGGGCTTTGTTGAAATATCACAGTCTAAACGGGTGCCTGATGTCTCACCTATGAGACAGACAGGGACTGAGAACAGAGATTCCCCAGTCCTTTTCTCTGCAGTCTCAGCTACACTAAACAGCAAATGAATGGGAAGTGCTCTGTCCTGAGGGGCAGTTTACTATGCTTCAGGTATGAACGAACACAGTGAGTGATTGGTGCCAATCTCTATTCAGAAATATGATGCAGTTGGTGGGAAAGGAGAGGAGCCAGCAGCACTGTGGAGGGGGTCCAGGGGAGCACAGTGGGGGGTCAGGCAGCAGAAGGGAAGGATTAATTAAGAGTTGGAAGTGGAAAATTTTACTTTCTAGGCACCAATAGTAAAGAAACATTCCATTTATATTTAACAGTTAGTAGTTAAGATTTAAAAAGACATTTAAAAACAATGCTGTAGCTTTCTACAGTGAAGAACTAGATCTCTCCAATAGTAGCCGTGGGAGTCAGAAATTTTGAGCCTATGGCAGCCCAGATATATATGACCAAGCTAGAAAGGTACATCAATGAACTAAGCTCTACATGTTTCTTGGTGACCGCTTCTTCAGCAGATTGTGTATAATTTCTCTGCTGAGGTTAATAGTATTAGACGTAGAAGCAAAGTGGCAGCTATTCCCCTCCTTTGTTCCTGCGTTTGGGCTACCGATACATCTCAGTTTATACTCCCAGACTGCTCAGATGTGATCTCTCTGTGCTGATTGTGTTTTAGTACACTAAATGAGGGGTCTATGGGACTTTATATGAGAAGATGACTTTGTCATCAGCCTCCATCCCTATTAGAATATACAAAAGAGAACAAGGAAGCGGGACTTTGAATGAAGTACGCGGCGGGTCAAATGTTATGTAGAGTTATAATTAACATATCTATAATACCTGTAAAAAAGTAGGACATTTGTCTCAAAATAATTCATATTCCATAGAAAATTGATATACTACACCCATAATTAGATACCTGCATAGAGTAAAATATTGAATGAAAAACGTTATTTCCTACATAAATACATACTTCATAAATAATCCCCAAAAAAAAGGATAGCACATGATACATCGAGAAAAGCCCAAAATTTTATAACACATGATTGGAATATAATCAAATACATAATGCATGAACAGAATCTGCAATGACGTAGTAGGATACAATATACGATTTAAACACGACATCTGTTGGCTCAACGCGTTTTGTGACTTGATGTTACTCATCAGGAGAAAGCGTGTAAACGTTTAAGATATTTCTGTAATGATATATTATGCATTTCTAGTTCATCTAATATAGTCAAAAGTGTGAAAAAAATAGGGGTAAATCACACTTACAGGGTATCCATGTGCAATTGATAAGGTACTGAGGGTCATGAGTATTCCCACATGGGGAACATCTTTTCCAGGAGCTGAGATGGTAAGTTAGGCGACAGACATCCCAACAGACAACCCTCCAAAGGACGGTTATGCATCAGGCTGTGATATATGGGTGAGCAGATGTGATCGCAAAAACAAAAGTGGGGCTGTAAAAAGTACATTGAAATGAAAAAAGTGAGTGATATGTGTGTTAAATGACAGTGCGTGAGATCCCTAGTAGGGAAAATAAGAAAATGGTGCATGAAAGTGTATGAAGTAGACCAATTACTGTCAGGTCACTTGAAGCCAGGTGACAGATGCACACCGTTGGAGTCAGGAGTGCACCGCTAAGGTAGTGGAACCTACAACTGACTGCTGCAGATGGAACTCTGGGAAGTAAAGGAAGGCAGGTCCACTGGGGCACCAGCACAGACCCCACTGGGAGCTAGAGCATAGATTCCCCAGGGCGCAGAGTCTAATGCTGCGTACACGCGGTAGGACTTTCCGACGGGAAATGTTGGATGTGAGCTTGTTGTCGGAAAGTCCAAGCGTGTGTACTCTCCATCAAACATTTGCTATCGGACTTTCCACCAACAAATGTTTGCTAGTAGGTTCTCAAATTTTCCACCAACAAAACTTTGTTGTTAGAAAGTCCGATCGTCTGTACACAAGTCCTCGCTCAAAAGTTCACGCATGCTCGGAATCAAGTACGAGACGGAAGCGCTCGGTCTTGTAAAACTAGCACTCGTAATGGAGATGGCACATTCGTCACGTGCCAAATTTTGAAATATCTCAATGCAGCTTATTCTCTTCTTCTTTATAATGCTATAATGATGAAGTTGCTTTGCTGCTGATATTCACACAGAGTTCTGTCAAACAGATTTTTTTATTATTTCTCGTGATCTCCTGAATAATCTTTGTTTTTTCTCGTGAAAATCTCCAGAAATATATATATATATTGCTCTCCATATTTTTTTCTCACGTTACTCCCTTCCTCAACCTGGGAACTAACATCGGAGCCTTCAAATTGCTGCGCATCCTCCAGCAGCATGTACACGACATTGTGGTCGAATAGTTTGTGGGACTCCTCCGTGCATGATGGTGGGGCTATGGAAGGAGTGACTGTGGACAGGAAGCCGATAGAATAGGCCGCTTTGGCAGCTGCATTGGAAGGCAAACTACCCTGAGCCTGGGTGACAGAGGATGAGAAAGATGAGGACGGCTTTGTTATCCACTCCACAAACTCTTCTGCATGTTCTGGCTCAATAACACGGCCAGCAGCAGAAAAAAAGGACAAGCGTGCCCCACGGCCACCTGCAGAGGATGCTCCATGTCCACGACCAGCACTGTTTATTGTAGACACAGAGCCTGCTTGCCCTCTTTTAGTGGCCTGTGAGCGTCTGCCTCTCCTTGGTGACTTTCCGGACATGATGTATATTTTGTTTTGCAACACCACACTACAGTGTATTAGATACTGTGTACACCACCGGAAGTGTATTAGAAAGTGTTCAACGGTTGCACTGTATTGTGTACTGTGCACTGTAGATATAGGCTACACTGGATGCAGAATATATATATATATTGCTGCACTTAAAATGTGCATGATGGTTTTGGGCTATACAGGTAGTGCCCTTCTTCAGAGCAGGACACATACAATGATAATGATTTTTACAAAAATATTTATACACTTCTATCTCATGTGGTGATCAATTAACCACTTGCCGACCGCTGCACGCCGATATACGTCGGCACAATGGCAGCGGTGGGGAAATGGGCATACCTGTACAGCATGACAGCGTGACCGTGCCGGCGGGACCCGAGGACTCGATGTCCGCCAGTCTCCCAGCGATCGTGTCACAGAGCCACAGAACGGGGAGATGCCTATGTAAACAAGGCATTTCCCCATTCTGCCTAGTGACATGATAGAGATCACCGCTCCCTGTCATCAGGAATAGTGATCGCTGTCATGTGAGTTGAAGCCCATCCTCCCACAGTTAGAATCACTCCCTAGGACACACTTAACCCCTTGATCGCCCCCTAGTGTTTAACCCCTTCCCTGCCAGTGTCATTTACACAGTAATCAATGCATTTTTATAGCACTGATCGCTGTATAAATGACAATGGTCCCAAAATAGTGTCAAAAGTATCCGATGTGTCCGCCATAATGTCGCAGTCATGATAAAAATCAAAAGTGCTAATTTTAAAGGCTTATATAATAAGTTATTGTCATAAAAAGTGTTTGGGGACCCGGGTCCTGCCCCAGGGGACATGGATCAATGCAAAAAAAGTTTTTAAAAACGGCCGTTTTTTCAGGAGCAGTGATTTTAATAATGCTTAAAGTCAAACAATAAAAGTGTAATATCCCTTTAAATGTCGTACCTGGGGGGTGTCTATAGTATGCCTGTAAAGGGGCGCATGTTTCCCGTGTTTAGAACAGTCTGACAGCAAAATAACATTTCGAAGGAAAAATTCCATTTAAAACTACCCGCGGCTATTGCATTGCCGACAATACACATAGAAGTTCATTGATAAAAACAGCATGGGAATTCAACACAGGGAAACCCCGAACCAAAATTTAAAAAAAAATGACGTGGGAGTCCCCCTAAATTCCATACCAGGCCCTTCAGGTCTGGTATGGATATTAAGGGGAACCCCCGCCAAAATTTTAAAAAAAAATGACGTGGGGTTCCCCCTAAATTCCCATACCAGACCCTTCAGGTCTGGTATGGATTTTAAGGGGAACCCTGCGCCAAAAAAAAAAAAAACGTGTGGGGTCCCCCAAAAATCCATACCAGACCCTTATCCGAGCACGCAACCTGGCAGGCCACAGGAAAAGAGGGGGGATGAGAGTGCGCCCCCCCTGAACTGTACCAGGCCACATGCCCTCAACATTGGGAGGGTGCTTTGGGGTAGCCCCCCAAAACACCTTGTCCCCATGTTGATGAGGACAAGGGCCTCATCCCCACAACCCTGGCCGGTGGTTGTGGGGGTCGGCGGGCGGGGGGCTTATCGGAATCTGGAAGCCCCCTTTAACAAGGGAAACCCCAGATCCCGCCCCCCCTGTGTGAAATGGTAAGGGGGTACTTACCCCTACCAGTTCACTAAAAAACTGTCAAAAATGTTAAAAATGACAAGAGACAGTTTTTGATAATTCCTTTATTTAAATGCTTCTTCTTTCTTCTATCTTCCTTCATCTTCTTCTGGTTCTTCTGGCTCTTCTGGTTCTTCCTCCGCGTTCTTGTCCAGCATCTCCTCCGCGGCGTCTTCTATCTTCTTCTCCTCGGGCCGCTCTGCACCCATGGCATGGGGGAGGCTCCCGTTCTTCTCTTCATCTTCTTCTTCATCCTCTTCTCTTCTTCCTTCTTCTCTTCTTCATTTTCTTCTCCGGGCCGCTCCGCATCCATGCTGGCATGGAGGGAGGCTCCCGCTGTGTGACAATGTCTCCTCGTTTGACGGTTCTTAAATAACGGGGGCGGGGCCACCCGGTGACCCGCCCCCTCTGACGCACGGGACATGACGGGACTTCCCTGGGGCATTCCCCGTGACGTCACAGGGAAGTCCCGTCAAGTCACCGGGCGTCAGAGGGGGGCGGGGTACCGGGTGGCCCCACCCCCCGTTATTTAAGAACCGTCAGACGAGGAGACTCCGTCACACAGCGGGAGCCTCCCTCCATGCCAGCATGGGTGCAGAGCGGCCTGGAGAAGAAAATGAAGAAGAGAAAAAGGAAGAAGAGAAGAGGATGAAGAAGAAGATGAAGAGAAGAGCGGGAGCCTCCCCCCATGCCATGGGTGTGGAGCGGCCCGAGGAGAAGAAGATAGAAGACGCCGCGGAGGAGATGCTGGACGAGAACATTTTTGACAGTTTTTTAGTGAAATGGTAGGGGTAAGTACCCCCTTACCATTTCACACAGGGGGGGCGGGATCTGGGGGTCCCAGGGGGCTTTCAGATTCCGATAAGCCTCCCGCCCACAGACCCCCACAACCACCGGCCAGGGTTGTGGGGATGAGGCCCTTGTCCTCATCAACATGGGGACAAGGTGTTTTGGGGGGCTACCCCAAAGCACCCTCCCAATGTTGAGGGCATGTGGCCTGGTATGGTTCAGGAGGGGGGGTGCACTCTCGTCCCCCCCTCTTTTCCTGCGGCCTGCCAGGTTGCATGCTCGGATAAGGGTCTGGTATTCTTGGGGGGACCCCACGCCATTTTTTTTTTTTTTTTTGGCGTGGGGTTCCCCTTAAAATCCTTACCAGACCTGAAGGGTCTGGTATGGAATTTAGGGGGAACCCCACATCATTTTTTTTAAAAATTTTGGCCCGGGGTTCCCCTTAATATCCATACTGACCTGAAGGGCCTGGTATGGAATTTAGGGGGACTCCCACGTCATTTTTTTAAAAAATTTTGGTTCGGGGTTTCCCTGTGTTGAATTCCCATGCCGTTTTTATCAATGAACTTCTATGTGTATTGTCGGCAATGCAATAGCCGCGGGTAGTTTTATATGGAATTTTTCCTTCGAAATGTAATTTTGCTGTCAGACTGTTCTAAACACGGGAAACATGCGCCCCTTTACAGGCATACTATAGACACCCCCCAGGTATGAAATTTAAAGGAATATTACACTTTTATTGTTTGACTTTAAGCATTATTAAAATCACTGCTCCTGAAAAAACAGCCATTTTTAAAACTTTTTTTTGCATTGATCCATGTCCCCTGGGGCAGGACCCAGGTCCCTAAACACTTTTTATGACAATAACTTGCATATAAGCCTTTAAAATTAGCACTTTTGATTATTCATTTTCGTGTCCCATAGCCTTTAACGGTGTTTGCGTGTTTGAGCAAACTTTTTTCCTGTTCGCATGTTCTGGTGCGAACCGAATAGGGGGGTGTTCGGCTCATCCCTACCTATCAATATACGCTTATTGTGATTTTTTTTTACAAAAAATATGTAGAAGAATACATATCGACCTAAACTGAGGAAAAAGAATTGTTTTTTTATATATTTTTGGGGATATTTATTATAGCAAAAAAAAAATATTGCTTTTTTTTCAAAATTGTCGATCTTTTTTTGTTTATAGCGCAAAAAATAAAAAACGCAGAGTTGATCAAATATCACCAAAAGAAAGCTCTATTTGTGGGGAAAAGAGGACATCAATTTTGTTTTGGTGCTACGTGGCACGACCGCGCAATTGTCAGTTAAAGCGACGCAGTGCCGAATCGCAAAATGTGCTCTGGTCAGGAAAGGGGTAAAATCTTCCGGGGTTGAAGAGGTTAATAAACCAATCATTTTGTACCAATGGAAAAATTCAACCAATGCAATAGATCATGTAGGTATGTAAGAAATCATGGATCAGGTGCTATCACTTTTCCTATCACATTCAATTTGCGCTGAGAAAAAATAAACACATAATAAATAAGCATATCAAAGAAATAAATATAAATCAATATCCGAATTTAATCTGTTCGGCCATAAAGTATTTAAAGGGTGTATCCATTCAACCTCTCATTTTCTAAGGGTTAATTCCCCATTTCCTCCACGTCTGTTCCTGGGTATACCATCTATCACCATGAATCTTAATTGAGAAACTATGTGCCCTTTTTATAAAAAAATGTCGGGCTAAAGGTAATTTGTCTAATTTATCTCTAATGGAATACTTATGTCTAGCTATTCTATCTTTAACCTTTTGAGTGGTTTCACCTACATACAATAAGCCACATGGACATTTTATTATGTATACAACATAAGAAGATTGGCAAGTGTAATGATTCTTAATATCGATGTTGTACCCTGTGACAGACCTAGCCAGGACAGAGGCTGTTGGAGAGGACTGAATGCAAGCCTCTTGCCTTTTGATTATGGGCCCTGGATTTTCAAGGGAACAATACTCTTTGTGAGGTGAATTAGAAATCCAGTCTGAACTGTACTAATCGGACTCAGTTGTGTATATATGTATATATTGTATGTTGTTTGATTCTGTTGTGGACTCTTTGCTGTGATCATTTGGGATGTGTGTCCCTGTAGAGGGAGGGGGATTCATACTGTTGGGACTCATACTGTGAGAAGATGCTAATGTCATCAACTCCACTCACCTGTCTGATGTCAGCTATAATGTGTTTAATGTAAATGAGTTTAGTCTCACAGGTTCTAAGGGTATTCAACTCATTGTTGTTTGTTCTAATTAACCCTGTGTTGATGTTTATGGTAATGTGTGTTGAATAGTCAATGAGCTAGGAGACGTAGTCACTTAGTCTGGGTAAAAGTATTAGTTAATTAGCTCATGTTAGGTTAGGTTTTAGTCATTCTGCTGTGTATATATTTGTGTGAGATCTCAAATAAAGAGTCAGTCCTGATGTACTTTAAGACTGGTGTTGTCTAGTTCTTGGGGGTTCCTATAGCCAGATCCATTGGACTCGTGTTCCAGAACTTAGGAAGCGGTATACTGATGGAAGCACTCAAGCGGAGTGTGGGACGTTCCGTGACATACCCTCTATGTGGATTGGAGAAAGATTTCCCTTTGATCATACTGTTGCATTGAATGCAGCATAAACAGGGAAATGAGCCAAAGTTGCGAGGTCCTAGAAAGGTTGTACGAGGTGAGGGAGGACGTTTAAATATTTTATTGTCGAACTGATTAAATTCTGATTTTGATTTATATTTATTTCTTTGATATGCTTATTTATTATGTTTTTTTTTTTTTTTTTGCAGCGCATATTGAATGTGATATGAAAAGTGATAGCACCTGATGATCCATAATTTCATATATACTGTAATGGAAATGTGTACGTTCTGTAAATAATTGTATTGTATTTTGTATGTATTGCACACTGCCCTCACTGTGCACACAGCACTAATAATGTTTTCAGTAAATGTTTACATTCTTTCAAGTCCTGATTAGAATTAGCCTGCCTATGTAACGCCCCTTGTTACCATAAATGTACACTTGAAATATTAATGTGATACCTACGTAATCATGTGCATAAAAACCTTCAAATGCGTCATAATAAAGCAGAACAGTAATTTGGAAAGTTGCTGAGCATATCTTTTGTGTCTGTTCCCTACTGCAGTAGTTATTATTAATTTGGAACCACTAATCAATATGAGGATAGGAGTTGCCTATCATCAATTTAATCGAGTCAGCATGGCGAGCTTTGCCTCAGGAGGGGTTTTCAGGTGACCCTGAGAATCCGAATCGAGGAGCTTGAGACGATCCGGGAATTTCTGATAATCAGCCGGCTGAGGTAAGCATTTTGCTTACATTTGAGTTATCAGACTTCCTTGATCGGTAAGGCATTTTCAGGACAAAGGGTACCTATTTTACTCCCCTTAATCGAACTGTATTGATTGGTGTTATATGTTATGTTGTCACTGCCTACTGTCCATCGGAGTGTTATAAGAAAGGGAAGAATAGTGCTGTTCACAGGTATATGTAGTACATCTGCTAGATAAAGTAGTTTAGAGGCAAGAGGGTATAGGCACATGTAGAGAAGACTGGCCAGTCATTATGGGCATTAAATTAAGTAAGGGAATGAAGGGTAAGAGACCCTTAAAAATGCCCAGCACAAGAGGAGCGCTATATATGAACCGAAGGTGCAGTTCCGCCTATACTGTGCCCCTAGATTAATGATTAAAGTGGACAAGGATCCACAATGGGTAACTGGGTTACCAAGGTCCACAGGGACTAAGAATCATGCAGAGTAAACAGCTAGAGAAGCAGCCATCTATGGGAGCAGGATGGATCAAGGGTGACATTAACACTAGACAGAAAGGGACATTTTCATGTCAAGTTGTGGGATGAATTTGGGGTCAGGCACTACAACTAGACATGTGCACACTGAAATATTTCGTTTCGGAATTTCGTTTTCGTTCAAAAAATAAATTTATTTAGTTACTCCCAAAATTCATTTTTATTTATTTAGTTTTTCGCTAAAAATTGCATTCGTCCGAAAATCCAAATTAAGGTCAAATCTGTCATTGAAGGCTTATGGTGTCTGTCGAATATTCAAAGAAGATTCAACAGAGCAGCTAAACTGTACGACGCCGTATAGTTTACCTGCTCCGTCGAATCTTCTTAGAACTTTCAACAGACACCATAAGCCAAAGTACGTGTGTACATAATTCTAGCTATTTTACTGCTCCTCCTCTTTGGTTGCAATCAGCCAATAACATTCATCATCATCATTATTTTTATTTATCTTTTCTCCCCTATGTCAAATCTTTTCTCTCTTTGTAGAATAATCTTGGACTAATAGAGTTTAGGTTAGGCACATTCCACCACAGGTTTGATGGACACAAATTGTTATTGTAATCATCATGTCGAATCTCCTATCTATATCAAACTGTTGTAGCAACGAAAACAAAAATAAAGCATTTGTTTATGTCGGATCTTTTGTTTTTCGGATTCTGCACTTTCGTTATTGTTTGTTAAAATGATAATGAAAATACCTGAAATTCGGACGAAAATGCATTTAGACGAAAACGAATGCACATTTCTAACTACAACTAGTAAAGTCAAAACAGAGAAATGAGAGGGAAAACAGAATACTTTATATGTTGTCAGAAAGGGGAGATGGGAAGAGCACTCTGGCTGCCCGTCTGATCATAGAAGCTAGATATAAAAGATATCTGAACAAAATAAGGAAAGCAGAATTTAGGCAGGGAAATATTAATGAGAGTTAAAAGAAAGTGAGAGAATGATATGCATGTGTTGTGTACAAATGGGAAAAGTGTAAGTGATTTTAGAGAGATATTGGTGTATGTGTGTGCAAATGCTGGGACCTTTAGTTCTATCCCTTGTGTGTGTCATGTACGCAGATGTGACCCCCTCCTTTGTGCTCTCCTGAAAGAATGTGGCTGGGATGAGAGGTCAGTGATAAGCTGGAAGGACACCATGCCAATTCCAGTTTTTTAGACAAAACATTTATAACAAAATGTGCCGGGTAACGAATCTAATGATAAACAATGTGATCACAATTATTTTGAATCTGTTTTCCAGACATGGTAAAATGAAGGTTACATTTAACCGTGTATTACACAAATTGAATATCCTGTGATAGTGGAAACAGTGCATTTAAAAAAGGGAAATTAAGTAAAATTAAGTAATAATGAGTATTCATTTCTAATATGAGTTTAACAATTTTATTAATAATATAGATATATTGAAACTGTTTTAGACAACCTTTTGTTGGAAATGAAATCCAGGTTATTGGGGTAATTTGTAAAAATGGGATTAGTTTAGATTAAGATAACAATTTTGTAATTTTACATTTATACACTAAGCCCTTATTGAGAGAAAAAAAAAAGATTAAGATGAGGTTGTTAGTTGGAATACAGGTGCCATAATATTTAACAAAGATGGATGGGATACATAAGAAGTTTTTCTACAAAAATTAAATTTTAAGGTTTTTGACAATAACTTGATGTGCGGTCCATGATGTGAGAGTAATAATAAATACAATTTAAATATAACAGACCCATCACATCAAGTCCACACACCTTGTTAGGATAGATGCCACCTGCAGCCAGCTGTTTTTTTTAGTTTTTGATGCTTTCTGGTCCATCATACAGATTGCTGGTCCTTTTGTTTTTATTTTTGAAATCCAAAGCAAAATGTGTGGATTGTGAAATGATGTGCCCCTTTTCCTTGTAAGTACAGTGGTATAAGCAAAAGAACATTTTGGATTTATGGGCATCTCTCCATGACCGCAGGGTATTGTTATCATTTATTATAATATTGCCAGGAAAAAGTTGTCTTTTGAAACATGAAACTGGAGTTCTTATACAAACAGTATGATAGAAAACAAGCTATTGTAATATATTTATGCAAGCTGGACCCAGTAATGAAGGTTAATGTAGCTTTATACAAAGGTGCTATTAGACAAAGTTACAGACATTATTTTGGTCAAACATCTCATTTTTAATGGTCCAACATTCAGTGCAGCAAATATACAGCTAACTAAATGTTTGTCTAATGAAAGGTTTAAAATATGAGTTTGTTTATGTACAAATCTAACAATGAAAAATGCATACATTTGAATCCAGCCACCTTATTGCCTCTATTGGAGGAGGCTGGAGACAAAAGAAGTTATGTGTTAAATTGATGGTGTAGAAATCAGCTGCTGTGAGCCCAGTGCAGGACACACTCCCTGAAGACCCAGATATTACATTTTTTTGTAGATTTGAGGATGTAGTTTATCACCCAGAAGGATACTCTGTATTCAAAGTCATTGGATCCTTTTTCCCCAGCTCAAGAAGCAGAGCTCCATGTTTTAGCAAAGCCTGTGAGCTATAAAAAGAAAGTATACTTATATAGATAGTCCAGATATAGAGAGCTTTTGGTTCCATTTGAAGGGCCAGAAGTTTGTTTTTACTACGGCAGTTAAACCAATCAAGCATGCCAAGTTAATTTGATTGGCTGTTTTTAGCCTTCCAGGTTCTTGCTGAGGTAGCCATATTAACTTTCACACATGGAAGCAGACCAGGTAACTAAAGATGCTGCATTTACAGCCCCGGACACTTGATGGGTCTGTGCAACTCACAGATTCTACCCTAGTTCTGGCTCAGTATAGCTGGGATTAATAATTCAACTTTAAGGACCCCAGAACAAGAAGAACAAGTGGTCCACAGGGGGCAACTTCTTATGAAACAGGACTTTGGAAAAAGGTGATCATTTATGTCTGCCAGCCACTCTTTTCCCCCTAGCTTGAGAGATGGACCGGGTCATCAGTCACAAGCAGTTATGGCTGCCTTAGTAAATGAGCATGGGATAGAGCCAGGGTCCTCCACAGTTGTTTTTATAACATACCACTTCTTGTTTTACCTGTTACCAAAGGTGTTAGCAAAAGCTGAACATCCCTTTCAGAGATTACAAAAAGATGTATCCAGATGCCCAAGTCAGGATCATACGAGTATGCATTTTGTCTGTATGGACATGTTTTTTTGGATGTCCAGTGGCAAATGCTACTGCAAAGGCCCCAGTAAAAAAGTGTTATCAGAAGTAGTTTGTAAATATAGAGTGCAGAAAGTACAGAGAGTAACAGAGGAAATCATTTCTATAGGAGAGTCCTTACTAGAAGTTTTGAGGTTTTATTTTTACACCCCCTACTGTCTACAATGTAGCAGACAAAGTAGAGTAAGAAACTAGAAAACTTTTGCCTGAATGTTTTCTTATATTTTATTAAGCCCCTAAGGGGGATGTTGGACTCTCTCCCTATGGGATTTGGTTTGGGAGTGTGTTACTCACTTGCTTATATTTTGTCTCAGCAGCTGAAGTCCTCCATTCGGATCTCACAGAGAATGTTGCTGATCTTTTAAGGTTTTTGACAAACTCATTTATGTGTTTTCTCCCCAATTCCAGATCCTAAAAGTTTGGAAGGATCTAAAACTAAAGCCAGGTGACTTGGGGATTGTTAAGAGACATTTATACATAAGGAAATGTTTGGAGATACATAAGGATATGTTTGGAGACTCAATACAGCATCTATTTCATGTACAGTTTTTGCAAAACTTGAAGGCAAAGTCACCTGGATCTACACCAGACACTGCAAAAATGACTAAATTAAAAGAAATCTCTGTGTTTGATTTGTTTCCCACTTGTAATCACAGTCTAGGGTACTTTTTGATTCAATTACTTTAATTGTAAGGGATATATATATTTGAAATGTAGTTTAACCATGTTGAAGTCATATTTGTCTTTTGTACGTTTTCCATTTTATTAGAATTGTCTGTGTTTACATGTGCTGATAAGTCAGCATGCCCACAATTCAGCTAGAAGGCCATTCTGGCCACAGGAGTGTACAGCCAGTACTCTGGAAATATGTCTTATCAATCATTTGTTTTTCACAATGAAAAGTCATTTTGTAATGAAAAAGTTGCTCAGCTATTATTTTCTTTGGCCAGGACTACCTCCACCTAAGCGTGTGGAGGGTCCAGGACTCAACATTCCTCTCAGCAAATAGCTTGGGGTGTCTACTTTCCAAAATGGGGTAATTTTGGGGGGGTTGTTCTGGGCATTTTATGGCCTTCAAAACTGTGATAGGTAGTGAGGAGTGAAATCAAAAATTTACGCCCTTAGAAATCCTGAAGGCGGTGACTGGTTTTCTGGGTCCTGTACACGGCTAGGCTCCCAAAAAGTCTCACACACGTGATATACCCATACTCAGGAGAAGCAGCAGAATGTATTTTGGGGTGTAATTCCACATATAACCATGGCATGTGTGAGTAATATATCATTTAGTGACAACTTTGTGTAATTTTATTTTTATTTTTTGTCATTTTTCAATCACTTGTGACAAAAAAAATTAAATATTCAATGGGCTCAACAAGCCTCCCATCAATTTCCTTGGGGTGTCTACTTTCCAAAATGGGGTCATTTGAGGGGGGGGGGTTTACTGCCCTGCCATTTTTAGCACCTCAGTCATAAACTAAAAGCTCCGTAAATTCAAATTCCAGAAAATGTACCCTAGTTTGTAGATGCTATAACTTTTGCTCAAACCAATAAATATATGCTTATTGACTTTTTTTTTAACCAAAAACATGTGGCTGAATACATTTTGGCCTAAATGTATGACTAAAATGGAGTTTATTAAATTTTTCTTATAGCAAAAAGTCGAAAATATTTTTTTTTTCAAAATTTTCAGTCTTTTCCCATTTATATCGCAAAAAATAAAAATTGCAGAGGCAATCAAATACCATCAAAAGAAAGCTCTAATTGTGGGAAAAAAAAGACAAAAATTTTGTTTGGGTACAACATTGCATGACTGCGCAATTACCAGTTAAAGCAGCGCAGTGCCAAACTGTAAAAAGTGCTCTGGTCATTGAGCAGCCTAATCTTCCAGGGCTGAAGTGGTAATTTGAGTACTCAAGCTACACAGACACACTCCACTGATACACTATAATATACTGCAACATAATGCACCAAACGTACAGTGATGCACAGAACTATATGGCGTTAAAATGGCAGTAACGCACACAAAACAAAATGGCGTTAAACTGGCAGTAACGCACACAAAACTTTATGGTGTTAAACTGGCAGTAATGCACACAGAAGTAAATGGCGTTAAACTGGCAGTAACGCACAAAACTATATGGCGTTAAACTGGCAGTAACGCACACAAAACGATATGGCGTTAAACTGGCAGTAATGCACACAAAACAATATGGCGTTAAACTGGCAGTAACGCACAGAACTCTATGGTGTTCAACTGGCAGTAATACACAAAGAAATATATGGTGTTAAACTGGCAGTAACGCACACAGAACTATATGGCGTTAAACTGGCAGTAACGGACACAAAAC
This sequence comes from Lithobates clamitans, assembly GCA_037952925.1. Taxonomy (NCBI): domain Eukaryota; kingdom Metazoa; phylum Chordata; class Amphibia; order Anura; family Ranidae; genus Lithobates; species Lithobates clamitans. The sequence continues at coordinate 981,088 of JBBGZY010001494.1, forward strand.
TATATGGCGTTAAACTGGCAGTAACGCACAAAACTATATGGCATTAAACTGGCAGTAACGCATGCAAAACTATATGGCGTTAAACTGGCAGTAATGCGCGCAAAACCATATGGCGTTAAACTGGCAGTAACGCACGCAAAACTATAATGCGTTAAACTGGCAGTAACGCACACAGAAGTAAATGGCATTAAACTGGCAGTAATGCACAAAACTATATGGCGTTAAACTGGCAGTAATGCACACAGAAGTAAATGGGGTTAAACTGGCAGTAATGCACAAAACTATATGGCGTTAAACTGGCAGTAATGCACACAGAGCTATATGGGGTTAAACTGGCAGTAACACATGCAAAACTATATAAACTGGCAGTAACGCACACAAAAGTAAATGGCATTAAACTGGCATTAATGCACACAGAAGTAAATGGCGTTAAACTGGCAGTAACGCAATCAAATAGACGTGTTCAACTACACTGACACTATCTAAACTGTCCCTATTCTAGCTATACACTAATGTAAAGGTTACTGACACAGTCTCACTACACTACACTGAAACTATATTAGCTGTCCCTAATCCACACTAATGTATGTATGAATGACACGCTGAGCTGTCCCTACTCTATCTGCATACTATGCAAAGTTGAATCATGGTCCTCCTCACTACACTCACACTATCCCTAGACTGACACTAAACTAATATTCTACACTGACAATTGAAGCAAAATAGCACAGTATAGCACACTAACTAACTGATAGCACTGAAAAGAGCCCTGTTCTATCTCTCTCCACCAGAGGTGGCTGTAGACTTTGTGAGGCCTTAGGCAAAACTTAGACATGAGGCCCCACTCAAACCCATAATGGGAAAAATAATTCAAGGGATGGAAATTAACTGTATTAGGAGGGTACAGTATAGGGGAGGGGACAGTACAGGGCACAGGAGGGAACAGTACAGGGGGTAGGTAAGTGGGCACAGTACAGGGGGCAGGAGGAGACAGTATAGGGGCAGTAGGAAATAATAAAGATATATTATCCTCAAGCAGAGCTGCGCAGGGAAGCTGCTCTCACAGTTCCTATCTATTCTGGCAGGCTGCCACAAAAAGAGAGAAAAGAAAGAAAGAAAGAAAGAAAGAAAGAAAGAAAGAAAGAAAGAAAGAAAGAAAGAAAGAAAGAAAGAAAGAAAGAAAGAAAGAAAGAAAGGAAAATAGAAAGGAAGGAAGAAGGGAAGGAAGGGCATCCCCTACATCAGTGTACTCACTGGGAGGCAGGAGGGATTGGATGGATGGATCAGACTCCACTTTTCCTTTTCTGTTTGCTGGGGTTCAGCTTGAATGTTCCCGCCCACACATCCCCTTCTCTGAGGCAGAACAGAGAACACTGCCGAGGAGAGTGGCAGGGCAGTCACAGGAGGAGAGGGTGGGAGGAGGAAGAGCAGAAGCTCTCTCTCCTCTCCTGTCTGGCTGTGCGGGCAGCAGGGGGAGGGGGAGATCTGTCAGAGCTGACTCTGCCTGTCTGTCTGCGGCTCTCTCTGTCTGTGATCTGGAGCTGTACATGAGCATCTTCTTCTCACACAGCGGAGCCTCCCATCCAGTGTGACGCTTCTCTCTTCATCTTCTTCTCTTTATCTTTTTCTCTTCATCTTCTTCTCTTCATCTTCTTCTCTTCATCTTCTTTTCGGGCCGCTCCGCATCCATAATTGGATGGGAGGCTCCCGCTGTGTGACGCTTCTCGTCTTCTGACTGTTCTTAAATATCGGAGGGCGGGGCCACCCGGTGACCCCGCCCCCTCTGACGCATGGGGACTTGACGGGGACTTCCCTGTGGCATTCCCCGTGATGTCAGGGACCCTGCCCCCCTCTGACATCATGGAGAATGCCACGGGGAAGTCCCCACTATTTAAGAACAGTCAGAAGATGAGAAGCATCACACAGCGGGAGCCTCCCATCCAATCATGGATGCGGAGCGGCCCAAAAAGAAGATGAAGACAAGAAGATGAAGAGAAGAAGATGAAGAGAAAAAGATGAAGAGAAAAAGATGAAGAGAAAAAGATGAAGAGAGAAGCGTCACACAGCGGAAGCCTCCCATCCAATCATGGATGCGGAGCGGCCCGAAAAGAAGATGAAGAGAAGAAGATGCTGCGGAGGGAGATGCCGGACGAGAACACTGGAGAAAGAAGCAAAGGATCGGAGGAAGAAGAAGATGGAGGAAGAAACCGAAGGAAGATAGAAGAAAGAAGATAGGAGATGGAAAAAAGAAGACTTTAAATAAAGGAATTGTCAAAAACTGTCTCTTGTCATTTTTAACATTTTTGACAGTTTTTTTGTGAAATGGTAGGGGTACTTTTGTACCCCCTTACCATTTCACACGGGGGGGGCGGAATCTGGGGGTCCCCTTATTAAAGGGGGCTTACAGATTCTGATAAACCCCCCGCCTGCACACCCCCACAACCACCGGCCAAGGGTTGTGGGGATGAGGCCCTTGTCCTCATCAACATGGGGACAAGGTGCTTTGGTGGGCTACCCCAAAGCACCCTCCCAATGTTGAGGGCATGTGGCCTGGTATGGTTCAGGAGGGGGGGCGCTCTCTCGTCCTCCCCTCTTTTCCTGAGGCCTGCCAGGTTGCATGCTCGGATAAGGGTCTGGTATGGATTTTTGGGGGGACCCCATGCCAATTTTTTCTTTTATTTTTGGCGCGGGGTTCCCCTTAAAATCCATACCAGACCTGAAGGGTCTGGTATGAATTTTGAGGGGGACCCCTACATCATTTTTTTAAAAATTTTGGCGCGAAGTTCCCCTTAATATCCATACCAGACCTGAAGGGCCTGGTATGGAATTTAGGGGGACCCCCACGCCAGTTTTTTTTTTAATTTTGGTTTGGGGTTCCCCTGTGGGGAAATCCCATGCAGTTTTTATCAATGAACTTTTATGTGCATTGAAGGACCGGCAATTCATTAATAGCCGCGAGTAGTTTTAAATGACTTTTTTCCTTTGAAATGTCATTTTGCTGTCAGACTGTTATAAACACGGGAAACATGCACCCCTTTACAGGCATACTATAGACACCCCCCAGGTACGAAATTTAAAGGAATATTACACTTTTATTGTTTGACTTTAAGCATTATTAAAATCACTGCTCCTGAAAAAACTTCCGTTTTTAAAACTTTTTCTTGCATTAATCCATGTCCCCTGGGGCAGGACCCAGGTCCCCAAATACTTTTTATGACAATACCATGCATATAAGCCTTTAAAATTAGCACTTTTGATTTGTCCCATAGACTTTTAAATTCGAGAGCCGCAGAGCTCCCCAAATTGTTCGCTGTTCGGTGAACTGGCGAACAGCCAATGTTCGAGTCGAGCATGAGTTCGACTCAAACTCAAAGCTCATCCCTAGTAATCAGTTTTTAAAAATTTGCACTGTCACTGTACTAATGACACTGGCAGGGAAGGGATTAACCTCAGGGGTGATCAAAAGAATTATATGTGTCCCTAGGGAGTACTTTATAACTGTGGGGGGACTTTAGCTGTGGGAAGACAGAGATCCGTGTCCCTGCTTAGCAGAAACACTAGATATCTGTCTTCCCTTTTCACACAACAGCAATTTGCCTTGTTTACATAGGCAGGTTGCTGTTCTGCCACTGTCGGGAATGATCGGCGGGTCTTAGCGGACATCGGGTCCTGGCTTGTGTCCTGATTCTTTCTCTGCCTAATGTTCCTGTACCTCGCTGCCCGGCTGTGTACAGATCCCAGCTTGTGTCCTGACTCTATTTCTGCCTGATGTTACTGTACTTCACTCCCTGAATTTGTACCGATCCTGGCTTGTTTCCTGTCTCTGTCTCTGCCTAATGTTCCTGTACCTCGCTGCTTGGCTGTGTACTGATCCTGGCGTGTTTCCTGACTCTATATCTACCTGATGTTCCTGTACTTCACTGCCTGGATGTGTACCGATACTGGCTTGTTTCCTGACTCTGTCTCTGCCTAATATTCTTGTACCTCGTTGCCTGGCTGTGTACCGATCCTGGCTTGTGTCCTGACTGTCTCTGCCTAATGTTCCTGTACCTCGCTGCCTGGCTGTGTACTGATCCTGGCTTGTTTCCTGACTCTATATCTGCCTGATGTTCCTGTACTTCACTGCCTGGATGTGTACCGATACTGGCTTGTTTGCTGACTCTGTCTCTGCCAAATATTCTTGTACCTCGCTGCCTCGCTGTGTACCGATCCTGGCTTGTGTCCTGACTGTCTCTTCCTGATGTTCCTGTACCTCGCTGCCTGGCTGTGTACTGATCCTGGCTTGTTTCCTGACTCTATATCTGCCTGATGTTCTTGTACCTTGCTCCCTGGCTGTGTACCGATCTTGGCTTGTATCCTGACTGTCTCTTCCTGATGTTCCTGCACCTCGCTGCCTGGCTGTGTACTGATCCTGGCTTGTTTTCTGACTCTGTCTCTGCCTAATGTTCCTGTACCTTGCTGCTCGGCTGTGTACTGATCCTGGCTTGTTTCCTGACTCTGTCTCTGCTTGATGCTCTTGTACCTCACTGCCTGACTGTGTACCGATCCTGGCTTGTGTCCTGATTGTCTCTGCCTGATGTTCCTGTACCTCGCTACCTGGCTGTGTACTGATCCTGGTTTGTTTCCTGACTCTGTCTCTGCCCAATGTTCCTGTACCTCGCTGCTCGGCTGTGTACCGATCCCAGCTTGTGTCCTGACTCTATCTCTGCCTGATGTTCCTGTATTTCACTGCCTGGATGTGTACCGATACTGGCTTGTTTCCTGACTCTGTCTCTGCCTCATGTTCTTGTACCTCGCTGCCTGGCTGTGTACCGATCCTGGCTTGTGTCCTGACTGTCTCTGCCTAATGTTCCTGTACCTCGCTGCTCGGCTGTGTACCAATCCCAGCTTGTGTCCTGACTCTATCTCTGCCTGATGTTCCTGTATTTCACTGCCTGGATGTGTACCAATACTGGCTTGTTTCCTGACTCTGTCTCTGCTTGATGCTCTTGTACCTCACTGCCTGACTGTGTACCGATCCTGGCTTGTGTCCTGATTGTCTCTTCCTGATGTTCCTGTACCTCATTACCTGGCTGTGTACTGATCCTGGTTTGTTTCCTGACTCTGTCTCTGCCTAATGTTCCTGTACCTCGCTGCTCGGCTGTGTACCGATCCCAGCTTGTGTCCTGACTCTATCTCTGCCTGATGTTCCTGTATTTCACTGCCTGGATGTGTACCGATACTGGCTTGCTTCCTGACTCTGTCTCTGCCTGATGTTCTTGTACCTCGCTGCCTCTCTGTGTACCAATCCTGGCTTGTGTCCTGACTGTCTCTGTCTAATGTTCCTGTACCTTGCTGCCTGGCTGTGTACTGATCCTGGCTTGTTTCCTGACTCTATATCTGCCTGATGTTCTTGTACCTTGCTGCCTGGCTGTGTACCGATCTTGGCTTGTATCCTGACTGTCTCTTCCTGATGTTCCTGCACCTCGCTGCCTGGCTGTGTACTGATCCTGGCTTGTTTTCTGACTCTGTCTCTGCCTAATGTTCCTGTACCTTGCTGCTCGGCTGTGTACTGATCCTGGCTTGTTTCCTGACTCTGTCTCTGCTTGATGCTCTTGTACCTCACTGCCTGACTGTGTACCGATCCTGGCTTGTGTCCTGATTGTCTCTGCCTGATGTTCCTGTACCTCGCTACCTGGCTGTGTACTGATCCTGGTTTGTTTCCTGACTCTGTCTCTGCCCAATGTTCCTGTACCTCGCTGCTCGGCTGTGTACCGATCCCAGCTTGTGTCCTGACTCTATCTCTGCCTGATGTTCCTGTATTTCACTGCCTGGATGTGTACCGATACTGGCTTGTTTCCTGACTCTGTCTCTGCCTCATGTTCTTGTACCTCGCTGCCTGGCTGTGTACCGATCCTGGCTTGTGTCCTGACTGTCTCTGCCTAATGTTCCTGTACCTCGCTGCTCGGCTGTGTACCAATCCCAGCTTGTGTCCTGACTCTATCTCTGCCTGATGTTCCTGTATTTCACTGCCTGGATGTGTACCAATACTGGCTTGTTTCCTGACTCTGTCTCTGCTTGATGCTCTTGTACCTCACTGCCTGACTGTGTACCGATCCTGGCTTGTGTCCTGATTGTCTCTTCCTGATGTTCCTGTACCTCATTACCTGGCTGTGTACTGATCCTGGTTTGTTTCCTGACTCTGTCTCTGCCTAATGTTCCTGTACCTCGCTGCTCGGCTGTGTACCGATCCCAGCTTGTGTCCTGACTCTATCTCTGCCTGATGTTCCTGTATTTCACTGCCTGGATGTGTACCGATACTGGCTTGCTTCCTGACTCTGTCTCTGCCTGATGTTCTTGTACCTCGCTGCCTCTCTGTGTACCAATCCTGGCTTGTGTCCTGACTGTCTCTGTCTAATGTTCCTGTACCTTGCTGCCTGGCTGTGTACTGATCCTGGCTTGTTTCCTGACTCTGTCTCTGCCTGATGCTCCTGTACCTCGCTGCTCGGCTGTGTACTGATCCTGGCTTGTTTCCTGACTCTGTCTCTGCCTGACGCTCCTGTACGTCACTGCCTGGCTGTGTACTGATCCTGGCTTGTGTCCTGACTCTGTCACTGCCTGATGTTCCTGTACCTCACTGCCCGGCTGTGTACAGATCCCGACTTATGTCCTGACTCTATCTCTATCTGATGTTCCTGTACCTCCCTGCCTGGCTATGTACGATCCCAGCTTGTGTCCTGACTCTGTCTTGTATGTTGTAATAGGCCCTGACCAGGTTTTTGGGCTGGAGCACCCCTCCCCCTCCTCATTACCTCCTATTTAGTGGCCACCAGTGATTAGGATGTATCCCTTTCAGTTCTCCCACATAGAGGAGTTCAGCTCCCATGGTTGAGACAGAGGATCTTCCATTCTATTACTAGTGTAGGACCCACTAATTCGGGGTACTTTGTCGCAGTAAGTGGGCTTAGCACTATATGACCATATAGTGTGACCAAACCCCCGTATTTTTTGAATATGTTCAGGTGTTCAGGTGTTTTTAACTAGCCCTGCAGGAAATGTCATTCTTGTATGTGTGCGCTGTAAAATATTTTGTACTGTTTATAGGTCTTACAGCAGCACCATCTTGAATTTAAATGCATTGTATGGTGTGCCCCCCAAATATGTACTTGTATGTTGTAATAGGCCCTGACCAGGTTTTTGGGCTGGAGCACCCCTCCCCCTCCTCATTACCTCCTATTTAGTGGCCACCAGTGATTAGGATGTATCCCTTTCAGTTCTCCCACATAGAGGAGTTCAGCTCCCATGGTTGAGACAGAGGATCTTCCATTCTATTACTAGTGTAGGACCCACTAATTCGGGGTACTTTGTCGCAGTAAGTGGGCTTAGCACTATATGACCATATAGTGTGACCAAACCCCGTATTTTTTGAATATGTTCAGGTGTTCAGGTGTTTTTAACTAGCCCTGCAGGAAATGTCATTCTTGTATGTGTGCGCTGTAAAATATTTTGTACTGTTTATAGGTCTTACAGCAGCACCATCTTGAATTTAAATGCATTGTATGGTGTGCCCCCCAAATATGTACTTGTATGTTGTAATAGGCCCTGACCAGGTTTTTGGGCTGGAGCACCCCTCCCCCTCCTCATTACCTCCTATTTAGTGGCCACCAGTGATTAGGATGTATCCCTTTCAGTTCTCCCACATAGAGGAGTTCAGCTCCCATGGTTGAGACAGAGGATCTTCCATTCTATTACTAGTGTAGGACCCACTAATTCGGGGTACTTTGTCGCAGTAAGTGGGCTTAGCACTATATGACCATATAGTGTGACCAAACCCCCGTATTTTTTGAATATGTTCAGGTGTTCAGGTGTTTTTAACTAGCCCTGCAGGAAATGTCATTCTTGTATGTGTGCGCTGTAAAATATTTTGTACTGACTCTGTCTCTGCCTGATGTTCCTGTACCTCACTGCACAGCTGTTATGATCTTTTGGCTTGTGTTCTAGCTACACTCCTGCCTGTCAGTCAAGTGTCACCATGTTTCAGTTCCTGGTTCCTGCCTAGTAATCTGCAGCCATCTGCTTCCTGCAAACCCTAACAGGCACTACCTGCTACACTGGTCCTCATGCCACTCTGTGCCCTCACACTTCCTGTCATCACTACCAGGTGTGTTGGACAAGAGGTTCAGGAGAAGCCCCCTCTCTAACTCCATCTCTGTCAGGTACGTGATAATTTCACAAATAAAAATATCTTAATAAAAAACAGCCCCACCAATTAACTTCAAAACCCTCTAAGGTGCTATCAAAGCACTTCATAGACTCTATTGCTTTGAAAGACGAGATGAGAGAGTGGCCCCCCTCCTGCACCGTACCAGGCCACATGCCCTCAACATAGGGAAGATGTCCCCATGTTGATGGGGAGAAGGGCCTCATCCCCACAACCCTTGCCCAATGGTTGTGGGGGTATGCGGCTGGGGGGCTTATCAGAATCTGGAAACCGCTAGATCCCAGCCCCCCCCCCCCTGTGTGAAATGGTAATGGGGTACAAATGTACCCCTACCATTTCACAAAAAAAGTGTCAAAAATGTTAAAAAAAAGACAATAGCCGGTTTTTGACAATTCCTTTATTAATGTCTTCTTCTTTCTCCGCTTCTTCTTCCATCTTCTTCTGGTCTTCATTCGGTTTTCTTCCTCTATCTTGTTCTCCCCCCCGCTTCTTCCTCTTCTTCTTCCTCCGGTCCTCTGCTTTATCCTTCAGTCTTCTGAAAATGCTAAATGATACAAATAAATATGTGAAAAGTGTAGGGGCATTTGTATTCAGCCCCCTTTACTCTCATACCCCTAACTAAATTCTAGTGGAACCGATTGCCTTCAGAAGTCACCTAATTAATAAATAGAGTCCACCTGTGTGTAATTTAATCTCAGTATAAATACCGCTGTTCTGTGAAGCCCTCAGAGGTTTGTTAGAGAATCCTAGTGAACAAACAGCATCATGAAGGCCAAGGAACACACCAGACAGGTCAGGGATAAAGGTGTGGAGAAGTTTAAAGCAGGATTAGGTTATAAAAAAATTATCCCAAGCTTTGAAAATCTCATGGAGCACTGTTCAATCCATCATCTGAAAATGGAAAGAGTATGGCACAACCGCAAACCTACCAAGACATGGCCGTCCACCTAAACTGACAAGCCAGGCAAGGAGAGCATTCATCTGAGAAGAGCCAAGAGGCCCATGGTAACTCTGGAGGAGCTGCAGAGATCCACAGCTCAGGTGGGAGAATCTGTCCACAGGACAACTATTAGTCGTGCTCTCCACAAATCTGGCCTTTATGGAAGAGTGACAAGAAGAAAGACATTGTTGAAAGAAAGAAATAAGAAGTCCTGTTTGCAATTTGCGAGAAGCCATGTGGAGAACACAGCAAACATGTGGAAGAAGGTAATCTGGTCAGATGAGACCAAAAATTAAACTTTTTGACCTAAAAGCAAAACGCTATGTGTGGCAGAAAATGAACACTGCCCATCACCCTGAACACACCATCCCCACCGTGAAACATGGTGGTGGCAGCATCATGTTGTGGGGATGCTTTTATTCAGCAGGGACAGGGAAGCTGGTCAGAGTTGATGGGAAGATGGATGGAGCCAAATACAGGGCAATTTTAGAAGAAAACCTGTTAGAGTCTGCAAAAGACTTGAGACTAGGGCAGAGGTTCACCTTCCAGCAGGACAACAGCCTAAACATGCAGCCAAAGCTACAATGGAATGGTTTAGATCAAAGCATATTCATGTGTTAGAATGGCCCAGTCACAGTCCAAACCTAAATCCAATTGAAAATCTGTGGCAAGACTTGAAAATTGCTGTTCACAGACGCTCTCCATCCAATCTGACAGCTTGAGCTATTTTGCAAAGAAGAATGGGCAAAAATTTCACTCTCTAGATGTGCAAAGCTGGTAGAGACATCCCCAAAAAGGCTTGCAGCTGTAATTGCAGAGAAAGGTGGTTCTACGAAGTATTTACTCTGGGGGCACTATGCAAATGCCCCCCCCCCTACTTTTCACATATTTATTTGTATCATTTATCATTTTCCTTCCACTTCACAATTATGTGCCACTTTGAGTTGGTCTATCACATAAAATCCCAATAACATGCATTTACGTTTTTGGTTGTAACATGACAAAATGTGGAAAATTTCAAGGGGTATGAATTACTTTTTCAAGGCACATTATCTGTCTTCTGAGAACTGTTGATTTTGCCATTCGTCCTTATCATTTCCAAGGAACATTTGTTGATTTCCTGTGCTGTTGTGCAACAATCCTCTGAAAGGTTATACAGGAAATATGACTGATAATATTTAAAGTGACTGTAAAGGCAGAAGGTGCATTCTATGCATTAAGATATGTATGAATATCCCAGATGCAGCCAAGGTTGTCAAAGGTGGGCATCAGCCCCAAATTGTACAGAACATTTATCCACAAGGGAAATGGGGAATGGTGAGAAGCATCAGGGCTTTGTGATATCCAAAAAATAAATGGGTCAAATGCACATAAATGTCATAAAAAACAGATATTTATTGAAAAAGACTCAAATATTTTAGTCTTTTTCAATAAATATCTGTTTTTATGACAAAGCCCCGGTGCTTCTCACCATTCCCCATTTCCCTTGTGGATAAATGTTCTATGCATTAACATAAAATGCCTTCTGTGTGCAGCATCCCCCCTCAGCCCCCCTAATAATTACCTGAGCCCCTGCTCTATCCAGCAATGTTGCACGAGAGACTTGACTGTCCGGTACTCCCTGGCTCTGTGTCTGAATGGACACACAGAGCAGTGGTTTGGGTGCCCCCATAGCAAGCTGCTTGCTGTGGGGGCACTGGGCAGGAGGAAGGGGTCAGGAGCGCAGGTGGGGAGACCGGAGAAGAGAAGGACCTGGGCTGCTCTGGGCGAAACCATTACAGAACCGGTGAGTATCACATGTTTGTTGCCCCTAATATTTGCTCTTCTTATGGAGCCCTTGGCTGAAAAACTTTGTACTGACCCACACATTGAAGGATTATCCATTAGTGGCAAAGCTCATACTATCTGATCATTTGTAGACAATGTCATTCTGACTCTATCCAACCTGGCTCTTTCCCTAAGGGAGTACGAAATTATTGAATTATTCAAAAAGGTATCTATTTACAAGGTGAACGTGGCTAAGTCTAACATCTGAGGGGTCAACATAAACAATAAAATTAAGCTATTAAGTACAAGGGAGAGAGGGTGAGCAACTTCTTAGCTGCTGGGCTCCGTTGGTTCATCTGATAGCATGGGGGATGTAGAGACCCTAATGTCCCAGCTACGGGCTGCAGCGGTGGTGCACGACACCAACTGGCTGCCTGCCCAGGTCGGGGGACTGCTCGCGGGAGCTGGACAAGGGGGTGCTGTCACCGCTGTGACACGTGTTTGGAGGTCCAGGCCTCTGGAGCACCTCAACCTGGAGGTATCTCCCAGGGTCCAGCACCGCTTAGGAGCCCCACAGAGACTGCCTCTAAGGACCCTCCTACCCCTGCACAAAAACGCAGGTCCCACACAGTGTCGGTGTGGCCCGGGAGGAATCCTCTGCTTTGGAGGGTCTCGCAGGATGGGGCGGAGATGGCCGGCGTGGCCCATCCCTCAACAGTTGGTCAGCTTCCTAGTGCGGTGCTCGGGATTGGCTCTGTGGCCACCCGAGCAGCTCAGCGGGGGAGTGATGGGTCATCAGGAACTGGCCTGGGGCCTGGAGTGGCCGGTGTCCCTGCCACGTCAGAGCCAGTGGGGGAGCAGAGTCCTGATGACGTCGCTGTGGCTGGCGGTGTCCAGGGTCGGACAACAAGAGGAGCGGGGAGAGCAACTTCGTCCCGCGCGGCCGGGGTGAAGGCCCACTTTGTCAATGATGGGAAATGGCCTGAGCCCTCCTGGAAGATAGCTAGGGGTGATGTCACGGGCAGCCGCAATGGCGCCCGGCAGACTTCAGAAGTAACGGGCCAGGGCAGCACAGAGGAGCGGGAGGACACTACCCTATCTGAAGGGGAGCTGGAAGATGAGAGCGAAGAAGAGCCAGTAGAGATGCCAGCATCGATGGAGAGAGTGGTGATGGCTCGTGGAGATCCGATTCCGGGGCAGCCTGGTAAGTGGCCATTAGGCCAACCCTCTTTGTCTTCTGTGTGTGTGCCTATGGTTGGGGGAATGGGTTCTGGGGGTGTGTTGAATGGTGTGTCTGTGTCAGGGACTGGGGTCACGGTGGATTCTTGGAGGTCGGGGTCTGGCGCAGCTATTGGCGGGTTTGAAAGACGTTTTGAGGCGGCTGGCCCCTTTACCGGATGCTGGGTTGCCCACGGCGGCTTGGTTCCAGCATCCTGATGCGGGAACAAGTGTAACGGGGTCTGCCTCGGGAGCGGTGGTGGCACAAGTGCCAGTAGCGAGGGAGGATGGTGCAGAGGATGGCTAACAAGGTAAGGCGCTAGATAAGGAGGTGGACTGGGTTCATTTGGTGGACTCGGCCAAATGTGAAGTGTACGTTTGTTTTGAGGGGCTGATGGGAGCACACCTTAAGCAGGAAATACGGGAAAAAATTTGGCGGTGTGAGTATGTCGAAATTGTTTCCCTTCTTCCGCTGGAAAAATGTAATTTGGATAGAGGTAAGTTAGATGACAGCAAAAAAAGAGGAAGAGGCGAAGAGAAGATACAGGCTCATTCCTCGGCTGTTTACAAATTGGCTTCAGGCATTTGCTATTCTAGCTAGTGTTATAGGGGAAAGGGCACCAGAGAATTGCTCCACTCTCTTTTGCTATCTGGATGCGATCAGAGAAGCTTATTGAGTTTATGGGGGTCTGGCCTGGCTCAGGTACGATGAGCACTTCCGTCAGGGCAAGGCACTACGTCCGTCTTTGTGCTGGGACCACAAGGATATTCGTTTTTGGATGCGGCTCATAAACTCGGTGCAGGCTGGGACTTCTTTTTTTCGGTCAGGGGCTGGCAGATTTTCTTCCTCTGGACAGTCGGCCAAAAAACGAAAGGGGTGTTGTTGGGCATTTAAAAAAGGAAATTGCAAGTTTGGAACAACGTGCACATTTAAACACGAGTGCTCCGTAAGCGGGGGCTCCCATTCTCTCAATAGATGTACACAAAGAGGCAAGGGCAGAACGGGGGAGCTTGAGGGAAAAAAGGAAGACTCCGGTGAGCATAGCAAGGATGCGTCCGTTTTCTAGGTAGGTATCCACACCAGGAAGCGGCGGAACTGCTGGTTTTCGGGACTCGCCGAAGGCTTTTAAATTCCGTGTAGGCTTACCCATCCCTGCCAACCTGCGGACAATTTGAGGTCGGGGTTGGCTCTCCCGGAGGTGGTGTCCGCGAAATTAGCAAATGAGGTTGAGCTACGCCACATGGCGGGTCCGTTTGCCTCTTTGCCGCTGGATAATTTGGTGGTTTCTCCTTTGGGGGTGGTCCCCAAGAGGGAACCCAACAGGTTTAGATTGATCCATCAAATTAAAACGTGGTGCTGCGCTCATCCAACAAGAACATAGTACATAAAAATGAAATGAAAATATAAAACCAAAGTGACAGTGCTAGTAGTAGATACACTAATCCAATAACATAAAATGATGCAGCAATACCAAAAAAGTGACAGTGCTTATGGTATCATGCTAGTATTAATTGATAACTAGTAGCTGTGACATAACAGATAAATCAGCCCACATGTGACCAAAAACATGTGCAAGGTAATAACAGTGAATAAAAGTGCAATTAACAGCCCAAATCAGTAAATGAAGTGCAAATGGGTAGACTAAATCTTAAGCTGGGCTTGTAAGACAATGCAAGTAATGTGCATGCCAAGCACACAACAAGCAAACAAATAGACAAAGTGACTAGTGCAAACCAACATAAAATCCTTGTGACAAATGACTAAGAATGTCCAAAATAAAGTGCACATATAGCAATCCTCTTGAGGGGGGTGAGGTGACTGAAACAAATATACAGTGATGTTTCCTCTTCGTGCAGCACACCACACACTTATAAGTAGTGGCCCCTTACCTTCAGGTAATGGGGTAACAGCATAAACCAATATTAGGGATAACGGCCCTTTCTCCTGGTGCAGGGGCTAAATCCTTCCAGGTGATGGGGTACCAACGTAAGACCAGTATTTGGGGGCGACAACCTTTAGTCCTATGAACGACAGCCTCATGCGGGAGCTCAGTCCCTCCACGGATATAGGGGGGTCACCAATGAGAAAAGAACAAAGGAACGTCCCAAATAGTGTGATATAGTTGGCAACAAGGTGGGTTTTATTAGCATAAAAAAGTACTCACATTAAAAACAGATAAAACAGGAGGGAGTGTCAAAGTGACTGACAGGCACTTCCACAGCGTGATCCCATAGGGGTGGAGAGCCTTTAGTCGGATTGTTTTAACAGGTTTCCCTGTCTCGGGTATTGGGATCCTAGTCTCCCGTACAATCTGAGTAGTACGCAGCCTCTCAAGTCTATCCCTAGAGTATCTCAGTAGATTGACTTGTAGATCATATTTGACCTCAAGATTGTATGATTTTTCTTGTCATTCTGTTTACAGTTAATGGATAAGAAATGTTACGGTCTTTTTTTTATCTACTGTGTCTGTATACTTTTTCAATAAAATAAAATGTTTAAATGAAAAAAAAAACAGATTAAACGATTCCTTATCTCAGATGAGCGGCGAGCTCGTATCACCAGTCAGCATAGATGCCTGTCCAGCCGCTGATGAAGTCACGTGGTGTGTGACGTCACGCGTAGGGACAGGACAGGCACTCTATGCTGACTGGTGATACGAGCTCGCCGCTCATCTGAGATAAGGAATCGTTTTATCTGTTTTTAATGTGAGTACTTTTTTATGCTAATAAAACCCAGCTTGTTGCCAACTATATCACACTATTTGGGACCTTCCTTTGTTCTTTTCTCATTGGTGATCCCCTCTATATCCATGGAGGGACTGAGCTCCCGCATGAGGCTGTCGTTCATAGGACTAAAGGTTGTCGCCCCCAAATACTGGTCTTACGTTGGTACCCCATCACCTGGAAGGATTTAGCCCCTGTACCAGGAGAAAGGGCCGTTATCCCTAATATTGGTTTATGCTGTTACCCCATTACCTGAAGGTAAGGGGCCACTATTATAAGTGTGTGGTGTGTTGCACAAAGAGGAAACATCACTGTATATTTGTTTCAGTCACCTCACCCCCCTCAAGAGGATTGCTATATGTGCACTTTATTTTGGACATTCTTAGTCATTTGTCACAAGGATTTTATGTTGGTTTGCACTAGTCACTTTGTCTATTTGTTTGCTTGTTGTGTGCTTGGCATGCACATTACTTGCATTGTCTTACAAGCCCAGCTTAAGATTTAGTCTACCCATTTGCACTTCATTTACTGATTGGGGCTGTTTATTGCACTTTTATTCACTGTCATTACCTTGCACATGTTTTTGGTCACATGTGGGCTGATTTATCTGTTATGTCACAGCTACTAGTTATCAATTAATACTAGCATGATACCATAAGCACTGTCACTTTTTTGGTATTGTTGCATCATTTTATGTTATTGGATGAGTGTATCTACTACTAGCACTGTCACTTTGGCTTTATATTTTCATAATTTTTATGTACTATGTTCTTGTTGGATGAGCGCAGCACCACGTTTTAATTTGTTTGTCACTAACCATTAGGGGCAGGGTGTACACTATCCGGTGTAGTCAGCTTTTCCATTAGCTCCTTTTTTTTTCCACACATGGTAGCGCAGGAATAATCATACATTTTAGATTGATCCATCATTTGTCCTGTGTTCCATTTCCTACACTTCTTTTGTTACTGCGGTGCGTTGGGTTCGGGTCTATGGTCGGGGGGCTTTATTGGCAAAAACTATGTCCAGTTTGGATTTGGAGCTATTTACTGATGCCGCGGGATCAGCCGGCTATGGAGCATATTTTGGAGAGCAGTGGAGTGCGGGCCCGTGGCCGTTGGAATGGCGGGAGGCTGGGTTTACCAGGAATTTGGCACTTTTGAAACTGTTTCCAATTGTGCTTGCAGTGGATGTTTGGGGTTCTCAGTTCTGCAACAAGAAGATCTGTTTTAATTGTGATAATATGGCTGTTGTGCAGGCTATTAATAGCACGTCAGAATCATCGCCACCGGTGGTGCGTTTGTTGAGTCATTTGGTGTTGGCTTGTTTACGTTGCAATGCTTTTGTATATGCTGTTCATGTCCCGAGCTGCACTAATTCCTTGGCCGATGCTCTTTCTCGGTTTCGGTAGGACATGTTTTGCTTTTTGGCTCCAGGAGCGGTGCAACTGGGAGTTCCTTGTCCAGCAGAGCTGTGGCGGATTGCTTTAGAGTGATTGCAATGCTGATTTGGTGGTCAGTGAGTGAGACTACCTAGTCGGTGTATTCAAAAGCCTGGGAGGAGTGGTTCAGTCTGGTCCATGGTTTGGGTGGGGCAGTAGCTGAAAGTGATGATGGGTTCTTGGTGTTGTATTTCATAGGTTGGAATGTGAGGATGGGAGTTTCAGTGTCAGTTTTGAATAGTACGCTGGCGGGGTTGGCATTTTTGTCCAAGTTGTTGGGTCACAGGGATTGCACTAAGGATTTTTTGGTGCGGCAAGCGGTAAAGGGTTACTGCAGGGGGCATCGGCCAGTGGATGGTCGCCGTCCGGTGTCCTTTGAGTTGTTAGGTTCATTGTTCCGGGTTCTGCCGGAAGTGTGTTTGTCGGCCTATGTGGCCCTTTTATTTCAGACGGCCTTTTCCTTGGCATTTTTTGGAGTGCTGCATATCGGGGAATTGGTTTCTTCTTCCAGAGGGGGGTCTGATGGTTTGCAGTTGACTGATGTGCAATGCAGCAGCAATTTGGTGTTTTTTTGGATACGAAGATCCAAGACCGACCTAGCCAGGCGAGGGGTTTGGATGAAGTTGTTTGGCATTAACAGGTCGCCGGCTTGTCCGGTGCAGGTTGTTTAACATTTTTTGGAGTTACGCCCAGGCCGGGTTGGCCCCCTGCTATTGCATGCGGATGGGTCGGCTTTGTCTCTGTATAAATTCACGGCAGTGTTTAGGTGTTTGGGGGTCCTGGGATTTTTTCCTTCAGACTTTGCTTTTCATTCCTTTCGTATTGGGGCTGCAACGGAGGCGGCACGCTGGGGTTTGAGTGAGGGGGCCTTGCAGCGAAGTGGTAGGTGGGAATCTCGGCGTTATCGCCTGTATGTCCTGTATTGCCTGTATGTCCATCCTCAGTTGTTATGAGTTAATTGATGTGGGGTTTTTGTGACTGTATGCTGTCCTGTTTATCCCCTCTGGTTTTTCTTAGGGGGGAGGCTGGCTTGGTGTTCTTGCTTCTATGTGTTTGGTGTTTTTTCTTTACAGGGAAATGATATGTTCGGCCTGACGGACATCAATTGGGCATTCATAGGGAGGAGGCAGTGGTCCACTGGATCGGGATGCCCGGTCTATTGTGGAGCAGAGTATTTCCTGAATTTGAGCGCTATGCTCGGCTAAATAGAGGCCCTGATGTGTTTGTGGTGCATGCTGGGGGGAACGATTTAGGGCTGCAGTCCATGAGAGAGCTTATACGGGATGTTAGATTTGACTTCCTGTGGCTTTGGAAAGATTAGCCGGACCTGCTGATAGTATGGTCTGATATGGTGTCCCGTACGCAATGGAGGTGGGCCAGGTAGGTTGCAGGCATTAACAAGGCAAGGGTTAGGATAAATAGGGAGGTGGCAAGATTTCTGATGCGCAATGGGATTTTGGTGGTGCGCCATCACGAGTTGGAGGTTGAACCTTGGAGATATTTACGTGGGGACGGTGTTCATTTAAAAGCCGTTGGTATTAACATGTGGGGTCTTGGTTTGGAGGAGGGTATCCAGAGGGCCCTGAGGGTGTGGAGGTCCGCTCAAACCTAAGGTGTCAGGTTTCAGTGGTGGTGGCGGAGTGCAAGGGCAAGGTCCTTTTAGGTCATATGTGCACATCAAAAGGTATGGTGTAGGGACCTGTCTGAGGTACGGCTCCCAGTTGATATATGGGTACCTGCTAGTTGTCTCTGAGTCAGTGGTTTCGCGACTGGAGGCCTGAGAAGTGACTAGCGGCTACAGTTCTGGTTTTATGTCTATTGGGACCCTGTGCTCCATTTTAGTGAATAAACTGTATGTTATGTTTAAAAAGGTTATTATGTTAATTATTTGATATTTATATTTGGTTAATAAAACGGTAGATATGGTCAATTTACTTCATTTCAGTCTTGTGTGGTCATTAGATGGAAGGGTGGGGGTTATTGATAGGGATGGGCGAACAGTTCAGCCCGAGCATAAGTTTGTGCCAAACTTTAGCTATTTGGACATTCAACGGTAGTTTGACCATTTATTCGCCCCCGACCACAATGCATTGCGGCGCTGAATAGTGCATTGCAAGCCCTGATTGGCTAAAGCAGCAAAAGCTTCAGCCAATCATTGCACAGAGCACTGTCAGAGTCATGATTGGACACTGTCATATTGACTTTATCTAATCATAGCTCATTCCCGCCCCACAGTATAAAAGTGTTCTTTCAATGGCAGCCATTTTCAGTGTGATTTTGGCATGGAGATCAGAAGCAGCTCTCTAATTAGGCAAATTAGACGGTAGCCTCAGGCCTCACACTCACAGGGCCTCGCACGGCTGCCTGGTTTACCTAATTACTTTCAATAAGTTTTATTGAAGTAGAATAAAGTGATACAATTACAAAATATACAATAGCTGTGATGGGATACACCATTAATACATAAAAAAACCCCATCATAACTGGATAGGCCCGAATATATCAAGCAATTACCAATATAGGAGAGAAAGACTAAATTGTGCAGGGCAGTTGTTATACACTGGTGAGGTGTATGCACTGTAGCTTGAAAGAGACAAATTGGGAGAAGGAAATTAAAGAAAAGAAAAGGGGGGGAGGGAATAGTAGGGTGAAGGGGAAGAAGGGGAGAGGAAGAAGAAGAGGAAGAAAGAAAGAAAGAAAGAAAGAAAGAAAGAAAGAAAGAAAGAAAGAAAGAAAGAAAGAAAGAAAGAAAGAAAGAAAGAAAGAAAGAAAGAAAGAAAGAGGATTCTGGTCAGTCACCGTAATATAATGTAGTGAAGAGGAACAGATCATGGTCTAGAATGCAAATTTTTCAGACTTTAGTTGTACATTTAGAGTTAGATAGCCAAATAGCCCATTTATCTCTAAATCTATCTACAGTAGAGTTAGTGATCGCTAGTAGTTTCTCCAGCTCGCATTGATGGTTGAGAGTGGTGATGGAGTCAGAGGGCGATGGGGAGGTGGGTGTTTTCCATAGTCTCGTAATAGTGAGTTTTGCTGCCAGGAGAAGTTGTAATATTACTACTCTCATTCTGGGTGGAAATTCGTGGATGTTTAGGTGTAGGATGGCTAACTCAGGGTTAGGCAGAATGTTGTGGTCACAAATATCTAATAGGATTGAGAAAATTTTGTTCCAAAATGAACGTATTGATTTGCATGTTGATAGATAAAGAGTATGGTGCTGCGCTAATCCAGAAGAAGGTAGAGAATGGGGTTAAAAGGTAGTGGTGTGTAGCATATATGCTAGTGAATAGATATGTGTGCTAGTTAAGGTATTAAGAAGGGGGTTAAGAAGAATATACTAAATAAAAAAGAGGCCAGATTTCTAATTCCTGATTCCTGCCGCACACCCATTATTTACTCATTACCAAAGATGCATAAGAACAACACCAATCCACCTCGAAGGCCAATAGTAAACAGTATCGATTCACTGACGTCAAGAATAGGACAATATATCGATGTATTCCTACAACCAGCTGTCCAAAGTACACAAGCGTACCTGAGGGACACAAAACATCTGTTACAGATCGTAGAGAATATTCCGAAAGAAGAAGGACCATGGCTTATGGCCACTGCAGATGTCGCCTCCCTATATACAATAATACCTCTCCATCTAGCATGTGAAGCTGCAAAGTGGGGCTTGAGGAAGCATACCCAATTATCGTGCATGCAGAGAAAGTTTTTAATCAAGTGCATCGATTTTAGCCTTAAGAATAACTACTTTTGGTATGACAAAAACTACTATCACCAACACACTGGAGTAGCAATGGGAGCAAAATTTGCCCCAAGTATAGCCGGACTTTTCATGGCTCAGTGGGAGGAAGAAAATGTTTTTTCAAATACACACGAAGAATTGGTATCTATAAAAGATATATCGATGACATTTTTATCCTATGGAAAGGCGACACAGACCAGCTAATACTATTTCTGACAAAGACTTAACAAGAATAATAGAAACATTAAATTGTCCTGGGACCTCAGTGAAAATAAAGGTACATTCTTAGATTTGGAAATTCTACAAGAAAATTCTATACTTAGGTCACAGACGCACTTCAAAAAAGTTGATAGAAATAGCTACCTTCCAATAGAAAGCTGTCACCATAGGAATTGGCTCTTTAATGTACCAAAGGGCCAATTCACACGGCTGAGATGCAACTGCACAGATTTGGATACCTTCTTAGATCAGGCAGAGAAGGTAGCACTTAAATTTACGAAAAAAGGCTATGATCGCCAGTTCATTAAAAAGAAAATAGAAGCGGTGATGGCAATGGACCGGAATTTATTAATTAGAGATACGCTCAAACGGAAACAACCAATGACGGGAGCACCCCTAATTTTAGACTTCAGTGCTCAGCATAAGAAAATAGAAAGAATTATTAAACACCATTGCCACTTACTTTTAGCTGATAAACAACTACAGGAGTCCCTACCTCGAAACCCTATGTTCTTATACAAAAGAGCACCAACAATTTGAGACAAAGTGGTGAGGAATGTATTACATCCACCGAAAAGGACCTACTCCTTTTTTAATGGAAAAGGCTTTTACCCTTGTAAGAGATGCTTTGCTTGCCTAAGAACAAGAAAGCCGAATGAAAAGAAATTTCAGTTCACATCTCCCAGCACAGGAGATACATATGAGATAAAAAACTTCATATGCTGTAACACAGAAGGAGCTGTGTATGTCCTTGAATGTAGTTGCGGGCTCCAATACGTTGGCCCCTTAGGCCCCTTAGGGTGCGGATTAAAGAGCATGTCCAGAATATCATCAGAGGATATGATAAACAGTGTTTCAAAACATTTCTTGCTATGTCATAACAAAGATCCCACCCACCTTCAATTTTGGAGAATTGAACCTTACATCAAACACTGGAGGGGGAGTCACAAAGTTAGGACCTTAAGTCAGGCAGAGTCCAAATGAATATTCACACTAGACACATTTGCGCCTAGAGGCCTAAATATCGAATTTGATTTAAACTGCTTCCTAAGCGACTTCTGACCTTTTCAAATCTGTTCCCATCTTTAATATAATATATATATAATATCCTAGCTCTCCCCAGCTGGATACAGAATGTCGGTAGACTCTCCTTTATTCAATAATTTCTAGGCAACGACTATAGTAGGAGGGCCTTTTTAGGATTCCTGACTACTCTTGTGTGCGTTTACTAGACCTTACCTTGCACTTTATCACTTACTTATTCTTTTCTTATATTGTCTGTAATATTTTAATTCTATGTATTTATCTATTTCATATTTTTTAACATGCACTTTAAATCATGATATTAGCACTAGCTCATTATATTTATCTCTATTACTACTCTATGATACTGTTACATGACCTGGATAGTTTTAACCTGGATACATATCTATAATTATGATGTTTTCTAACTTGTTATGTATACCTCCATCAGTGCTATGGCCTATCCCATCCCGTTGATTTCAACTCTAATGCCCCGTACACACGGTCGGACTTTGTTCGGACATTCCGACAACAAAATCCTCGGATTTTTTCCGACGGATGTTGGCTAAAACTTGTTTTGCCTACACACGGTCGCACAAAGTTGTCGGAATTTCCGATCGCCAAGAACGCGGTGACGTCAAGCACGTACGACGAGACTAGAAATCCTGGAGGCGAGCATGGGAGGAGGTGACAAGGGAGCTAGAGAGCAGGAGGTCTTGGGAGGACCGAAGAGAGCGGCTTGGTTGGTATTTTGGGACTAGGTTAGTGATGGATGGCTTTGTAAATTATTGTTAGTACTTTGAATGTTATTCGTTGGGTGAGTGGAAGCCAGTGGAGGGATTGGCAGAGAGGGGTGGAGGACACTGAATGGTTGGTAAGGTGGATGAGTCTTGCAGCGGCATTCATTATGGACTGAAGGGGGGATAGTCTATGTAAAGGTAATCCAATGAGGAGGGAGTTGGAGTAGTCGAGGCGAGAGATGAACAGGGAGTGAATTAGAAGCTTGGTGGTGTCATTAGTTAAAAAGGGGCGTATTCTGGAAATGTTGCGGAGGCTAAAGCGGCATGATTTGGACAGTGATTGTACTTGATACAAGAAACAAGATGCTTGGATATGCAGAGGGGCCGACATGTTTCGCAGATTCCTGCTTCTTCAAAGGCACCGCATGCATCTATAGTTTCATCTAGGTTACATAGAACATATCATTAATATAGTACCAATTAATCATAATTTATAATTTTGATCACATAATGATACATAGCATAAATGCACATGCTTACCTAACTTGAAGTTTTAGATGCTTTTTTTACTTTTTTGGATGGTGGTGGCATCGTGGTGTGCAGAGTTCAGGCCATCATGGTAGAACATCCTACAGAAACTGCCTGGTGGAAGTCAGATCCACCAGGGTTGGACAGTGGAGGTATCAGATCGCGTGAATTACCAGGGGATAGTGTGGTACCAATAGTCTATGGATTTAAAAATACTAAAATTAAGCGGTTTAAAATTAACTAATGAATAATACAAAATAAAAAAAATAATAAGAAAGTGAAATATATGAAGATATTTGGACCCTACTTAAATACTTATGTAGTGGGACACTTCCGTACCGGAAGTGATGTCATGGGTCAAGGTTGACCCAACACTTCCGGTGTGATCGCGTATACTTAAGATGGCGGCGCCGGCTTTCTTGCCGACACATGCAACGATTTGTTATCCAGCACGGTGCACTGCAGGCACCAGCGTACCGATTGGGACTTTTATGTGTCAAGGTTCCGAATTCTATTTGTGGGATAGGTAAGGGTTTTTACTGTTTAGGGGGCAAGTAAAGTTATAGGAACTATTGAAGGCATCTGTGGCAACATATGTTTGTATGTCCACATCAAACATACCATGCTATATGACATGTACCCTGCATAGGGTCTAATATTAACATATAGGATCTATGCCGCACTATGGGTTAATGCAGCCCTCAAAAATTTCACTCGCACGCTCGCATTTTGGCTGGCGAGAAGGGCTGCCTGGGAGCCGGGGGGGGCACCGCTGATCACAGAGGGGAAGAGAAGACATATGCCAATGGATGATCAGAGCAGAGAACATCACAGCTTTCATTTCAATAGCTGTGTGTTCCCCCGCCGTGCGCCGTCACATAAGCCCCTCCTCTTTTTCCGGGACTTTGCTGAATAGATCATCCGTCCAATCCTAGGGTGACATGTATCAAAGTTTCCCGGACAAGGAGAGGGGCTTATGTGACGGCGCACGGCGGGGGAACACACAGCTATTGAAATGAAAGCTATGATGTTCCCTGCTCTGATCATCCAGTGGTGGATCTTTTCTCTTCCCTTCCACAGGTAGGCTGCACATGGCACACAGGCTGCACATGGTGGGCACAGGCTGCACATGTTGGGCACAGGCTGCACATGGGACACAGGCTGCATTGGACACAGGCTGCATGGTGGGCACAGGTAGGCTGCATTAATGAGCATGGATAATGTTGTTAATATTTTTATAACTTAATTGCATAAAACATTAAAGTGTCATTTCACAAGATAATTTAGTATTGAGGGCATTAGTGGTAGGTTAACCAAAGCACAAAAACACAAGGTGAGTATAGTAGCAAGTCCTAGTTGCAATCTCGAAACACCCAATACGAGGACAATATGCGACCGGTCTAAACTATGTGGCATGTTCACCAATGCCAGGAGCATGGCGGACAAGATGGGAGAACTAGAGATACTGTTGTACGAGTAGGATTTGGATTTTGTGGGAATTTCAGAGACCTGGTTCAACAGCTCTCATGATTGGCTGGCAAACATTCAAGGGTATACCCTATACCACAAGGATAGAGAGGGTAAAAAAGGTGGAGGGGTATGCCTATATATCAAGAATAATGTACAAGTGAATGTGAGAGATGACATCACTGAGGGAGCTAGAGAGGAGGTGGAATCCTTATGGGTAGAGCTCCAAAGGGAGGAAGCTAAGGGGAAAATAATACTGGGAGTATGCTATAGGCCCCCTAACCTGAGGGAGGAAGTGGAGACAGATCTCCTATCACAATTTGGATTAGCAGCAAGGATGGGAAGTGTTATCATAATGGGGGATTTTAATTATCCTGCCATAGACTGGGCGGAGGGTACCTCGCATTCATTTAAGGCTCGCCAGTTCCTTAATGTCTTGCAGGACAATTTTATGGGTCAGATGGTAGATGCACCAACTAGAAATAAAACATTACTGGATCTACTGATTACCAACAATACAGACCTGATCACGGATGTGGAAATACGGGGCAATTTAGGTAACAGCGATCACAGGTCAATTAGTTTCAGTATAAATCACACAAATAGGAAACATAAAGGGAATACAAAGACACTGAATTTCAAAAGAGCCAACTTCCCTAAACTACAAACCTTGATAAAAGGCATAAATTGGGATAAAATATTAGGAACAAAGAATACGGAGGAGAGATGGGTTTGCTTTAAGAGCATATTAAATAAGGGCATTAGCCAATGTATCCCATTGGGTAATAAATTTAAAAGAGCGAACAGAAGTCCTGGATGGCTTAACTCCAATGTAAAAATGCATATAAAAGCAAAGGAGAAGGCCTTCAAAAAATACAGGTTGAGGGATCATCCTCAGCATTCAGACTTTATAAAGAATGCAACAAGAAATGTAAGCGTGCAATTAGGACAGCTAAGATAGAACATGAAAGACACATAGCGGAGGAGAGCAAAAAAAGTCCCAAGAAATTCTTTAAGTATGTAAACAGTAAAAAAGGGAGGACAGACCATATTGGCCCCATAAAAAATGAGGAAGGACATCTGGTTACAAAGGATGGGGAGATGGCGAAGGTATTGAATTTATTCTTCTCCTCAGTCTTCACAAGTGAATCGGGGGGGCTTCAGTAACCAAAACTGCAGTGTTTATCCTCATGACACAACACAGGAAGCACCTCCATGGTTAACAGAGGACAGAATTAAAATTAGACTTGAGAAACTTAACATTAATAAATCACCGGGACCAGATGGCTTGCATCCGAGGGTACTTAGGGAACTCAGTCAAGTGATTGCCAGACCGTTGTTCCTAATTTTTACAGATAGTCTACTGACTGGAATGGTACCAGCTTATTGGAGAAAAGCCAATGTAGCACCAATATTTAAAAAGGGCCCAAAATACATCCCTGGGAATTACAGACCAGTTAGCCTAACATCAATAGTATGTAAACTCTTGGAGGGGATGATAAGGGACTATATACAAGATTTTAGTAATAAGAACGGTATCATTACCAGTAATCAGCATGGATTCATGAAGAATCGTTCTTGCCAAACCAATCTATTAACCTTCTATGAGGAGGTGAGTTGCCATCTAGATACAGGAAGGCCCGTAGACGTGGTGTATCTGGATTTTGCAAAAGCATTTGACACAGTTCCCCATAAACGTTTACTGTACAAAATAAGGTCCGTTGGCATGGACCATAGGGTGAGTACATGGATTGAAAACTGGCTACAAGGGCGAGTTCAGAGGATAATGATAAATGGGGAGTGCTCAGAATGGTCAGGGGTGGGTAGTGGGGTTCCCCAGGGTTCTGTGCTGGGACCAATCCTATTTAATTTGTTCATAAACGACCTGGAGGATGGGATAAACAGTACAATCTCTGTATTTGCAGATGATACTAAGCTAAGCAGGGCAATAACTTCTCCGCAGGATGTGGAAACCTTGCAAAAAGATCTGAACAAATTAATGGGGTGGGCAACTACATGGCAAATGCAGTTCAATGTAGAAAAATGTAAAATAATGCATTTGGGTGGCAAAAATATGAATGCAATCTATACACTGGGGGGAGAACCTTTGGGGAAATCTAGGATGGAAAAGGACCTGGGGGTCCTAGTAGATGATAGGCTCAGCAATGGCATGCAATGCCAAGCTGCGGCTAACAAAGCAAACAGAATATTGGCATGCATTAAAAAGGGGATCAACTCCAGAGATTAAACGATAATTCTCCCACTCTACAAGACTCTGGTCCGGCCGCACCTGGAGTATGCTATCCAGTTCTGGGCACCAGTCCTCAGGAAGGATGTACTGGAAATGGAGCGAGTACAAAGAAGGGCAACAAAGCTAATAAAGGGTCTGGAGGATCTTAGTTATGAGGAAAGGTTGCAAGCACTGAACTTATTCTCTCTGGAGAAGACACGCTGGAGAGGGGATATGATTTCAATATACAAATATCGTACTGGTGACCCCACAATAGGGATAAAACTTTTCCGCAGAAGAGAGTTTAACAAGATTTGCGGCCACGCATTAAAATTAGAAGAAATGAGGTTTAACCTTAAACTACGTAGATTGTTCTTTACTGTAATGCCCCGTACACACGGTTGGACTTTGTTCGGACATTCCGACAACAAAATCCTAGGATTTTTTCCGACGGATGTTGGCTCAAACTTGTCTTGCATACACACGGTCACACAAAGTTGTCGGAAAATGCAATCATTCTGAACGCGGTGACGTAAAACACGTACGTCGGGACTATAAACGGGGCAGTGGCCAATAGCTTTCATCTCTTTATTTAATCTGAGCAAGCGTGGCACTTTGTCCGTCGGATTTGTGTACACACGATCGGAAATTTCCAACAACGGATTTTGTTGTCGGAAAATTTTATATTCTGCTCTCAAACTTTGTGTGTCGGAAAATCCGATGGAAAATGTCCAATTGAGCCCACACACGGTCGGAATTTCCGACAATACGCTCCGATTGGACATTTTCCATCGGAAAATTCGACCGTGTGTACGGGGCATTAGAGCGGCAAGGATGTGGAATTCCCTTCCACAGACGGTGGTCTCAGCAGGGAGCATTGATAGCTTCAAAAAACTATCAGATAAGCACCTGAATGACATAAAGGGATATATAATGTGATACTGACACATAATCACACACATAGGTTGGACTTGATGGACTTGTGTCTTTTTTCAACCTCACCTACTATGTAACTATGTAATTTATAAGGCGGGTTTAGGGGCGGGGCAGGTAGGGGTTGGGCGGGGCAACTGGTGGCGAGTAACCCTTGAGGCCTGGCTAGTGGCTCAGGACTTGAAATTTTGAGCCCTGGGTTAATACATCTGCATTAAATTAACAGATATGGGAAATGTTCGGTCCTAATTTATGTCATCATTATATTTCTCTCATATTACTAATCTGCTAAGACAGTTATTAAGGATTACGCTATTATCCTTCTCTGTGAATAATAATTGCAGATAAAATGCCCATTTTCTCAAATATAACTTCCTTCTTTAGTCACTATAATATATTTACTGTACACCAATAGAAAATAAAATAAAGTATCTTTGCACAAACACAGGAATATATAAACATTTAGAATATTAAAACATTACAATCTAAGGGCTCCCCTTTTTCTTCCCTACTCTTCCCACATAGGTCTACATTTTAATGGATATTGCACATAATTAGATACTATCAGGGCATCATGTATATATATAAACATCTTTATAGACTAATAAAAAATGTCCCACTACATAAGTATTTAAGTAGGGACCAAATATCTTTATATATTTTGTTTTCTTCTTATGTTTTTTATTTTGTATTATTCATTTTAGTTAATTTTAAACCGCTTAATGTTAGTATTTTTAAATCTATAGACAATTGGTACCACACTATCCCCTGGTAATTCACACGATCTGATACCGCCACTGTCCAACCCTGGTGGATCTGACTTCCACCAGGCAGTTTCTGTAGGAGGTTCTACCATGACAGGCTGACCTCTGCACACCACAATGCCACAACCATCCAAAAAAGTAAAAAAAGCATCTAAAACATCAAGTTAGGTAAGCACGTGCATTTATGCTATGTATCATTATGTGATCATTGTATAAAAAAAATATGTTTTAATACATTATGATCAATTGGTACTATATTAATGATATGTTCTATGTAACCTAGATGAAACTATAGATGCATGCGGTGCCTTTGAAGAAGCAGGAGTTTTATAAAACATGTCGGCCCCTCTGCATATCCAAGCATCTTGTTTCTTGTATCAAGTATCATTCATGGTCTATATGTTATGATGACTATGTGATTTTTATCTACTATTATGTAATAAATAAATGTACTATTTCCTAAACTAAACTTTACTGTTTGCGTGCTTACCTTGGTAACAAGACATATATATCCCTGTTAAAAACCCCATCATTCTAGAGGGAGCAGTGTCTCTCTCCTATCCTCTTTTTTAATTTATATATCCACTTCCCACCCACTGTAGGTCATATGACATCCTGGACTTTGAGTTGAGATATCCGGATGATGGGTGGAGCTGCAGGCATCATTCAGATATCATTTTTTCTCAGCTGGTGATTCCCTGCACCATAAAGAACAATCATAGAGGCTGTTTAGCTGCTTGATTGTTCTTACAGGTGGTGGGAGGGGGCGTACCCCCCTCTCCCGCCACCCTCTGGTGCTTCTACTGGCTCGCCCATGCAAATGGCGAGCCAGATAAGGAATTCCACTGGCGGCTGAAGTTCACCATAGAGAATACCATGGACCAGATGGTCCCCGGCAGTCTATTG
The DNA here is from genome assembly GCA_037952925.1 of Lithobates clamitans. NCBI lineage: Eukaryota > Metazoa > Chordata > Amphibia > Anura > Ranidae > Lithobates > Lithobates clamitans. The sequence goes on from JBBGZY010001494.1 coordinate 1,009,939, forward strand.
CCTTTGGAGGTTGGGCACAACGTAATGACGCAGTGGTGGCTGGTGCTCAAATTGTTTTTTGGGGGGCAAACAAACTGAAAAATTCTGAACAATACTGAAACAAAAACATCAATTGCAGCCACTGTGCCCATCATATGCAGCCACTGTGCCCATCATATGCAGCCACTGTGCCCCATCAAATGCAGCCACTATGCCCATCATATGCAGCCACTGTGCCCATCATATGCAGCCACTGTGCCCATCAAATGCAGCCACTGTGCCCATGTTTTGCATGCTTACCTTGGTAACAGACGTATATATCCCCATTAAAAATCCCATTATTCTAGAGGGAGCAGTGTCTCTCTCCTATCCTCTTTTTTATCTACCACTGGGGATTTGGAGATACTAGTATGTTCCTGGAAATTGTCCAACAATACATTTTAATGGATATATAAATTACAAAGAAAGGTGGACACTTGTTCCTAACTGCTTGCCGTCCACCCGCCGTCAATTGACAGTGGCAGAATGGCACTAATGCATGAATCGCTTAGGGTGCTTGCGCGTGTCCGCCGCATGACAAAGGAGCCTGAGCATGTGGCCCGCGGCCGCGATGGCTGTCGGCTACCCGCGATTGCTCCTGAGAAGGAGAAGACGGAGATCTTTGTTCTGTCAGGGGTGAGGAGAGCGATCTGTTGTTCCTACTGAAAAGTGTCCGATCTGTCCGCCGCAATGTCGCAGTCCCAATAAAAATTGCAGATAGCCGCCATTACTAGTAAAAAAAAAATAATAAAAATGCCATAAATCTATTCCATATTTTGTAGACGCTATAACTTTTGCGCAAACCAACGGTTATTGTGATTTTTTTTTTACCAAAAATATGTAGAATACATATTGGCTTAAACTGATGACGAAATTAGTTTTTTTTATATATTTTTTGGGGATATTTATTATAGCAAAAAGTAAAAAAATATTGCTTATTTTTCAAAATAGTCTGTATTTTTTTGTTTATAGAGGAAAAAATTAAAACAGCAGAGGTGATCAAATACCACCAAAAGAAAGCTCTATTTGTGGGAAAAAAAGGACATCAATTTTGTTTGGGTACAGCATCGCACGACCGCACAGTTGTCAGTTAAAGCGATGCAGTGCAGTATCGCAAAAAATGGCCTGGTCAGGAAGGGGGTAAATCCTTCCAGGCGCTGTAGTGGTTAACCAATAGTATAATTGTGTATTGGTTATATAACATGTTCGTCTAAAAATGAAGTCATTATACTGGCGAGTTGGGCAAACAGTTTGATGAACACCCAAATTTGCAGGATGTTTGGTGGGTGTTCTCCCACTGAACGCCCTGCAATGCAATTTACGCTGCACAGTGCATTCTAAGTCCTGATTGGGCAAAGCTTTTCCCAATCAGGGTGCAGTAAATAGCCAGAAATAAAAGAGTGAAATAAAAACACATGGAGGTCCCCCCCAATCCATACCAGGACCTTCGGGTGCCACACACGATCGGAAATGCCGCCAGCAAAAGACAGATGAGAGCTTTTTACACTGTGTGTATGCTCCATCGATCTTTTGCTGGCGGAATTCCAGCAAGCAAAAGATTGAGAGCAGGTTCTCAATTTTTCGGTCGGGAAAAGTTCCCATCCAAAAATGCTAAAACTACCGTTCGTAATAATTATAGCACATTCATCACGCTGAAATGTTTTAAATAGTTTAATGCAGCACATTCTCTTCTTCTTTATAATGCTAGAGGAATTAAGTTGTTTTGCTGCTCATATTCACAGAGTTCTCACAAACTTCTTTCTTTATTATTTCTCGTGATCTCCTGAATAATCTTTTTTGTTTTTAAAGCCAGATCTCCATAATAATGTTTAGAATTTTTTTTATAGTAATTTTTATTTTATTTTTTAATCAAGATCTCTTTTCGCACTCGTACAGAGCGCTTACTCATATAACTCATAGAAGGTATGAGTAAGCGCTCTGTATGAGTGTGAAACGCGTTAGCGACTAAGCTGTATCACTCCAGCAGTGTCATGTACTTTATTATTCCATATATTCAATAAAGAAGATTTTATCTGCCTATCCCGGTGTGCGGCCGTCCAGATCTTTCTACACAACTATATTTGTACCAGCAACTGCCAGCACCTGGGGCTCTCTCCCTTTCTTTGCTGTGGAGGAAAGGAGATTCCAGCTTGGCTTGTCCAGAGCGGTGGTAACTATTCCAATTAATTCTATGTATCTGGTTTATTTCTATATAAAGGGTTTTTCACCTCCCACAAATTGCACATATCCCTGTATTTATCAATGAACTGGCCCATGAATTCTGGGTGTTTAAATTGTTTAATTTTTGCTGCAAGACCAAACAAAATACAAAAACACTAATATCAGGCTAAAATCTCCTAATCTTATCCCAATAGAGGCCTCAATCTAGAATCAGTATAGGCCACTCATGTCCCAAGTTAAAAGGTCACCTTCGTTATTACATTTGTCGTTTCCGTTCCTTCTTCTTCCGCACACAGAACGTAGGTACGACACACGCGTTAGCTTTATATGCACTGCGCATGCGTGAACCTCCGCCCACGTCGCCCGCCCCTGACGTTCTTTCTAGAATATTCCCTGGCCCTTCTCTTTTGGCACACAGTGGGAGATGAACATGGCGGAGACACAGCAGGTGCGTGATAAGAGCAGTAACGAGGAGGAAAGCCCGGAGCAAGAAACATCCCAATCCAGGAGGAGGAGATTTAAGGCCTCAAATTTGGCCTTTGTAGAGATGGTGGAGATGGTCGGGGCCGACTATGATGGGAAGTATGGAACATACACCAACCCTAATCAGAGAAAGGCCAAGATCATGACTTAAGTTTTGAAGAGTCTGCACAGGAATTTTGGGGTACGACGATCTAAGGAGCAACTGAGGAAATGCTGGTCAGACATGAAACTGAGGGAGCAGGATCAGTATAGAAGGATCAAGAAAGTGCTTCTAAAAAGTAAGTAGTTGTCGTGTGTTCCTATTCTTATTATTACTTGCATGCTGCTCCATGTGCTTTTCGTTACTATTGGACAGTTTAAAAAGGTGAATTTCATGTTCATGGGCACAGTAATCGGTCATAGAAAACATTGTTCGTTTGACAACTAAATACAATGTTTTTGCCAGATACAGGGTTAACTACATTTGGTCATGATAATTTGTATTAAAAGAAGTTTAGGACATTGTTGTCTAGATGTGTTTGAACCTAGAAGGAATTGCAAACTTGATGCAGTGTAATGTAAGGAGAGGACACTCAGCAGCTGTTTACACATCTGGACTCAGGAGCACTAATGTGGGACACAAGAACAATCTTTTTAGGGTATCCCACACAGGTGCTCCAGTGGATACTTGGGGTGACTCCATGTGTGTCCAAAAAAGGGAAGTATTCTAGCTTGGTTAAAGGAATAAATCATGTCTTCAACTTGGAACTCTGCCAAAACACACAATTGTACCCCACTTCCAAGCAATGTTTCATATTACTATTTCTGGCCTCAAATATCTGTGTGCTAAGTATACTTTTTGTTTTATTCTCATAGGGGAGAAAAGACTCAGGACGTCTGAGGACTCCAGGAACCCCCCCCCCCCACCTCCTGAAGAAGGGGACCAGAGAACACCACAAGCTGAGGATGTGGCGGAAGGAGAGGTGGTGGAAATTGTCACCACAACAGGTGAGTGTCTGACACCACAGATTCAGGTAATAGATGTACGCCTGCATATTTATAATACATGATGTGTATTTTTTCTTTTAGGTGATGTGCATGTTGTTGAAGAACAAGCTCCAAATTTCACCAGTGACAGTGCCCAAAGGCTTATCCAGGACCAGGACATCATTTATTGTAGTCAGGATTTAGACTTTATAAAGCAAAAAACACATGAGATTGAAGTCAAACCGAAGAACATGTTTGATGTACTAAGAAGAATGTAAAAACCCAAAAAATGAAATTTTTTTGTTTTTAACAATTTTTTATGCATTTTAAAAGCCACATTTTAAAGATGCACACAGTGTGTCAACATGTGCTATCTGCCATCAGGGGATATCAATGTACGTGTTTTGTGGCGGCAACCCCTTCCTCGCAACTCAAGTAGCTGAGAGGAAGTGGTTGCACCCCCAAAACATGTCCATTGATCCTCCCATGATGGGAGATTTTTTTTAATAATCAAAATGTTTTATTTTGTTTATACTTCAACATATCCAATCAATATTATACATTCTTGTATTACATATTCCAATAGTATATAATAAAAGGCAAAAAGTGGTTACAAGAAAGAAAAAAGAAATACAACTCAATACAAAACTATCTTATTTTAACTTCACCTGTTGTGATACCTTCCCCCCCTACCTTCCTATAGTCATGGAAAAAAAAATTTCCCCCCACTCCCTTCCCCCTCCTTTCACCCCCTCCCTCCTCCACATCATCCTTAGTTGTAGTGAGACTTATTTACCCCTTTTCTTCCACCTCATTATGCTCAAAATCCTGTGTACATCTACTGTGACCTTCCGTGTACATGCTATACGTGAGAAAAAAAAAGTGCATGTATGTGATTATATATTTATCTAACGTAAAATCTTATCCAAAAAAATCAGTAGAAAAAAAATAAATAAATAAATAAAAAGGGGACCCCAACATCCCCCTTATTACCAAAATTTTATTGAATCCTCCTCCACCAAAACATCATATAGGAGGCCACTAATGGCCATAGTGTCCATTTATTTGTAAGAAAAAAAAAAGGTGCTTGTACGTGATTATATATTTATCTATGTATCTTAGTGAAAAAATCTTATCCAAAAAAATCAGAAGAGAAAAGAAAAAAGAGAAAAAAAGAAAACCCTTTCCAAAAACCGGTGATACCATATACACTCTCAACCTACCCTTATTTTAGATTCCCATATCACCCTTCATGCAATCTCCTCAACCCACCTCTAAATCCCTCCCCTCATTCCCTCTCTCCTCTTTAGGAGCAGATATTATGCTCCACAATGTTGGGGCATCGAAAAGTTGGCGAGGGGGGGGAAACAAAAAAAACAAAAACATAAACAAAAACAACAAAAAAAAACAACCAACCTGATCAATATTCATAGTTCCACTCTTTAGTCTTCTATGGCTAAAACCACATATAACTGTACCAGAGCCCCTACAGGTCTATCACATCTCATACTTTCCCATTCCATGTTACTTCTCCATTAACCCATCTCGGATGCACATTGTGTCCAACCCACCCATGTCTTCTCAAATTCCCCTTGTTGACCCTTCACAACGTGAATCCACCTCTCCGTTACCATTATCAGATTGACCTCCTTTTTCCAGTCCTCCAATATTGGGCAGGTGGCTTGTTTCCAGAATCTAGGGACTAATAGTTTGGCCGCATTCAATAAGTGCGGTGTGATACTCTTCCTATAGGATTTAAAGGAGTCAGCATTCCATGGAATAGGAAGCATAAAGGTGTGTATTCCATAGGTCTAGGGGTCAGCCTCTCGATCCACAGTGCGATTGCTACCCAGAATATTTCAATCCTGGGGCACTCCCACCACAAATGGAGAAATGTACCCTTCTGTTCACAACCTCTCCAGCACCGGGCATCTGCCATTTCCTAAACATGCAAACTTATGGATGTAGAGTAAGTTGTTTTAATCATTTGTTATCCGGTTTCCTCCCACACTCCAAAGACATGCTGGTAGGTTAATTGGATCCTGTCTAAATTGGCCCTGGTATGTATGAATGTGAGTTAGGGACCTTAGATTGTAAGCTCCTTGAGGGTGTAGGGACTGATGTGAATGTATAATGTATATGTAAAGCGCTGCGTAAATTGACGGCGCCATATAAGTACCTGAAATAAATAAAAAAAAAAAAAAAAATGTGTTCATCTGTCAATACCTTATTTAATTCTCTTTCCCATTCCCTAATGAAGAATGGGACTGTATTATTTTGAGCACTGAGGGTCAGTTTGTACATCTGAGACCATGTTGACATTATATATGGGATCAGGAGGAAAATCCCCAGTTTGATTCCCAATTTTGTGTGCATTTTCAAAATTTGGCTTTTACAGGGGTGACATCACCCCATCTGATGAAGGCAATATCAACACATTTTGGACTCTATAAAGTCTGATATTGCCTTCAGTTTTTCAGTGTTGAACTTTGTAAGTTTCTGAGTTGTGTGTTATGTTTTGAAACATGCCTGTTTATGTACCCTAAAAAAAAAATTCAAAGTAAAACTTTAAGAAACTTATATATTTTTTTTTTTTTAAGTTTTACAACGCACATGTGCATGTGCACGGAGTAAAAGGTTTTATACTCAACAATGTGTGGCTTCTTCTTTCAATGATCAATACCAGTTTTTGTATTAAGTTTGTGTTTACAGTGAAAATGGGTGTTATTTAATAATGGAAAAACCACTTGACACTACAAGTGCACTAGGAGAACCTAGGAGACAGCAAAAAGAAACACAAGCAGTAAATGAAAATCAAGATTTTATCTGATAAAATAGAAAATGTATTCAAAATTGGCTGGCAAAGCAATGGCCCCCTACCCGTACGGCCTGCTTCCAGGGACCTCATTGTTTCATGAAGTCCGACCTCATTGTTTCATGAAGTCCGACCTCAGGCCCAACTGAGGCAACATAACTTGGATTATTATTTTTTAAAAAGTTGTACAGACCCAGAGTGTTTACCCATCTTCAATTACCTCCCACTGAGTCCTCTACGAGGGTAATGGTGACACTGGACATTGAAAAGGCGTTCGATTCGGTGGCATGTCCTTCTATGTACACGGTCCTAGAAGTTATGGGTTTTGGAGAAGTATTCCGCAGGTGGATTGATATTTTATATAAAGACCCGACAGCGCAGATTAAGCTTGTTGGTGCTCTGTCGGCGCCCTTTTCTGTCAGAAGAGGTACGAGGCAAGGTTTTCCACTGCTCTTTTTGCCTTGGTGATAGAGCCACTTGCCTCGGCCCTCAGACAGGCAGACTTTTCTTGAGTGGCCCTGCCCAATCCCTTTGGGAGACATTGACCATTCTTTCCAATTTCACTAGCTGTTCGGGGCTCAAAGTAAACTGGGATAAATCCCAAATCTTGCCGATAGATGGGGCCGCAAAGGATGTAGCGGATCCTGACTTACCCTTACTATGGACAGACAAAATTAAATATCTAGCTATTCACATCTCCGCATCTACCTCTGACTATTATACCCTTAACTTAGAACCACTGATACAAAAGATGAGAAAGAGACTGAAGGCATAGGCAAATCTCCCCCTCTCTTTAATCGGGAGGATCAATTTATTTAAGATGAAGCTTCTACCTGCCTTTCTCTATGCTCTCAGACATGCACCTGTCTGGATCCCCAAAAAGGTATTTCGCCTAATAAACTCCATTTTATTACCTTTTCTCTGGGGATCCGGTCAGCCGAGATTTAAGCTGACGGTGCTGCAGAGACCTTGGGGAGAGGGAGGCTTGCTTTGTCCTGACCTTCCCTCTTATTTTGTGGAGGCTATGTTATCACATGCCCACAACTGGCTGGTCTCTAATGAGTCCAACGCAGCAGTGGTTCTGGAAGCAGCACGTTTGGGGTCTTATGAGGTGCTACGGAACCTACTTTACCGGGGCTCTAGAACTCCCTTCCCTCTTACATCAGCAATGAGAGTGGTAATATGGGCATGGTAAGTGGCAAATTCACTACGCCCCATCCCTTCTGGGCACATTTCCCCCTATAGCCCTCTTTGGTTTAACCCACAATTGCCAGAATTCGGGTCCATTCCCGACCCTGGTGTATGGGCATGCAAGGGCATCAAATCTATAACTCAAATTTGTCTTGCGGGCAAAATACAGACTTTTGACGGGTTGAAACAACAATATAATTTACCTAACTCACACCTGTTTAGATTCCTGCAGCTCAGGCACGCTTTCAATACTCAGTTTGCAAATGCTCCCGTGGCCTTTTACACCTTGAATCTGGAGACTCTGCTCAGAGATGAAGCTCTATCTAAACGCTTATCTTCCATATATAAGGTACTACTCCCTAACGTCCACACGGGACTAGAAAACCTTAAGGCAAAGCGGGAAGTAGATTTCCCTACATTAGACACAGAAGATTGGGAAGAAATGGGGGAATACCCTTTTTCACAACTAGTATCAGCCAGAGATAAATTGGTGCAATTTAAAATAGTACATAAGGTATATTACACGCCTGAGCGTTTACACAGAATCTATCCACCTATTTCTGCCTCTTGCTGGAGGTGTAATTCAACCTCAGCGGATTTCATTCATATTTTTTGGAACTGTCCTCAGATTGCAATTTTTTGGGTTGAGGTAACCAAATTTATTTTGACTGTCACCACCGTTTCTGTGCCACTGTCTGTGGAGGTGTGTATGCTGGGACTCGTTGAATCACTGGCGCCACATTGGGCAATCAGAACCCTGCTAGGATTATTACTTTACTATACCCATAAATCTATAGTACTCAGATGGAAGGCCTCATTTGCACCTTCAATAAATTTCTGGAAGAAGTTAGTGAATGCGGCTCTACCATTGTACAAAGCTACTTACCTGTCACGTTGCTGTGGCAAAAAATTCCACAAAATATAGGATATTTGGACGGAATCCCTGTCCACTAATGCAGATTTGATTAATGATTAGTTACTGATGATTAGTACCGGAATCGACTCACATGGCATCCCTGATCTCATAAAAGTCCCCGGGCTGTTCAGTCGATAGTTTAGGGGAAAGGGGGGAATTTGAATATGTTATTGTACTGCACATCTCATTCCATGAATGACTAAAGTGGGTATTGCAGGATACACATGGAATTAGAGGAGTGCTTTGAATATTCTGCACATAAATATATATATATAGCTTTATATGAATGTTTTTTGTTTTTTTTTCTTTCTTAGTATGCCAGCATGGATGCGGAGCGGCCCGGAGAAGAAAATGAAGAAGAGAAGAAGGAAGAAGAGAAGAGGATGAAGAAGAAGATGAAGAGAAGAGCGGGAGCCTCCCCCCATGCCATGGGTGCGGAGCGGCCCGAGGAGAAGAAGATAAAAGATGCCGCGGAGGAGATGCTGGACGAGAATGCCGGAGGAAGAACCAGAAGAGCCAGAAGAGCCAGAAGAAGAAGAAGATGAAGGAAGATAGAAGAAAGAAGAAGCATTTAAATAAAGGAATTGTCAAAAACTGTCTCTTGTCATTTTTAACATTTTTGACAGTTTTTTAGTGAAATGGTAGGGGTAAGTACCCCCTTACCATTTCACACGGGGAGGTGGCTGGGATCTGGGGGTCCCCTTGTTAAAGGGGGCTTCCAGATTCCGATAAGCCCCCCGCCCGCAGACCCCCACAACCACCGACCAGGGTTGTGGGGATGAGGGCCTTGTCCTCATCAACATGGGGACAAGGTGTTTTGGGGGGCTACCCCAAAGCACCCTCCCAATGTTGAGGGCATGTGGCCTGGTACGGTTCAGGGGGGGCCACACTCTCGTCCCCCCTCTTTTCCTGTGGCCTGCCAGGTTGCGTGCTCGGATAAGGGTCTGGTATGGATTTTTGGGGGGACCCCACGCCGTTTTTTTTTTTTTTTTGGCTTGGGGTTCCCCTTAAAATCCATACCAGACCTGAAGGGTCTGGTATGGAATTTAGGGGGAACCCCACGTCATTTTTTTTTTACATTTTGGCCGGGGTTCCCCTTAATATCCATACCAGACCTGAAGGGCCTGGTATGGAATTTAGGGGGACTCCCACGCCATTTTTTTTTCTAATTTTGGTTCGGGGTTTTCCTGTAGGGAATTCCTATGCCGTTTTTATCAATGAACTTCTATGTGTATTGTCGGCAATGCAATAGCCGCGGGTAGTTTTAAATGTGTTTTTTCCTTCCAAATGTCATTTTGCTGTCAGACTGTTCTAAACACGGGAAACATGCGCCCCTTTACAGGCATACTATAGACACCCCCCAGGTACAAAATTTAAAGGGATATTACACTTTTATTGTCTAACTTTAAGCATTATTAAAATCACTGCTCCTGAAAAACGGCCGTTTTTAAAACTTTTTTTGCATTGATCCATGTCCCCTGGGGCAGGACCCGGGTCCCCAAACACTTTTTATGACAATAACTTGCATATAAGCCTTTAAAATTAGCACTTTTGATTATTCATGTTCGTGTCCCATAGACTTTAACGGTGTTCGCGTGTTCGAGCGAAATATTTTCCTGTTCGCATGTTCTGGTGCGAACCGAACAGGGGGGTGTTCGGCTCATCCCTAGCGACAAACACAAATGGCAGTCCCTCAATGTTCTCTTCCGCAGGTGGCAATCCCAAGCCACCACTCTGGAGACGTCGATAGAACTCGGTCCGGGCAAACACTCCACCATCCGACATCCGGCCATTCCTCCCCACGTCCACATACAGAAACTCATATGTCGCCTACACCACCGCCATCAACACGATACTATGAAACCCCTTATAGTTATAATAGTATGACCCCGAATGGGGTGGTGGGACGATGTGGATGTGTTTCCCATTAATTGCCCCTCCACAGTTGGTAAAGTCCCAATGGTCGGCAAAGTGGGATGCCACTGTTTGCCATTCCTGTGGCATTGAAGGAAACTGTGGAGTCAAACAAAAACATAAAAATTAGTCATTTTGCACATAAGCATTGCAAGCAGATTAGACACAAACATTCTTGGCCAACACCAGTATAACATTTTTTTTGAAGGAGTATTAAAAGTCAAAAAATCTCAAGGTCCACTTATCAGATCCCCCCCCCCCCTCTAATGGCCCATGGTAAACATTTTAGGGGGGGGGGGTGTTTTGGACAGGTAACCCTCTCAACTTCATTGAGAGCTGAATGCATAAATAATGTGTGTTACTTTGGCCAGCACCTCCTTACACTGTTGGCAGTCCACTGGACAGGTAAGAAGTATCATAATACAAAAATAGGAATACACACTGTACAAATTGAAGCACATTTTTACATTCTGCAACTAACTAGCAAGATAACAGAAGAACAAAACTTTAAACAGTACCATTTGAAAGTATTCAGACAGGCCCCTGCACTACATGCATCCATAAATCTGACCACAAAAAAAGGTGGGTATAGTGTGTATGGGTTTGGCAAAGACAGCAGATAGAGGATTGGTATCGGTTGACTTAGCGGTTGGGGAGAGGGAGGGTTCCAAATGAGTTTGGGACCCCCAAAAAAAGCCTCTGGCACTCTGCCTGAATTTAAGGACACAAACAACATTTGTACATATTTTAGGGGGTGTTTAGGGTAAAGCACTACAAAGCAGCTGACAAAATACATTGTTAAGTGACTAGGCTAGGTGGATATGGGCCCAGAATAGCATGCTGGGGAGGTTAGTGAAGGCAAATATGCATGAAGGACAAAAAAGAAAGTTTAAAAACTGCCAGCATGCATGAGAACAAATGGAACATTCACAGCATATTACAATCATGGTAATTATGGAATGATGAAAGAAATACAATACATTAGCAAACATGAAATACATAGAATGTGATGTTAAAGGAGAAAACTTGCCCTAATATAGTCCAGGACCTGAATGATGGCAGAACAGGTCTCTGGGATAATGATCCCCAGAGCCTGGGAGGAGATGCCTTTCAAGAACTTGAGGTTCTGCAGGCTTCTCCCAGTAGCCAAGTACCGCAACTTGGCAACTAGCCTCTGTTCAGGAGTGATGGCTTGCCGCATGCAGGTGTCCTGCCTGCTAATATAGTTGGACAGCAAAGCCAATAAACGGTGAAAAATGTCCGTCATCCAGAGATAATTCCTGAAATCATCAGGGTTATTCTCCTGGATCTCCCTCAACAAAGGCATATGAGAGAATTGGTCATGCTGGAGTAACCAATTCTTGGTCCATGAACTCCTCCCCACCCTGTTCATGGACTGGGCTTGGGTCAAAGTAAAAACCCCAACACCAAGCCCCCGCACAGCAAAAACTCTATGACGAGGACGTACCCGCATCATGGCTTCAAAGTGGTCGGCTGGTCAGAACGAACTAAACAGCAAGCACTGAAAAACAGCAAGGCCTGTGAAGAGCGAGCTGAAAATCAGAAACAAGCGGACAAGAACGCACTGAAGATCAAATACGGTACTATAAATAGCACGCACTGACAAACAAATGCGAACTGACTACATGCACTGAAGAACAGATACAAACCCAAAAGCACAAACTGAAGAGCAGCAGCGATCTGAAAAGCACAAGACTGAAAAGTGCGAATCATCTCTCTCACCAAACTTCTACTAACACGAGATAAACACGAGATTAGCAGAAGGAGCCCAAAGGGTGGCGCACTTCGTATTGAACTTCCCTTTTATAGTCCTGTCGTACATTTTGTATGTCACAGCGTTCTTGGCTGTGGGAATTTGGTGTGACCGTGTGTATGCAAGACAAGCTTGAGCGGAATCCCGATGGAAAAACCATCCAAGACTTTTCCGACGAGAATTATGATTGTGTGTATGTGGCATAAGGGGACCCCTAGGCACTATATTTAAAGGAATTTTTATGTTTTATTGTTAATTAATTTAAATCACTGCTTCTGTAAAAATGATCTTTTTTTAAAATGTTGTATCCCCCATGGCAGTACCCAGATCTCCATACCCTTATTATGGCCAATAACTTGCATATAAGCCTTCAAAATGGGGGCTTTTGATTTTTCAAGTATGGGTCCCATAGACTGCAATGGGGTTCGCTGTTCACGTCAGAGCTTTTTGTTCTGTTCAAGCGTTCTGATGCGAAACGAACTGGGGGGATTTTGGCCCATCTCTAACTGGCAAGAATACATGTTTTTAACAAAACTTTGGTCCCACTGACGACTAAGATATTATATATCTAATATTAATTATCTGTCTTCTGAGAACTGTTTATTTTGCCATTCATCCTTATCATTTCCCAGGAATATTGATTTCCTGTGCTTTTGTGGAACAATCCTCTGGACATAATCTTATAAAGCTATACAGGAAATACAAGTATTAATGTTTAAGACGTAACTCTATCCTTCATGCTAACTTCTCCTCTAAAATGATGATCTCATTGATGGAGGTCGGAGGAGGAGTTCTTAACAATGAAGAGACTTAATAACACCCCTCCATCCTCTCATCTCACCATTATCAGGAGGACCTTCTGAGACTCGGCAAAGGGAGAAGGCTTCAACCAGACCAACAACACCGTACACAGAGATTGCAGGTAACACACAAAGCTGGGGAACTAAGCTGAATATGTGTGATTGTTCTGGATAAGGATAAAGATAAGAAAAATCCGATATCTTAATAATTCTTGACTCTAGTCAGTGACCAACAATATTAAAGTCAGAGGTCAGGACAGTCAGGAACCCAACACCCTAGGCTGCATTCACACCTAAGCGCAGCAACTTTAAGTGATTTTCCAGCGTTTTTTCATCTATTTTTATATGTGACTTGCGTGTTTTCATACGTTTTTGAGCTTTGGCTTTTTTTTTTTTAGCCAATAGAGAACACTATTATCTGTTGCATGATTTGTTGCTAGGAATTACAGCTTTTTTAGCTTTTCCATTAGCTTTTATTTCTTTTTTATTATTATTCATTATGTTTTTTTTTTTTCATTTGGGTACTACTATTACTACTATTACTACTTTTAAGTTATTTGTGTATTTATTTTACATTTATTCATATATTATTACTATTTTATTTTTTCCATTTTTTCATTTGAGCAGAAAATTGCGCAAAAACGCGCCACAAAACGCGTGAATGCGCACAAAAACAGGCAAATGGCGCGTTTCCATTATTGAACCTCTCATTTCTATGAGAGGTTCAAGCTACAAAACGCTGAGGTGTGAATGGGGCCTTAAGAAGGAAGGTCACCTCTGAGCTCAGCCACTGCTGGGATAGGAGAAGTGAGGACACTGTGTAAGGATGACTTTTATATCAGGAAACACACTCACTCTTTCAATGCCAAAGGGGGGGTGGTGCTTAATTGTTGACAAAGAAAAACATATGATACATTTATACTCCTGGATATACAGTGCCTTGAAAAAGTATTCACACCCCTTGAAAATTTACATATTTTGTCATGTTACAAGCAAAGACGTAAATGTATTTTATTGGGATTTTATGTAATAGAAAAACACAAATTGGCACATAATTGTGAAGTGGAAGAAAAATGATAAAAGATACAAATATGTGAAAAGTGTGGGAGGGCATTTGTATTCAGCCCCTTTTACTCTGATACCCCTAACTAAAATCTAGTGGAACCAATTGCCCTCAGAAGTCACCTAATTAATAAATAGAGTCCACCTGTGTGTTATTTCATCTCAGTATAAATACAGATGTTCTGTGAAGCCCTCGGAGGTTTGTTAGAGAGCCTTAGTGAACAAAACTGACAGGCCGGGCAAGGAGAACATTCATCAGAGAAGAGCCAAGAGGTCCATGGTAACTCTGGAGGAGCAGCAGAGATCCACAGCTCAGGTGGGAGAATCTGTCCACAGGACAACTATTAGTCGTGTTCTCCACAAATCTGACCTTAATGCTGCGTACACACGGTCGGACTTTTCGTCTACAAAAGTCAGACGGACGCCGATGGACTAAAGCTGTCTGACAATCCGATCGTGTGTGGGCTTCCCCGGACTTTCAGCGGACTTTTCCAGCCTCAAATTTGACGGACTTTAGATTTGAAACATGCTTCAAATCTTTACGTCGTAACTACGCCGGACCCAGAAATCCGCTCGTCTGTGTGCTAGTCCGACGGGCAAAAATCCACTCTAGGGCAGCTATTGGCTCCTGGCTATCAACTTCCTTATTTTAGTCCGGTGTATGTCATCACGTACGAATCCGTTGGACTTTTGTGTGATCGTATGTAGGCAAGTCCGTTCGTAAGAAAGTCTGCCGCAAATCCGCCAAAAGTCCGACAAAAGTCCGTCGACAGTCTGTCGGACAGGCTGTCGGACTTCCGTAGCTGAAAAGTCCAACCGTGTGTACACGGCATTATGGAAAAGTGGCAAAAAGAAAGCCATTGTTGAAAGAAAGCCATAAGAAGTAGGGATCGATCGATATCGTTTTTTCGTTGCTGATACGATACCGATATTTCGGCCACCTCTCTTGCCGATAACTGATATTATTGGCCGATATTTTGCACATGAAAACTTTTCAGAAATAAAATCAATCGTATTAAAAAATGATGTATGAATTGAACATGTTAATGTTTATTAAACATTAAGGGCTCATGCTTCACACCATACCTGGATGTAAACTGATGGGAGAGAAAAACACTCAAAACTGGCATCTCTGTCTGCAGTGCACCATGGTGTGATAAATGAGGTCTAAATGTAAACAACTGGGAAAAATAAAGTGCTTGAAAAACAATAACTTCCTAAATGGCTTCCCAAAACATAGAAAAGGTATAACTGACTGTTATACCCTGTACATACGGTCGGACATTGATTGGACATTCCGACAACAAAATCCATGGATTTTTTCCGACGGATGTTGGCTCAAACTTGTCTTGCATACACACGGTGACGTAAAACACGTACGTCGGGACTATAAACGGGGCAGTAGCCAATAGCTTTTGTCTCTTAATTTATTCTGAGCATGCGTGGCACTTTGTGTGTCGGATTTGTGTACACACGATCGGAATTTCCGACAACGGATTTTGTTGGAAAATTTTATAGCAAGTTCTCAAACTTTGTGTGTCGGAAATTCCGATGGAAAATATGTGATGGAGCCTACACACGGTCGGAATTTCTGACAACAAGGTCCTATCACACATTTTTCGTCGGAAAATCCGACCGTGTGTATGGGGCATATCTGTTGCATGCAGCGCAAAAAGCTAAACAGTGGACAGATCACATAGGGGGAGATTTATTAAAGCTGGAGAGAGCAAAATCTGGTGTAGCTCTGCACAGAAACCAATCAGCTTCCATGTTTTATTGAAAAAAAACTTAACCACTTCAGCCCCAGAAGAATTTACCCCCTTCCTGACCAGAGCACTTTTTGCGATTCGGCACTGCGTCACTTTAACTGACAATTGCGCAGTCGTGCGACGTCAACAAAATTGACGTCCTTTTTTTCCCACAAATAGAGCTTTCTTTTGGTGGTATTTGATCACCTCTGCGGTTTTTATTTTTTGCGCAATAAACAAAAAAAGAGCGACAATTTTGAAAAAAAAGCAATATTTTTTACTTTTTGCTATAATAAATATCCCCCAAAAATATATATAAAAAACTATTTTTTTCCTCAGTTTAGGCCGATATATATTCTTCTACATATTTTTGGTAAAAAAAATCGCAATAAGCGTATATTGATTGGTTTGTGCAAAAGATATAGCGTTTACAAAATAAGGGATAGATTTATGGCATTTTTATTACTAATTTTTTTTTTATTAGTAATGGCGGCGATCAGCAATTTTTATCAGGACTGCGACATTATGACGGACACATCGGACACTTTTGACACTATTTTGGGATCATTGTCATTTATGCAGCAATCAGTGCGTTGATTACTGTGTAAATGACACTGGCAGGGGTTAACCGATAGGGGCGATCGAGGGGTTAAGTGTGTCCTAGGGAGTGATTCTAACTGTGAGGGGGATGGGCTACCTAGGACATGACAGCGATCACTGCTCCCGATGACAGGGAGCAGTAGATCTCTGTCTTGTCACTAGGCAGAACGGGGAAATGCCTTGTTTACATAGTCATCTCCCTGTTCTGCCGCTCCATAACATGATTGCGGCACAATGGCGGGCATCGAGTCCGCGGGTCACGGAGCACGCGGCGGGCACGCACACCCACAATGCCGCTTCTTACCTGTACGCCCATTTGTGCAGCCGTGCCATTGTGTCGACATATATCGCCGTGCACTGGTCGGCAAGCGGTTAATTGAACAAGCTGAAGTTAAAAGCTGAGTGACTGTCTACCATGCACAGCTGCACCAGATTCTGAGTGCTCCAGTTTTAGTAAATCTGCCCCACTGCACTGACACTACTACACTTTCTTCAATACTCCCAGTTATGTAGAACAATATTATAGTGCAGAAAGCATAACATTTCAGCATGTTCACCTGTTAAACTGGTTCTGTTTTTTTTTTTCATCAATTGCTGACACTTTACTGAAAGCAAGCTCACTTGGTGCAGATGAAGGAGGAGCAGAGAGGTATCTTCTAACATGAGAGCAAGTCCTTTGTAGTGTGACTCTTTTCTTTCCACCACTGAAAAGGATCACCACTTCTTCTGTCAATTACTGGTTCCTTCAAATAGAGATGAAGTTCATCATCCAGGCTGATTATTGATGGACATTCAGAAGAATCCTCCGCATGAGGCCCCAATAACACGCTGAACATGGCATCAATTTGACCACGATGAAGATTCTCTTCTGCTCATTGTCTTTTTTGACCTTTGTCTGTTTTCGCAGTATCCTGCTCTTTCACATTAGTAACATGCTCTTCACTTGACCTTTCAGCAGGAACCTCCAGGCTGCTCTTGTTGATCTTCTGCCAGCCATTGTTTTCTCTTGGCTAATACATCATGAGAAGAGAAAGCGTGATGCTTGTATCGAGGATTCAAAAGACATGCAAGCACAACATTTTTATTCTCTTCATGCTTCTCAACGCGTTTGGTGAGGCTGTCCCTCATGACCTACCTTAATGTTTTAATGCCACATGTGTTGGGTCCTTCATTCTCTTGAAGAAGCATCTTCACCACTCTCACACATGGGATGACAGATGTGTCGTAATGACTCACCTCTAGTGTCACTTCCTCTTTGGGGAGGAGGGTCTCAATGACATTGGCTACAATGTCCCACTGATCAGCAGTAGGATAACTATATCCTCCATGTTCGCTTGAATAGATGCTCAGAGCTCTCTTCTGTTCCAGCATTCTTTGCAGCATGTGAAGTGTTGAATTCCAATGTGTTGAAACAGCCTGAATTAGGCTATTTTTGGGTAGGCCAAGGTCTGCCTGAATGCAACTAAGTCTCTTCTTGGCAAGGATTGAATGGTGGAAGTGGCCTGCACACCTCCTCAGCATGCCAATTATATCTATCAAAGCTCTTTGGCTTGACAGACCATCATTTACCACAAGTTGCAGGATGTGTGCCATGCAGCTAAGGTTTGACACTTCAGCAAGCCTCATTCCTTTCACCATGTTTGTGCCGCTGTCACGAAGCACAAGCATCACTCGGTCTTTGTTTATTCTCCAGTCTTGAAGCATGCCTAGAAACATTTCTCTAATGTACTCCCCAGTGTGGGATCCTTGCATCACCTTTGTATTCAACACCAATTGCCTTTTTGTCCATCTGCTGTTAATGAAGTGACATGTAATGCCGCGTACACACGGTCGGACTTTCCGGCATACTTGGTCCGGCGGACCAGAGCCTGCCGGACAATCCGCCCGTGTGTGGGCGCCGGCGGACTTTTCCGACGGACTTCTTCCCAAAAGCCCGCCGGACCTAGATTTGAAACAAGTTTTAAATCTTTCCGTCGGACTCAGTTTCGGGATGAAAGTCCGCTCGTGTGTGTGCTGGACCGACGGAAAGCCCGCTCGTGTGTATGCTGGTCCGACGGACCAGATACTACACGAGGGCAGGGTATTGCATCTCGCGCTCGCTGCAATAGGAAAAACAAATTTTCCTATTGCGGCGAGCGCAGGGCATACCAGGCCCTTAGGTCTGGTATGGATTATAAAGGGAACCCCCGATGCCGAAAAAACGGCGTGGGGTCCCCCCTAAAATCCATACCAGACCCCGATCCGAGCATGCAGCCTCACCGGTCAGGAAAGGGGGTGGGGATGAGCGAGCGCCCCCCCCTCCTAAACCGTACCAGGCCGCATGCCCTCAACATGGGGGTGGGTGCTTTGGGGGAGGGGGGCGCCCTGCGGGCCCCCCCACCCCAAAGCACCTTGTCCCATGTTGATGAGGACAAGGGCCTCTTCCCGACAACCCTGGCCGTTGGTTGTCGGGGTCTGCGGGCGGGGGGCTTATCGGAATCTGGGAGCCCCCTTTAATAAGGGGGCCCCCAGATGCTGGCCCCCCACCCTATGTGAATGAGTATGGGGTACATGGTACCTCTACCCATTCACCTAGGGAAAAAGTGTAAGTAATAAAACACACTACACAGGTTTTTAAAATATTTTATTAAACAGCTCCGGGTGGGGGGGTCTTCTTCCGGCTTCGGGGGTCCCTCCGCTTCATCTTCTCCTGGCGTCCGGTTGGTTCTTCTCCGCTCTCTTCTCCCGGTGTTCCAGTTCTTCGGCCGGCTCCTCCGCTGTCTTCAGGTAGCTCTCTTGCCAGCAAAGGTCCGGGCTTCTGGGCTTCTTCTCTTCTCTTCTCCAGATGTTGACACGACGCTCTCTCCGGCTGGACTGCTCTCCGAGGGCTGCGTTGTGACTTATATAGGTGGAGACCCCGCCCCCTTTTGATGTCACAGTCCCTGGGCACTTGTTGACCACGCCCCCTAAAACGTCACAGTCCCAGCATGCCCAGGGACTGTGACATCAAAAGGGGGCGGGGTCTCCACCTATATAAGTCACAACGCAGCCCTCGGAGAGCAGTCCAGCCGGAGAGAGTGTCGTGTCAACATCTGGAGAAGAGAAGAGAAGAGAAGAAGCCCAGAAGCCCAGAAGCCCGGACCTCTGCTGGCAATAGAGCTACCTGAAGACAGCGGAGGAGCTGGCCGAAGAACTGGAACACCGGGAGAAGAGAGCGGAGAAGAACCAACCGGACGCCGGGAGAAGATGAAGCGGAGGGACCCCCGAAGCCGGAAGAAGACCCCCCCACCCGGAGCTGTTTAATAAAATATTTTAAAAACCTGTGTAGTGTGTTTTATTACTTACACTTTTTCCCTAGGTGAATGGGTAGGGGTACCATGTACCCCATACTCATTCACATAGGGTGGGGGGCCGGCATCTGGGGGCCCCCTTATTAAAGGGGGCTCCCAGATTCCGATAAGCCCCCCGCCCGCAGACCCCAACAACCAACGGCCAGGGTTGTCGGGAAGAGGCCCTTGTCCTCATCAACATGGGGACAAGGTGCTTTGGGGTGGGGGGGGCCCACAGGGCGCCCCCCTCCCCCAAAGCACCCACCCCCATGTTGAGGGCATGCGGCCTGGTACGGTTCAGGAGGGGGGGCGCTCGCTCGTCCCCACCCCCTTTCCTGACCGGCAAGGCTGCGTGCTCGGATCGGGGTCTGTATTGGATTTTAGGGGGGACCCCACGCCGTTTTTTCGGCGTCGGGGGTTCCCTTTATAATCCATACCAGACCTAAGGGCCTGATATGCCCCGCGACGGGGCTCGCAAGGTGTCAATCTCGCCAATAAAAGCGGCAAGATTGACATCCTTTTCTAGTCCCGTCGCACCTGAGTCACGTTCAAAATGAACGGACTTGTCCGTGTGTGGGCAAGTCCGTTCATTCTGAAAGTCCGCCGTAACTCCGGCGAAAGTCCGTCGGAAAGACGGGCGGACTTAGCCCGCCAGAAAGTCCGGGCGTGTGTGGGCAAGTCCGTCCGTTTTAAAGTCCGGCGCACCTGGCAGGCAAAGTCCGTCGGAAAGTGTGCCGGACCAAGTAGGATAGAAAGTCCGACCGTGTGTACGCGGCATTAGACTCATTAGTGACTCTGTTGGTCCTGACCAGCAGTCAGTCGGGAATGAGAGCGAGTTGCCAGTATGCTCTGGTTGCAGCATTGCCTTTACTTTCTCAACTACCTTTTGGTGAATCTTTCCCAGCATTTCGGTTTGGTAATACTTTTCACTCTTCAGTGGGTACCTTGGCTCAGCTATGGACATCAACCGCTGAAATCCAGAGTCAGACACCATTGTAAATGGCTGGTTATCTGTAACCATCATCTCTGTGATTGCTTTGTCCAGCTGTTGGGATCTTCCATCTGAATTTAGCCACTTAGCTTTTTTCTGAAACATATCTTTTATTGTTGTTTGGTGGGATTGTGGTATTTTACTTTGTGATTCAGTTTGTTTTCTCTGCGCTTCATTATATAATTTAACATGATGAACTCTTAGATGGGCCCAAAGATTTGACGTATTTTTGATTTTTGCAGTTGTTGATCCCATGCTCACATTGTTTGTGCATGTGTTGCACACTGCTTCTTTTCCTGGAGATGTTTCAGAAGAGAAATAGTCCCAGATCACAATTTTACTTTTTCTCTCTGCATCCATCTGCATTGAAATTTAAACTTAAAGATTAAGGTTAAAAATGGCAGGCACCCTGCTGTGGGTGGCTTGCTGGCTGACACCTTGCTGTGCGTGGCTTGCTGGCTGGCACCCTGCTGTGTGTGGGCTTGCTGGCTAGCACCCTGCTGTGTGTGGGCTTGCTGGCTGGCACCCTGCTGTGGGTGGGCTTGCTGGCTGGCACCCTGCTGTGGGCTTGCTGGCTGGCTGGCAGCCTGCCGTGGGTGGGCTTGCTGGCTGGCAGCCTGCCGTGGGTGGGCTTGCTGGCTGTCAGCCTGCTGTGGGTGGGCTTGCTGGCTGGCAGCCTGCTGTGGGTGGGCTTGCTGGCTGGCTGGCAGCCTGCTGTGGGTGGGCTTTCTGGCTGGCACCCTGCTGTGGGTGGGCTTTCTGGCTGGCACCCTGCTGTGGGTGGGCTTGCTGGCTGGCACCCTGCTGTGGGTGGGCTTGTTGGCTGGCACCCTGCTGTGGACTTTCTGGCTGGCACCCTGCTGTGGGCTTTCTGGCTGGCACCCCGCTGTGGGTGGCTGGCTGGCACCCTGCTGTGGGTGGGCTTGCTGGCTGGCACCCTGCTGTGGGTGGGCTTGCTGGCTGGCACCCTGCTGTGGGTGGGCTTGCTGGCTGGCACATTGCTGTGAGCTTGCTGGCTGGAACCCTGCTGTGAGTGGCTGGCACACTACTGTGGGTTGACTTGCTGGCTGGCACCCTACTGTGGGTGGGCTTTCTGGCTGGCACCCTGCTGTGTGTGGGCTTGCAAGCTGGCACCCTGCTGTGGGTGGGATTGCTGGCTGGCACCCTGCTGTGGGTGGGCTTTCTGGCTGGCACCCTGCTGTGGGCGGACTTGCTGGCTGGCAGTGGCACCCTACTGTGGGTGGCTTTCTGGCTGCCACCCTGATTTGGGTGGCTGGCTAGCACCCTACTGTGGGTGGCTTGCTGGCTGACTGGCCTCTTTCTGTGGGTGGGTGGCTGCTGGAATGGCTGGCACCTTGTTGTGGGTGGCCTTGGTGGTATCTTGCTGTGGGTGGCTGCTGGCTGGCCTGGCTGGCACCTTGCTGTGGGTGGCTGCTGGCTGGCCTGGTTGGCACCTTGCTGTTGGTGGCTGCTGGCTGGCCTGGCTGGCACCATTATGGGGGTGGGTGGCTGCTGGCTGGCCTGGCTGGCACCTTGATGGGGGTGGGTGGTTGGCAGCTGGCTGGCCTAGAACCTTGCTGTGGGTGGGTGGCTGCTGGCTGGCATCAGTGGCCTGGCACCTTACTGTGGGTGGGTGGCTTTCTGCTGGCTGGCATGTCCGTCCATCCTAGTGTCGATGCGAGGCAAGGGTGGCTGTCAGACTCCATAGGCCCAGTGCGTGGAGGTTTAAAGATGTTGTGTGCATGTCCCGCATGCTCCTGCACACTGGCTTCACACTCTGCAGGCTTCTAGACCCCAAATAGATGGCCGCGGCCCACAAAGACCAATATCGGTAATATCGGTCTAGTTTGCGACCGATACAGATTTTTGTGAAAATGCTGATATCGGCCTGCAATAATTGGTCGTACCGATAATCGATTGATCCCTAATAAGTCCCATATGGGGGACACAGCAAACATGTAGAAGAAGGTGCTCTGGCCAGATGAGATCAAAATTGAACTTTTTGGCCTAAAAGCAAAACACTATGTGTGGCGGAAAACTAACACTGCACATCACCCTGAACACACCATCCACACCGTGAAACATGGTGGTGGCAGCATCATGTTGTGGGAATGATTTTCTTTGGCAGGGACAGGGAAGCTGGTCAGAGTTTATGGGAAGATGGATGGAGCCAAATACAGGGCAATCTTAGAAGAACACCTGTTAGAGTCTTGCAAAAAAAAAGGACAATGACCCTAAACAAACAGCCAGAGGTACAATGGAATGGTTTAGATCAAAGCATATTCATGTGTTAGAATGGCCCACTCAAAGTCCAGACCTAAATCCAAATGAAAATCTGTGGCAAGACTTGAAAATTGCTGTTCACAGACGCTCTCCATCCAATCTGACAGAGTGCGAGCAATTTTGCAAAGTAGAAAGTGGCAAAAATGTCCCTCTCTAGATGTGCAAAGCTGGTAAAGACATCCCCAAAAAGACTTGCAGCTGTAATTGCAGTGAAAGGTGGTTATTCAAAGTATTGACTCAGGGGGGCAAATACAAATGCCCCCACACTTTTCACATATTTATTTGTAAAAACAATTTGAAAACAATTTATCATTTTCTATTCACTTAAGAATTATGTGTCACTTTGTGTTGGTCTATCACCTAAAATCCCAGTAAAATACATTTACATTTTTGGTTGTAACATGACAAAATGTGGAAAATTTCAAGGGGTATGAATACTTTTTCAGGGCACTGTAGTCCCGAGGAGGCAATATAACTGTGAAATGCATAGACATATCAGGATAAAGCATTGTTATAAGACATATTTTTATTGTGCATGTTTTATATTATTTTGTGAGACATTTTTATCGATGTGTATTAATACAAAATTTGGGGTTTTATTTAATTAACCACTTCAAAACAAGACAACCACTACAAGTTTAAATCAGTATTTTTTTGCTAGAAAATTACTTAGAACTCCAAAACATTATATATATTTTTTTAGCAGAGACTCTAGAGAATAAAATGGCGTCATTGCAATATTTTATGTCACACTGTACTTGCGCAGCAGGCTTTCAAACTAAATTTTTTTTGGAAAAAATACACTTAAAAAATACTAAACAGTAAAGTTGGCCAGATTTTTTTGTATGATATGAAAGATAATGTTACGCCGAGTAAATAGATACCTAACATGTCACGCTTTAAAACTGTGGAATGGCGACAAACTGCGGTACTTAAAAATCTTCATAGGCGATGGTTTAAAAATTTTAATGGTTACCTGTTTAGAGTTCCAGAGGAGGTCTGTAAATCACATGTGTAATGTGAACATTGTTTACATTTATGGGCATGATTTACGTATGTGCCATTGGCTGCTGAGTAAACCAGAAGTGACATTGTGACGTCGCTTCCAGGTTACTACATCAGAGACCTGTTTTATTTTTTTGGGGGTCTCCAGCCAGCCCGGGGACATTCCCGCTGGTCGTTTGGGTCTCTCTGTGGGAAAATTGATCTTTTGCTGACCACTGCATCATCACAGCGCTCCCTATTTATGGAGTCGTCCCAGCAGGGCAGATGTGTGAAGATCTCGCTAGTCTCAGTGATGGTGTCCTTTATTGGTGACAGTCGGTGTGGTGGGCCCTTCACTACAATGATTCCACTGTCAGTGTGACAAGTCCTGTTTGTTTATGTTGAACAGGGTTTCTCAACCAGGGTTTCATGAATCCCTAGGGTTCCTCTAAAGGTGACTAGGGGTTCCTTGAGCAATGAGCAATTTTTGCCTCTCAGATAAGTTTTCATTGACCCCATTGAACTTTTTAGCAATCTATAAGGTGGTAATTCTTCCCAAGGATTAAACAGACACTATAGGGCACATCAATAGTGCAATATATTAAAAGTGAACCTGTTAATTTTAGCATATATTAAAGTGCTCCAGTGCATAAGCAATATATATCCTGTCTTAACAATAAAGTGAATCTAGTGCAACAAATCAAATGTCCTCAAATGATTATGAAGAAAACACACAAAAATCTTCTTAGTAGATCCAATCACCACATAATAAAGTGCACATGCTTTCTTATTCGTGCTTCACCCGAAGTGGTATATCAAAGCGCTCACCAGAAAGTAGTGGCCACAGAGTGACCCTCAGGCACGAAAAACTATATATCATCAAAGGTAACTTTTCCGGATACCCTGGCATAAGGACTCCAATCTCCAGTCATCAGGAATGTATTGTATATAACTTCTATATCTGAGCCTCGGTGCATCAATGCATCAACCCAATCTGCAAAAGGTGGCTCCCCATGAAAGCCATAAAGCTTGGATAGTGTAAAAACATCTTTATTCCAAATAAACTAAGCATCCAAGCAAATGTGAAGGTACAGAACGAAAACCAGACTGGGATACAGCTGAGGAGGAGAAGCAGAGACTGAGCGGTACCTGGTGTTCTATGTGTACTTGAATAGCGTCTCGGCTTGCATTCCAGCTGATCCAGGAACGGAGGACTCGTGAGTGTATGTCGAGCCTCCCTTTCAATACATTTCACGCTGTGCGCGCGTCTTCAGGAACTGAGCTCGGCGCCATTTTACTGGAGCCTAAATAGTATTGCCTTCATTGTAATTGGTCAGAAAAAACAAACAGCTGCCTAACAAGAAAAACGTTTCTGTAAAGCAATGAAAAATAATGATAATTTGCAGAGGAAAGAAACCTCCTCAGCTGTAACCTTACAAAACATCATATTTATATGTAAAAATGGATGGTAATAAATCAATAGAAAGAACATATGTATACAAACACATCCATATAGCTGATGTTCCACATCGGTGAAAAATAAACTATATATATACCGTATATACCGTATATACATATATACGGTATATACGGTATATACTAATATATATATATATATATATATATATATATATATATATATACATATATATATATATATATATATATATATATATATATATATATATATATATATACCCATGCCCCTGCAGTATTCCTGCTAAATCTCATATCATAAAACCAATCCAATAGCCATATGCATTAAAAGGCACTATGGAAATACAACCAATTACCATTCCCCATAAATATATCCATCACAATAAACTACACATACCCAGGCAATTAATAGACCATATACATATGTATACATAAACACTAGGGATGAGCCGAACACCCCCCTGTTCGGTTCGCACCAGAACATGCAAACAGGAAAAAAGTTAGTTCGAACACACAAACACCGTTAAAGTCTATGGGACACGAACATGAATAATCAAAAGTGCTAATTTTAAAGGCTTATATGCAAGTTATTGTCATAAAAAGGGTTTGGGGACCCGGGTCCTTCCCCAGGGGACATGGATCAATGCACGGTGACTTGATGGGACTTCATCACGGGGAATGCCACAGGGAAGTCCCGTCATGTCCTGTGCATCAGAGGGGGGCGGGGTCACCGGGTGGCCCCCAGTTATGTAGCCTCCCTGGCGGTTTTCCCGAGTGTGGCTCGGGGTTAAAATTCAGGACCATTAGCGGTAACCCCGAGCCACACTCGGGATTACATCACAGGATCCTGGTGTGGCTTTACTTACCTTGTCCCCAGGATCCTGCGATGTCCCCCGCAGTGTCCGTGGGCTCCGTCCTCCTCCGAAGCCTCTCCTTGCCAGGCTCCGTTCCCTGTGAGCGTCGCGATGCACGGGGGCGGAGCATGGCGGCAAATTAAAAAAAAAAAGTAAAAATCATAACACATACAGTACTGTAATCTTACAGATTACAGTACTGTATGAAATGATTTCACATCCCTTTTGTCCCCAGTGCTTTGGCCCATGCCCTGCATGCAGTTTTATATGATATATACTTCTCTTTATGCCTGGAAACTGGAGATTGTCCATAGCAACCAAAAAGTGTCCCTTTACGTCAAAAGTGGCTTTAGACCAGCTAGAAAACAGCGATAGTAAATTAGAACACTTGCAGAATTGAGCGATAGTGAATCGTGGGGAAATTTATTTTATTACTATTTATTTTTATTTTTTTTAATTATTTATTTGTATTTATTATATTATAATTTATGTTTTTGTGTTTCAAACTTTATCATACCAGGGATATCTACTAGACTCTTGTTTGGACAAATTTAAGTGTGTTAATATTAAGAATTGCAGACCTACAATATAAAACGCCAAATTCCCATGCAAAATAATTGTACCGCTTTCAGCACCTAAAATCCGAAATAATCATACCGCCAGGGAGGTTAAGAACCGTCAGAAGAGAAGACGCGTCACACAGCGGGAGCCTCCCCCCATGCCATGGGTGCGGAGCGGCCCAAGGAGAAGAAGATAGACGACGCCGCGGAGGAGATGCTGGAGGAGAACAGAAGAGCCAGAAGAACCAGAAGAAGAAGAAGAAGATGAAGGAAGATAGAAGAAAGAAGAAGCATTTAAATAAAGAAATTGTCAAAAACTGTCTCTTGTCATTTTTAACATTTTTGACACTTTTTTAATGAAATGGTACCATTTCACACAGGGGGGACTGGGATCTGGGGGTCCCCTTGTTAAAGGGGGCTTCCAGATTCCGATAAGCTCCCCACCCGCAGACCCCCACAACCACCGGCCAGGGTTGTGGGGATGAGGCCCTTGTCCTCATCAACATGGGGACAAGGTGTTTTGGGGGCTACCCCAAAGCACCCTCCCAATGTTGAGGGCATGTGGCCTAGTACGGTTCAGGAGGGGGGGGCGCTCTCTCGTCCCCCCCTCTTTTCCTGCGGCCTGCCAGGTTTCATGCTTGGCTAAGGGTCTGGTATGGATTTTTGGGGGGACCCCACACCGTTTTTTTTTTCATTTTGGCATGGGGTTCCCCTTAAAATCCATACCAGACCTGAAGGGTCTGGTATGGAATTTAGGAGGACCCCCACGTCATTTTTTTTAAACATTTTGGCTGGGGTTCCCCTTAATATCCATACCAGACCTGAAGGGCCTGGTGTGGAATTTAGGGGGACCCCCACGTAATTTTTTTTTTTTTAATTTTGGTTTGGGGTTCCCCTGTGAAGAATTCCCATGCCGTTTTTATCAATGAACTTCTATGTGTATTGTCGGACCGGCAATGCAATAGCCGCGAGTAGTTTTAAATGACTTTTTTCCTTTGAAATGTCATTTTGCTGTCAGACTGCTATAAACACGGGAAACATGCGCCCCTTTACAGGCATACTATAGACACCCCCCAGCTACGAATTTTAAAGGGATATTACACCTTTATTGTTTGACTTTAAGCATTATTAAAATCACTGCTCCTAAAAAAACGGCCATTTTTAAAACTTTTTTTTGCATTGATCCATATCCCCTGGGGCAGGACCCAGGTCCCCAAACACTTTTTATGACAATAACTTGCATAATAACTAAGCCTTTAAAATTAGCACTTTTGATTTCTCCCATAGACTTTTAAAGGGTGTTCCGCGGCATTCGAATTTGCCGCGAACACCCCAAATTGTTCGCTGTTCGACGAACTTGCGAACAGCTAATGTTCGAGTTGAACATGAGTTTGACTCAAACTCGAAGCTCATCCCTAATAAACACTATTTAATAAATCCCCAAGAACATATATATGATTATATGAAACAAAAATAAATATATTTATGTATACTAAATTAAGAATATACACAAACATATATAACTTAAATAAAATAATTAATCAGGGGCAGATCCAGAGCCTAGTCTCAGAAGGGGCACTGCCAGAAAATACGTTGTTTTTGGGGGCAATTTATCGGGGGAAATGGCTGGTGTTGGCGCTTCAATGATCACGGCTTCATGGTTGATATGGTGTCAGGATGATTGAAGCGCATTATTTCTATTATAACATTGTAATATAAAATGAAATCATTCAGCTCACCATAATGCAGAAACAGTGGGAGCCCTGAGTGTGTCACTTGCCACCGTCACCTGCCACCAGATGCAAATTGTCACTTGCCACGTCGCCTGT
Source organism: Lithobates clamitans (assembly GCA_037952925.1). Classification (NCBI taxonomy): domain Eukaryota; kingdom Metazoa; phylum Chordata; class Amphibia; order Anura; family Ranidae; genus Lithobates; species Lithobates clamitans. The sequence goes on from JBBGZY010001494.1 coordinate 1,038,653, forward strand.
CACCAGATGCAGATTGCCACTTGCCATGTCACCTGCCATACGTTGCGGATTGTCACTTGCCACGTCACCTGCCACTCATTGCGGTTTGTCTCTTGCTGTGTCACTTTCCTGCTAAGGTGGTCTCTTGCTGTGTCCCAGAGTCAGGCAGCAGATTACCAGTCAGACAGCAGAGAGATGATGTCATCTCTCTGCTTCCCACGGCTGCCTGCCCAGTGAGGGTGGAACTGCACTGCAGGGATGCAGGGGGGTGCTGGGCAGTTAAAGATGATGTCATCTCTCTGCTCCCCCACCCGCTGGCTCCTTGATTGGCCAGCTGTTCTCTCACCCACCAAGTTGCCCAGCTGCTCACCCACCGAGCCTCCCGCGTGCTCACTAACTGAGCCGGTGGACAGCCCGGTCCGCCCGCTCTCTCACCCGTGGAGCCGCCCGCCTGCCCACTCACTCACTCACCTGAATTCTCGGGAGGGGCAATTGCCCCGTTGCCCCCCCTGTATCCGCCCCTAGAAGACATACTGCATGGGGAGACACTGGAATCTAGGGTTGCCACTTTTTCTTCAAGCCAAACCCAAACACTTTAGCGGTGCACAGTATTTTTTTAGTATACACTGTAGGATTGTAATAGACCTAGGACACCTTTGGGCACTCCAAAGAGAATAGTAATGCGGCGTACATAGTGCCCCCTCACCCTCCCTTCAAGCCCTGTTCTTAGCCACATTCCTGTCTGAATAATATGTCCAGGTTTCAGGTGGACTGAAACCCAGACACATGATTCAAAACGCGGACTGCCCGGCTGAATCCTGAACAGGTGGCAACCCAACTGGGATCCCCACTTCCCACCCATAGACCGTCATATGACGTCCTGGACTTTGAGTGGAGATATTGGGATGATGGGTGCAGCTGCAGGCATCATTCAGATATAATTCTTTTCTGCCGGCAAATCCCTGCACCGTAAACACATTCATAGTGGGTGTTCAGCTGCTTGATTGTTTTTACAGGCGATGAGAGGGGATGTACCCCTCCTCCTGCCACCCTCCGGTGCTTCTACCGGCTCGCCAGTGCGATCGGTGAGCCGGAGCATGAATCTGCTAGCGGCAGAAGTTTACTATAGAGCTGACCGCGGACCAACCATCTCTATGACCTTTGGAGGCCGGGTGCAACGTTATGATGTCCTGTCCAGCATCAGCAGATGTAAACGCTGCTGTGTTTTTAGCTGGAAAGGTCTCAGGCTTTCCAGCATAGAGGAGAAATGTGGGGACTTATGACCTCAGATCTCTCCATAAAGAGGACCTGTCATGCCCTATTCCTATTACAAGGGATGTTTACATTCCTTGTAATAGGAATAAAAGTGTTAAAAAAATTAAGGGAGAGTGTAAAAATAAAAGAATAAAAAACAAACATTACATTTTATTTTAAAAAGCGCCCCATCCCTGCATGCTTGCACGCAGAAGCGAACACATACGTACGTCGCACCCACATATGTAAACGGCGTTCAAGCCATACATGTGAGGTATTGCCGTGAATGTTAGTGAGAGCAATACTTCCAGCACAAGACCTCCTGTGTAGCTCTAAACTGGTAACCTGTAAACATTTTTAAAGCGTAGCCTATGGAGAGTTTTAAGTATCAAAGTTTTGCGCCATACTACAAGTGTGTGTAATTTTAAAGCATGACATGTTGGGTATTTATTTACTCGGCGTAACATCATCCTTCACAGTATACAAACAAAATAGGGCTAACTTTAGTGTTTTGTTTTTTAATTCATTTTTTACTCCCAAAAAATTGCGCTTGAAAAGTTGTTGCGCAAATGCCGTGTGACATAAAAAGTTGCAACAACCATCATTTTATTCCTTAGGGTCTCTGCTAAAAAAAAAAAAAAAAGATATATAATGTTTGGGGCTTCTGAGTAATTTTCTTGCAAAAAAAATGACAATTTTTAAATGTAGGAGCAAAGTGGCTTGGGACGGAGGTGGTTAAGTAAGACATTCATTTTTTTAATCATTTTATATGTTCTCAGGAAGATGGAGCTGAGTGTTCTGGTGTTGCTGTTGGTGATCCCCGTATCTCTTGCACAGGAAGGTAGGTGATAAATCCTGCTCACACTTACTGTTAGTGGAAATCAGCGTTGTATAATATTCAGATTCTTCTCCGCTTTTCTATTTCTCCTTTATTTAAAGAGGTTCCACAAGGAAGATCTGAGCTCTTTCCATTGGATGCTCTGCTAACTGAATGACTGCCCTTAGATCACTGAGTTCTATAGGAGAGTCGGGGGGCTGGGTGAGGTCTAAGCCATGACCTTCAGCCCTACAGAGAAAGATGGCTTGTTAGGGGTGGAGGCAGGGCTGGTGCAAGGATTTTTTACACCCTAGGTGAAACTTCATTTTGCCCCCCCAGCCCCACCCCTGGCTCCACCCCCTTTGCCCTGCCCATGTATACCCCACCTTTTTAATGAAGCACCCATCAAATGCAGCCTCATCAGCGCCCATCAAATGCAGCCTCACCAGCACCCATCAAATGCAGCTTCACCAGCGCCCATCAGATGCACCCTCACCAGCGTCCATCAAATGCAGCCTCATCAGCATCCATCAAATGCAGCCTCACCAGCGCCCATCAAATGCAGCCTCATCAGCGCCCATCAAATGCAGCCTCACCAGCACCCATCAAATGCAGCCTACCAGTGCCCATAAATTAATGTTTGCTTGCTTCCATTCATTCGAGAGTTGGGACACAGACACAGTCCTCCGCCTCCGCCTGCTGATGCTGAGACTTAGTTACTTGTTGCAGAGAGAAAAGATTAGGAACACCAGTGGATAGGCGCCCTAGGCAGCAGTGCACCATAGGTGGCTGCCTAGTTTGCCTAGTGGTAGCACCAGCCCTGGGTGGAGGTGTCACAGATGTCCATGTGGATCACTCAGTACTTAGTCTGAAAAGCGTGGTGGACATTTTTTGATAGGAAAAATGCTTGGACATACTGCTCGGACCATATTGGGGGCTTTCAAATTGCAAGTATATCTCTGATAGGACAAAAAATTCACAATCACAACTGATCTAATAAAATCTATGAAACTTTATTTGAAATAAATTAAAATAAGTATTAAAAACCAAAGTATTAGTCATCTTTCCTCTGTAACATCCATAGTCATCTGCCTATTCACCCATACATTATCAACTCCGGTCAATATCTATCTATCTACTGTATCTACACTATATTAACAAATTTGAGTTAACATTGCTATAGATTCACTATGTGCAAGTTTGTGATTTGTTGTCCATTTTGCTATCATAGCGCTCTTATGCCTATGCATTTATCTGTTTGTTGATTTGCACCTTACTACATTGAATTGCCTTAATACATTCAACTGATTTACTGTTAAGCTGCTTGTGGCCTTATTCTCATGCTTTCTTATGCCCCGTACACACGGTCGGATTTTCCGACGGAAAATGAGTGATAGGATCTTGTTGTCGGAAATTAATTAATAATTCCGACCGTGTGTAGGCTCCATCACACATTTTCCATCAGATTTTACGACACACAAAGTTTGAGAGCAGGATATAACATTTTCCAACAACAAAATCCGTTGTCGGAAATTCCGATCGTGTGTACACAAATCCGACGGACAAAGTGCCACGCATGCTCAGAATAAATAAAGGGATGAAAGCTTTTGGCCACTGCCCCGTTTATAGTCCCGACATACGTGTTTTACGTCACCGCGTTCAGAACGATCGGATTTTCCGACAACTTTGCGTGACCGTGTGTATGCAAGACAAGTTTGAGCCAACATCTGTCGGAAAAAATCCTAGGATTTTGTTGTCGGAATGTCTGAACAAAGTCCGACCGTGTGTACGGGGCATAAGAGTGGTAGCCTGCTAACACTTAAATCCACAGGTGCCAATGGTCTTCAGTATACGACCAAGTGTGTCAGTGGGGACTGTGCAGTTTAGAGAGTCATGGCAGAACGGAGGATCCACCATTACCAGTGACTTCTTTGGGGGCAACCCTACATAAACAAAGGATTTTTTGTCATACTTATTCTGCTCCAGCTTGGCTCAATGTACAGTGCCTTGAAAAGATATTCACACCCCTTGAAACTTTCCACATTTTGTCATGTTACAACCAAAAACGTAAATGTATTTGTTGGAATTTTATGTGGAATATATGATAGACCAACACAAAGTGACACATAATTGTGAAGTCTAAGGAAAATGATAAATGGTTTTCAATTTTTTTTTTACAAATAACTATGTGAAAAGTGTGGGGGGAGGATGCATTTCTATTCAGCCCCCTTTACTCTGATACCCTTAACTAAAATCTAGTGGAACCGATTGCCTTCATAAGTCACCTAATTAGTAAATAGTGTCCACCTGTGTGTAATTTAATCTCAGTATAAATGAAGCTGTTCTGTGAAGCCCTCAGAGGTTTGTTAGAGAATGTTGGTGAACAAACAACATCATGAAGGCCAAGGAACACGCCAGACAGGTCAGGGATACAGTTGTGGACAAGGATAAAGCAGGGTTAGGTTATAAAAAAAAATATCCCAAGCTTTGAACATCTCATGGAGCACTGTTCAATCCATCATCTGCAAATGGAAAGAGTATGGCACAACCGCAAACCTACCTAGACATGGCTGTCCACCTAAACTGACAGGCAAGGAGAGCTTTCATCAGCCAAGATGCCCATGGTAACTCTGGAGGAGCTTCAGAGATCCACAGCTCAGGTGGGAGAATCTGTCCACAGGACAACTATTAGTCGTGCTATCCACAAATCTGACCTTTATGGAAGAGTGACAAGAAGAAAGACATTGGTGAAAGAAAGCCATGAGAAGTCCCGTTTGCAGTTTTGCGAGAAGCCATGTGGGGGACACAGCAAACATGTGGAAGAAGGTGCCCTGGTCAGATGAGACCAAAATTTTAATTTTTGGCCTAAAAACAAAACGCTATGTGTGGCGGAAAACTAACCATGCACATCATCCTGAACACACCATCCCCACGTGAAACATGGTGGTGGCAGCAGCATGTTGTGGGGATGCTTTTCTTCAGCAGGGACAGGGAAGCTGGTCAGAGTTGATGGGAAGGTGGATGGAGCCAAATACAGGACAATCTTAGAAGAAAACCTGTTAGAGTCTGCAAAAGACTTGAGACTGGGGCGGAGGTTCACCTTCCAGCAGGACAACGAACCTAAACATACAGCCAGAGCTACAATGGAATGGTTTAGATCAAAAGGTTTGTACACCTACATCGTAGTGCAGGATTGGAGCAGCCCCCTTGCACTTTTTAGGCAGAAATGGTCATAAAGATAATTTTATAGTAAAAGGCAATATAATGGCATTTTTATTAATACAAAACATAAAATCTTGTTTATATATAGACATAGCCAACAAGGCAAATGATGGTTTAGATCAAAGCATATTCATGTGTTAGAATGGCCCAGTCAAAGTCCAGACCTAAATCCCATTGAGAATGTGTGGCGAGACTTGAAAATTGCTGTTCACAGACGCTCTCCATCCAATCTGACAGAGCTTGAGATATTTTGCAAAGAAAAATGGGCAAAAAATGTCCCTCTCTAGATGTGCAAAGCTGGTAGAGACATCCCCAAAAAGACTTGCAGCTGTAATTGCAGCGAAAGGCAGTTCTACAAAGTATTGACTCCGGGGGGCGCTATACAAATGTACCCCACACTTTTCACATGTTTATTTGTAAAAAAAAAAATTGAAAACCATTTATCATTTTCCTTCCACTTCTCAATTATGTGTGTTGGTCTATCACATAAAATCCCAATAAAATATATTTACGTTTGTGGTTGTAACATCTTCTGGGTGCTCCTCCAGCAGCTTCTTCTCTGCACACTGACCATGGGGTCACTTGCTCAGCATCGCTTCCATTCATAGAAAACCTTGTTTTCCAATGAGAATAAGGCATTCTGTTATTGAGTGAGGTGGAGAACATGATCCCACTGCCCCTCTTCTCAACCTCGTCTAATCAAAGAACAGCTTGTGTTCACTGAGAAAAAATACATGGTGTGATATGAATGACAGAGGTTCTGAGTAATTCCCTTCTGTGGTCAGTTTTTAGAGGGGAAGCCACTCACACAAAACTCGGAAGATCGCTGCTATCACTGTATATAGTGCTGGCTACTACAGTGATTTCCAGTATCCTCAGCAGCTCTCCAGGGATCAGATATGGGTACTTATATTGAACCAGACAGGACTTATGTAAGAATGCAAAAAATATAATTTCTGGAGTTCAGATTGAATGTTATATGGTAACTTGCAACCATTAATATCATAATGTCGAAGGAGAAAGGGCAACGAAAGTGGGACTTTAATTGAAGCACCGGGTAGCAAAGGATAAATAGGTTGAACAAAAGGAATTTTATTGATGTGGTAATATAAACATACATAAATGGTTGATATCAGGTACATAATAACACAGTAATAACAATAGCCATAATAACAAAAAACGTAACCGCTAGAGTAAGAAGTCAAAGGATGGACATGATAAAAAGCAGTAAACAATTTAAATGGCAATGATGTCTCAATGGAGACCATAACAAAATTCCGTGGTTCAACCCAATCCAGATTAGATGAAATCGTCAATATGAGGTAAAGCCTGCAGGACCTGTGGCCTCACTAGACCTGACGAGGTAGACATTGTATAATAACTTTAAAAAAGGGTGTAGATAGGTAAAGACACGGCATTATAAATCTCTACGCATTTCGTGGCTGATACGCCACTCATCAGGAGCATGCGTGTGGTAAAGGTAATCTAAAATAAAAGAATATATATAAGATGATAAATAGTAATTGTAGACCTAAGAAGGGGTTAGGTGACAACCCCAATGGCACCAAGGTGCATACTTACTAACTAGAGTTCAATGGCTGGTGACGCGGCGGTGAGGCGCCAAAGGTATCCGGAGTTAAATCCAACCGGGGGCCGTGGCGGGCAGCTCAACTGGGGACAACACTCCGTAGGCATCTTGTCCTTGTTGTCCCCTGTTGGACTGGCCACCACGGCCCCTGGTTGGAGGTAACTCCGGATACCTTTGGCGCCTCACCGCTGCATCACCAGCCATTGAACTCTAGTTAGTAAGTATGCACCTTGGTGCCATTGGGGTTGTCACCTAACCCCTGTTTAGGTCTACAATTACTATGTATCATCTTATATATATTCTTATATTTTAGATTACCACGTGTATGCTCCTGATGAGTGGCGTATCAGCCACGAAACGCGTAGAGATTTTTAATGCTGTGTCTTTACCTATCTACACCCTTTTTTAAAGTTATTATACAATGTCTACCTCGTCAGGTCTAGTGAGGCCACAGGTCCTGCAGGCTTTACCTCATATTGACGATTTCATCTAATCTGGATTGGGTTGAACCACGGAATTTTGTTATGGTCTCCATTGAGACATCATTGCCATTTAAATTGTTTACTGCTTTTTATCATGTCCATCCTTTAAATTCTTACTCTAGTGGTTATATTTTTGTTATCATTATGGCTATTGTTATTACTGTGTTATTATGTACCTGATATCAACCATTTATGTATGTTTACATTACCACATCAATAAAATTCCTTTTGTTCAACCTATTTATCCTTTGCTACCCAGTGCTTCAATTAAAGTCACACCTTCCTTGCCCTTTCCCCTTCGACTCAATAGGGATGGAAATACATTGCTCTACCGAGTTATGTTTTCATTTAAAGTCCCATAGGGATGGAAATACATACCTTACCAGGTTTTGGCTTCCCAAAAGTCCCTAAATAACCCTTTTCCTCATTTAACATAACTAGGGATGGAAGCACATGGATATGCTCCATTGGCTTATATATATTTTTCATTATTATATTCCCTGCACTCAATTACCTTGTGTTTAGCCTCCCCTGTTCTTCATACAATTTACTTGGTTCAATATTTTTTTATATAATATATTTCCTTGTCCACCTTTATTGCGTATAATATTCCAAGAGTGCTGGCACGTGCTGCAGTGTTGTTGTTAGGGTGGCTATTCATCCTCTGGGGGCCGCGACGCGCACTGCGGGCCTCTGCCCATCCCCGCCCTCACTCGGCCTGGGGGGGCGGATGCACCAACACTGCGCGTCAACGTCACGGGTTCCATGCAGCACATGCGATGCCCCTGGCGTGCTGTGTGCGTGTGATAGAATTCCATGCTCGTGGGCTACGGAGGACTATATAGGTGCCACTTGGCCGGAGGATGTTCTTCCGGCTAGCGGCGCCCTTCCCTCCTCCGCATTACGCCGCACGCCGTGACGATGGGGGGCGGCACCACGGTGACACATATACGGGCGTCTCTGCGGGCGGCTTCGGCACTCGAGGTTTCCTGCACACCTCACCTCACACAGCCATTTATCTTTGCTTTTCCAGTTGGCTCCTTGCCCACCCAGGTAATTTTGTCATTTTGCACTTGTTCTTTCTCCTTGGTGTTCCTGGTGTTCACTCCCACTACTTGTCACCCTCTGGTCTTCATTAGCTCAATTACCTGGCAGCCATTTGACTGCCAGCCTTCCACTCACCATCACCCTCCTCACCAGTATGGGTCCCTCTGATTGACCCTCCTACACTTTCCACTTTTTAGTCACCCACCATCACCCTCTTTACCAGCACGGGTTTCTTTGCCCCACCTTCTCATAATTTCATTTTCAGCCACTCATGGCAGCCCCACAACTTTGTCTTTATCTAACTTTCCAAAGCAGTGATTCCCGTGGTCCATTGTCCACTCCGTAGGCATCTTGTCCTTGTTGTCCCCAGTTGGGCTGCCCGCCACGGCCCCCGGTTGGAGGTAACTCCGGATACCTTTGGCGCCTTACCGCCGCATCACCAGCCATTGAACTCTAGTTAGTAAGTATGCACCTTGGTGCCATTGGGGTTGTCACCTAACCCCTGCTTAGGTCTACAATTACTATTTATCATCCTATATATATTCTTTTATTTTAGATTACCACGTGCATGCTCCTGATGAGTGGCGTATCAGCCACGAAACGCGTAGAGATTTTTAATGCCGTGTCTTTACCTATCTACACCCTTTTTTAAGTTATTATACAATGTCTACCTCATCAGGTCTAGTGAGGCCACAGGTCCTGCAGGCTTTACCTCATATTGACGATTTCATCTAATCTGGATTGGGTTGAACCACGGAATTTTGTTATGGTCTCCATTGAGACATCATTGCCATTTAAACTGTTTACTGCTTTTTATCATGTCCATCCTTTGACTTCTTACTCTAGTGGTTATATTTTTGTTATCATTATGGCTATTGTTATTACTGTGTTATTATGTACCTGATATCAACCATTTATGTATGTTTACATTACCACATCAATAAAATTCATTTTGTTCAACCTATTTATCCTTTGCTACCCAGTGCTTCAATTAAAGTCACACCTTCCTTGCCCTTTCCCCCTCGACTCAATGGGGATGGAAATACATTGCTCTACCGAGTTATGTTTTCATTTAAAGTCCCATAGGGATGGAAATACATAGCTTACCAGGTTTTGGCTTCCCAAAAGTCCCTAAATAACCCTTTTCCTCATTTAACATAACTAGGGATGGAAGCACATGGATATGCTCCATTGGCTTATATATATTTTTCATTATTATATTCCCTGCACTCAATTACCTTGTTTTTAGCCTCCCCTGTTCTTCATACAGTTTACTTGGTTCAATATTTTTTTATATAATATATTTCCTTGTCCACCTTTATTGCGTATAATATTCCAAGAGTGCTGGCACGTGCTGCAGTGTTGTTGTTAGGGTGGCTATTCATCCTCCGGGGGCCGCGACGCGCACTGCGGGCCTCTGCCCATCCCCCGCCCTCACTCAGCCTGGGGGGGCGGATGCACCAACACTGCGCGTCAACGTCACGGGTTCCATGCAGCACATGCGATGCCCCTGGTGTGCTGTGTGCGTGTGATAGGTTTCCATGCTCGTGGGGCTACGGAGGACTATATAGGTGCCACTTGGCCGGAGGATGTTCTTCCGGCTAGCGGCGCCCTTCCCTCCTCCGCATTACGCTGCACGCCATGACGATGGGGGGCGGCACCACGGTGACACATATACGGGCGTCTCTGCGGGCGGCTTCGGCACTCGAGCTTTCCTGCACACCTCACCTCACACAGTCATTTATCTTTGCTTTTCCAGTTGGCTCCTTGCCCACCCAGGTAATTTTGTCATTTTGCACTTGTTCTTTCTCCTTGGTGTTCCTGGTGTTCACTCCCACTACTTGTCACCCTCTGGTCTTCATTAGCTCAATTACCTGGCAGCCATTTGACTGCCAGCCTTCCACTCACCATCACCCTCCTCACCAGTATGGGTCCCTCTGATTGACCCTCCTACACTTTCCACTTTTTAGTCACCCACCATCACCCTCTTTACCAGCACGGGTTTCTTTGCCCCACCTTCTCATAATTTCATTTTCAGCCACTCATGGCAGCCCCACAACTTTGTCTTTATCTAACTTTCCAAAGCAGTGATTCCCGTGGTCCATTGTCCACTCCGTAGGCATCTTGTCCTTGTTGTCCCCAGTTGGGCTGCCCGCCACGGCCCCCGGTTGGAGGTAACTCCGGATACCTTTGGCGCCTTACCGCCGCATCACCAGCCATTGAACTCTAGTTAGTAAGTATGCACCTTGGTGCCATTGGGGTTGTCACCTAACCCCCGCTTAGGTCTACAATTACTATTTATCATCCTATATATATTCTTTTATTTTAGATTGCCACGTGCATGCTCCTGATGAGTGGCGTATCAGCCACGAAACGCGTAGAGATTTTTAATGCCGTGTCTTTACCTATCTATACCCTTTTTTAAGTTATTATACAATGTCTACCTCATCAGGTCTACTGAGGCCACAGGTCCTGCAGGCTTTACCTCATATTGACGATCTCATCTAATCTGGATTGGGTTGAACCACAGAAATTTGTTATGGTCTCCATATGACATCATTGCCATTTAAATTGTTTACTGCTTTTTATCATGTCTATCCTTTGACTTCTTATGCCCTGTACACACGGTCGGACATTGATCGAACATTCCGACAACAAAATCCATGGATTTTTTCCGACGGATGTTGGCTCAAACTTGACTTGCATACACATGGTCACACAAAGTTGTCAGAAAATCCGATCGTTCAGAATGCGGTGACGTAGCACACGTATGTCGAGACTATAAACGGGGCAGAAGCTTAAAAACTTTTGTCTCTTAATTTGTTCTGAGCAAGCGTGGCACTTTGTCCGTCGGATTTGTCTACACACGATCGAAATTTAAAGGATCGGATTTTGTTTTCGGAAAATTTTATAGCATGCTCTCAAACTTTGTGTGTCGGATATTCCAAAGGAAAAAGTCTGATGGAGCCCACACACGGTCGGAATTTCCGACAACAAGCTCCGATCGCACATATTCCGTCGGAAAGTCCGACCGTGTGTACGGGGCATAACTCTAGCGGTTACATTTTTTGTTATCATTATGGCTATTGTTATTACTGTGTTATTATGTACCTGATATCAACCATTTATGTATGTTTACATTACCACATCAATAAAATTCCTTTTGTTCAACCTATTTATCCTTTGCTACCCGGTGCTTCAATTAAAGTGCTACCTTCCTTGCCCTTTCCCCTTCGACTCAATAGGGATGGAAATACATGGCTCTACCAAGTTATGTTTTCATTTAAAGTCCCATAGGGATGGAAATACATACCTTATCAGGTTTTGGCTTCCCAAAAGTCCCTAAATAACCCTTTTCCTCATTTAATATCATAATGTCACGTACCTGGTTGGAGGCCGAAGTGCTGAGGGGGCTTCCCTTGTGGCTGAGTACAGGGCACCCCTGAAGGTGGTAACAGGGAGTGCTATGCCTAAAGAAGTAGGGGTTTCCAGCTGCAACAGACTGAGTGATGTGGTGATGTCTGCTGGCCAAAGCCAAGAATGGAGACAAGACAGGTCAAAGGCAAGCTGGGACGGTAACATGAAATTAAATAGTATCAATAACAGGAACATAGGAACACATGGGGGGATCTGAAGATCATCCAGCAACTGCTCATGCTGCTGGCTTTAAATAGGCCACTGGGCACCAGAATCTGCCGCGTATTGCTTGTGTACTGGCACATGGATCCTCACAGCTCTTCATGCCCGTCCGCACATGCACATTTGCATTGGCCAATTTCTATGTGTCAATCTTCAGTTCGGCTGGGCATTAGTGAATGTGCCAGTCCTTCTATGAACGGTTCTCTGACACATAACTAGTGATATATTGATGAATGTGGCAGCCAGTTTATATAGCTCATAGTGTTAGGGCTCCTATACTTCTACAACTGAGGCCACAACATTACCGTATTTATCGGCGTATAACACACACTTTTTTCCCCTTAAAATCAGGGGAAAATTGTGGGTGCGTGTTATACGCCGATCCCCCTCCGATTGTGAGCCTTTTGGCGGCTCTCGGCGGCTTTTGGCCGCTCTCGGCAGCTTTCGGCCATTCTCGGTGGCTCTCGGCCGCTTTCGGCCATTCTTGGCAGCTCTCGGCCGCTTTTGGCCATTCTCGCCGGCTCTCGGCCGCTTTCGGCCATTCTCGGCGGCTTTCGGCCACTTTCGCCCATTCTCGGCGGCTCTCGCAGTCCCGCGTGAGCCGGCGAAAGCCGAAAGCGGCCAAGGGCCGCCGAGAGCGGCCGAAAGCGGCCGAGAGCCGCCGAGAATGGCCGAAAGCGGCCGAGAGCTGCCGAGGATGGCCGGGAGCACCCGAGAATGGCGCCGCCATTTTTAAAAGCGATTGCAAACGACACAGGGCAAGGCAGATGGACACGACAAGGCTGCAATGAGGGACAGGGCTGCAATCAGGGACAAGGTACAGATGGACACTGACATGGCTGCAATGGGGATAAGGCTGCAATGGGGGACAAGGCTGCATGGGGGACAATGCTACAGATGGACACTGACAAGGCTGCAATGGGGACAAGGCTGCAATGGGGGACAAGGCTGCAATTAGGGACAATGCTACAGATGGACACTGATGAGGCTGCAGATGGACACTGATAAGGCTGCATTGATGGGCATTTAAATGTAAGTTTTTTTCTTAAACTTCCCTCCTAAAATTTTTTTCCTTAAAAATCCCTCCTAAACTTGGGGTGCGTGTTAAACGCCAGCGCGTGTTATACGCCGATAAATACGGTAATTTAAATTTTGGACGAACATTTGGAGATTAAAGTACAACCTTTTATTGGGTAATTAAGATGGAAAATGTAAAAATAAAATTTAAATGGTACTCTCAAGGTATATGAGTGTATTCAATTATTTTGTATTTTAAAGTCTAGCATCTATAAATGAAATCTGAGTTTATTGTTTAGAATCCAAATCTTTGAGAAGTATCAGTAATGAGTTTTGTTTGTTTGTAAAATGTTCATCTTCTCTAGAGAAACCAACACAGCTCATGTCATTCTAAGATCTACAATTACAAGGCCATTAAAGAAAGTCAGCGTCTGTCTACGTTCTTATACCGACCTTTCCCGCCCCTATACTGCATTCTCTCTTGCTACTCCTGGGAAGGACATTGCCTTTCTCATCTATTTACAGGCTCCAAACACTTGTTCTGTACATATCAACCAGGAAGTCCCTAATTTTAAGACAGACTCTGAGTCTTTGGACTGGAGGCACATGTGTGTGAACTGGGTCTCCAACACTTGAGTGATCAAACTTTGGGTCAACAGGAAACTCTACCCTGGAGGAGTGTCCATGAAAGGGTCTTCTCAGTGGTGGATCCATACAGGGCGGAGGGCCGCCACCCCCAAATCCATGCGCCCAGACCCTAATCTACATGAAGGGTGCCGGACCCATGGATTTCAATGTTTTGTTTTTTTTAAGCACGTCATTAGAGCCTGAGGCTCTAATTGGCTTCAAAAAAGGGTGGGCTTGGGGCTCAGAGAACTGCATCCCTGAGCCCACCCGGTTGTGTGACAATAGCAAATTTATATTCGCTATTGTTTTCCTGATTCTCCTCCCAGCCAATCAGGAATGGGGACCTGAGACCCAATTGGCCATCGAGTCTTAGGACTCACTTTCTATTTGGGTCGGGTCTCAGAACCCACTTTCTATTTGAAGGAGAAGCAACAGCCTGGTGTCATGGCAAGCTGCAGCAGGTGGAGCAGCAGCTTTCAGGAGCCCTACCCCAGACCACCAGCACCACTTCCTAAGGTAAGGACATGGATGGCAACTGACTCATCCGCAAGGGAGGGAGGGCTAGTGCAAGCGAGGGGGCCAGGGGCAGCTTCCAGGAGCCTGCACCTGCTCCAATTCACATCTGTCTCCCGGGGAAGTGCCACTGGGTCTTCTGTCACAGCAGAAACCAGAATTGTTCTGGGGCAGGGCCAAGACTCTTTTGGTGGAAGATATGACTCTAATGCAAGGTACACATGGTCGGACATTGATCGAACATTCCGACAACAAAATCCATGGATTTTTTTCAGACAGATGTTGGCTCAAACTTGTCTTGCATACACACGGTCACACAAAGTTGTCGGAAAATCCGATCGTTCTGAACGCGGTGATGTAAAACACGTACGTCGGAACTATAAACGGGGCAGTAGCCAACAGCTTTTGTCTCTTAATTTGTTCTGAGCACTTTGTCAGTCGGATTTGTCTACACACAATCGGAATTTAAAAGATTGGATTTTGTTGTCGGAAAATTTTATAGCATGCTCTCAAACTTTGTGTGTCGGAAATTCCGATGGAAAAAGTCCGATGGAGCCCACACATGGTCGGAATTTCCGACAACAAGCTCCGATCGCACATATTGCATCGGAAAGTCCGACCGTGTGTACGGGGCATTAGGCTCCATGCACACTGGGCTTAAAAAAAATCTGCTCTCTTGATAGTAAAAAACACTCAACATAGAGCTTTTTTGGACAAAGTTTAGATGAGTTTAGGAGAGTTTTACGTTTTTTTCTGCAAGTAAGCTCCTATTAGAGACACGAACCAGAAATGTTTTTTTTTCCTGCCTCTAAACGTTGGGCTCAAAATATGCCTGTAATTGTCCTAATGTGCATGGACACAAAGAATAACATTGAGCTGCTTCTAGAGGCAGAACACAAACCTCCTGTAGAAGCAAAGTTTTTTAAGCCAGTGTGCATGGAGCCTTAGCAGTCATTGGTTGGTGAAATAAGTGACGTCTGTGGGATTATGTCCTGACACCAGAAGACATTCAGAAGATTGTCTCTGGTGATCTCCATGGAAATGTCATTAATTGGAAGTGTCTACTCTACCAAGTGAAAGGAGACGTTCTTGTCCAGCCTAACAATTTGTGTTGGTGTGCCATCTTCACTATATAAATGAGCTCCTCCAATGCCTGGTACAGAATAACTCTAAAAAATGATGATTTATTTGTCATGAACAACAAAGAGAGGTGACAATGACAATTATAAGAGAAAAATCACATGACAAGGAATCAACGTTCTCATGTAGTAACTACAACAACTGAAAAAATTGAAAAGAAGATTCTTAGTGATGAATTATTGAGTTCTAAAATAAAACTTCTATCATGAGATATATGAGTGTATCCAATTGTTGTTTAGTTATGATTCTGGTACCTTTAAATAAATTCTGATTACATTATTCAGCATGTAAAGCTTTGATATGTATCCGTAATGATCTTTGTCTGTTTTCTTCCCTAGACATGGAGGGCAAAGTCTTCGTCTTCCCCAAAGAAACTAACACAGCTCATGTCATTCTAAGACCTACATTTAAAAAACCATTGAAGAAAGTCAGCGTCTGTCTACGTTCTTATACCGACCTTTCCCGTCCTTATACTACCTTCTCTCTCGCTACTCCCGGGAAGGACAATGCCTTTCTCTTCTACTTAAAGCCTCCAAACACTTTTTCTATGCATGTCAATCAGGAAGTCACTAATTTTAAAACAGACTCTGAGACTTTGGACTGGAGGCACATCTGTGTAACCTGGGACTCTGACACTGGAGTGATCCAGCTTTGGGTTAATGGAAAGCTCTACCCCAGAAAAGCCTCAATGAAAGGGTCTTCTATCACACCTGAAGCCAGCATTGTTCTGGGACAGGACCAAGACTCTATTGGTGGAGGGTTTGATTCTAAGCAGTCATTGGTTGGTGAAATAAGTTATGTTCACATGTGGGATTATATCCTGACTTCAGAAGATGTACAGAAAGCCCTTTATGGTGACTTAAATGGAAATGTCATTAATTGGAAGTCTCTAGTCTATGAAATTAAAGGGGAAGTTATTATCCAGCCAAGACTGTAATGTCAGTCTATCAGCTTATAATACACACCTTGAGGTTGATATACTAAAGGCAAATAAGCTGTTTACGTTGCAAGAGAATTTTCCTTAGTGTATGTGGTGCATCTCTGCTGACATCTATCATTTGGTTTGGAACACATCTGTGTGGCCTGGAACTCCGACACTGAAGTGGTCCAAATCTGGGTCAATGGAAAACTCATAGGTGAAGCTCTGCTCACTTCCATCATCCAATCATCTGCAAGAAAAACACAGGTGTTTTCCTGGCATGTGATTGAGTATTCTTAGCAAAGTGGATTGTCAACACATTGACTAAGTTAAGTGAAAATTATCTTGCAAACAATACCACCTGTTTGCCTTTAGTAAATCAATTTCACTGTTTTTAAGATGCCCCAACTGCTGGTTTTGAATTTCATTAAAAACAATCATTTATTTTTCATCCAAATCAACAATGAGAATCCTTATTTACTCAACCGTATATCGGGATATATTTTCTTAAGTGTGTTGCACCATCCTTCTAGTAAATACGGAACCACAAATATAAATAACAGGTAGGAATTGTTACCCTTTTGCTGCAAGTAGAAACTTTGTGGGGTTTTCTTTGCCACTTTCTGCCAAATGACATACTGGTACTCCATGGCAGCTTGAGTGGTTATACCGGGGCTATGGCTGTAGTTATGACTTCAGTACCTTTTTTTTTAGAGCTGGCAATGCTCTACAATGTAAAAGCAAGCCTAGTGGCTGATTAGCTGCTGGATCAATTTTACAGGCAGTGGGAGGTGTCATCCCTCCCCTTCCCCCCACCCTCCAGTGCCTCTTCTGGCTCTCCTGTCCCACCCCAGAACCCAGGACCGAAGCCGGCAGTTCTGCTGGCTTACAATAAAGCTGAACATCCCCGATCATCTCTATGGTCTAAGACAGGGGTCTCCAAACTCTCTATACAAAGTTTACTGTCCTTGACGCTTTAGGGGGGCCAGAATAAGACCATCGGGAGTAGAAAATGCCCCAGCATAAGTTGGAATAAACAATGTCCCATCTTTGGTGTCAGTGAGAGGAATTGTGTCCCATCCTTGGTGTCAGTGAGAGGAGTTTTGCCTCATCATTGGTGTCATTGAGAGGAATTATGCCCCATCATTGGGAGGAATTGTGCCTCATCGTTGGTGTCTTTGGGAGGAATTGTTCCCCATTGTTGGTGTCATTGGGATGAACTGTGCCCCATCATTGAAGGAATTGTGCCTAATCTTTGGTGTCTTTGGGAGGAATTGTGCCCCATTGTTGGTGTCAATGGGATGAACTGTGCCCCATCTTGGTGTCACTGAGAGGAATGGCCCTCCAGCATTGGTTTTATTGGGCCCTGTTGGTTTAATAAGGAGGAACTGTGCCCCTTTGTTGGTGTCAGTGAACGAAATAGTGCCCCAAGGTCCGGATAAAAGCAAGCAAAGGGCCACACCTGGCCTCCGGGCCGCAGTTTGGAGACCACCATTAGTCTAAGAGACCAATCCATTTTTGGATTGGGAAAGCATCTGTTACAAACTGATCTTGGTTTGATCAGATACTTTTTAAGGCAGACGGGAGATCTGGCGTCTGTTAGACCCCAGATGTCTCACTATAGAGGACCAGTCATGTTTTATTGCTACAGTGGTATAGAAAAGAATCACCCCCTTTAAAATAATCACATTTTGTCTCTTTGCAGCCTGAAATGAAGACAGGCACAGTTTTCATTTTATCCAGCTGTTTTTACTCAGTGCAACTTGAACGATGTAACACCAACATGTCAGGATTTTTTTTTCCAAAAAATTCAAAAACAGAATCACTGACTTGGAAAGAAGATCACCCCCCTCCTAAAAAATGACTTGTAAACTCAATCAATTGTAGCTCATCGCCTTCTCAATGGCAAACAAAGACATCTGACATTCAGCTGTGGTCATTTTGATTAGCTCAGCATGAAAAAGAGCTGACCACAGTGGCCAGGGAAAGTGACGGACCCAGAAGGGGGGGGGATCAGTGAATGAACCTTTGTTTGTCTCCTCCAACCCCCCATACCTGGAGGTACCCACCACCATGCTTGTCATGGAGGGGATGCATGTGATATGGAGGAGAGGAAAGCGTATCTCCCACTGATGCTCATATATGAAATACATTAGTTGAAGCAAATGGGTTAAAGGTGCCAAATGCCCAACTTTATGTTAAATAATTATCCCAAAATATTTCTAAAAGTTATTATTTATTGATTAGTTTAACATCATAAAACATTGAAAACTTAAAAAGTGTAGTACAGCAAAATCAATAAATACAAAATTTTAAATACAATTTTTTAGAAATATTTTGGGATAATTATTGATTGTGATGATTATTATTGATAATTATTGATTGTGATAAATATTTTGGGATAATTATTGATTGTGATGATTTTTTTTCATTTTAATATTAACAATATTTCTGTCATTTTATAGTCTTGTTTAAAACAATATATAGCATAAATAAATATAAATCATCTGAAATAAAATATACAGAGAAGTTATATGAAAGCTGCATTCTCACTGTTTTTTCTTCATTCTAAAACCTGAAGTCTAATTTGTTAGTTAATTTTTCGTTATTCAGAGATTCGGATATGTCCGAATACCCGAATTACAGTATAAACAATGTTTACCAAATGCTCCGAATAACGAAACAAAATTCTAAATGAAATTCGATTTGAATTTTATATCGAATTCCAATCGAATTCAAACTGTAAACATATTTCTGAAATCAAAGACTGTGTGTGTTATTAGAGTACCATTTGGAAATAATGCTGTTTTTGTTAAACCAAAGGTGATTTAACCGCTTCAGCCCCAAGCATCGTTTTGAGATTTTTTTGCTAGAAAATGACTTAGAACCCCCAAACATTATATATATTTTTTTTCAGACACCCTAGAGAATAATGGTCATTGCATGTCACAATGTATTTGCGCAGCGGTCTTACAAATGCAATTTTTGGGGAAAAAAATACACTTTTTTGAGTTAAAAAATAAGACAACGGTAAAGTTATACCAATTTTTTTCTATATTGTGAAAGATAATGTTACGCTAAGTAAATTGATACCCAACATGTCACGCTTCAAAATTGTGCCCGCTTGTGGAATGGCGACAAACTTTGGCACTTAAAAATCTCCATTGGCGACATTTAAAAATGTCTACATTTTACCAGTTTTGAGTTACAGAGGAGGTCTAGGTCTAGAATTATTGCTCTCCCTCTAGCAATCGCAGCGATACCTCACATGTGTGGTTTGAACATCGTTTTCATATGTGGGTGTGATTTACGCATTGCGTTCGCTTCTGCATGCAAGCTCGGCTGGATGAGGCGCTTTAAAATTTAAAAAAAAAACGTTTTATTTTATTTTTTTACACTGTCCTTTAAAAAAAAAAATGTGTCACTTTTATTCCTATTACTAGGAATGTAAACCTCTCTTGTAATAGAAAAAAAAAACATAACAGGACCTCTTAAATATGAGATCTAAGGTCAAAAAGACCTCACATCTCATATTTACACTAAAATGCAATAAAAAAAATAATAATTAAAAAAAAAAGAAAAAATTCCCCTTTAAGAGCATTGGACAGAAGTGATGTTTGACGTTGCTACTGCCCTCCAATACTATGGAGCCAAGTGGGGGGCCATCTTCCCCTCACTCGGCATCCAGGCAGTGAGGGGAGCGGACACGATCGCCTCCACAGATACCAGCAGCCCTGGTAAGTGGTGGAGACAACCAAAGCATGGCGTGAGGGGAGGCCTCTCTCCCACCACCAATAAAAGTGATCCTGCAGCGAATTCGCCACCGAGACCACTTTTATCCTAAAGAGAAATGCACGCCGTTCCTGAAAATACCAGGGTTATGGCAGCTAGCTGCTGCCATAAAAATGGTATTTAGCGACAAAGTACGGACGTACAGGTACGGCGATTTGTGTGAAGTGGTTAGAGTCATTGTAATCATTTAATGAAGATTTCTCTTTTGTTTGTTCACTTCGAATCGAAAATAAAAATCTAAAATTTTCGATTCAACCGATTCAAAATTTATTGATTCAAACTGATCAAATTGAAATAAAAAAACGGTATGTTCGAAGAAAATTTGAAAAAGACATAAAACAAATTCTGAATATGAATTCCAAATACGAATCCCGAATATGAATTGAACGAATCAACCGAATTGAACAAAACAAAATAATTCAATTTAGGAATCTAAATGAAACAAAACAAAATAGGAGATCCCTTAACCACTTCTGCACGACTATATACATCCTCACTTTGAGGATGGATATCGTTGTTATGGCAGCAGCTAGCTGCCATAACCCTGGTATCGCCGTGTTCGTCTGGCAGTCCGGTTTAAGATAAAAGTGGTCTCTGTGGCGGATTCACCCCAAGATCACTTTTATCGCCCCCCCCCCCGCGTGCGAACGCCACGTTCCGGTGCCCTCCGCCACTTACCGGAGCCATCGGCAGCAGCGGAGGCAATCAAATCCTTCTTGTGGCTGTGCATGGAGATGAGTGAGGGGAAGATGATCCCCACCCGTCTCCATAAAAATGCAGGGCAGAAGCGACATTAAAACGTCACTTCTGCCCATAGCTCTTAAAGGGCCATTTTTTTTTCATTTTTTAAATTGCCATTTAGTGTTAATATGAGATGTGAAGTCCCTTTGACCCCAGATCTCATATTTGGGAGGACCTGTCATGCTTTTTTTCTATTACAAGGGATGTTTACATCCCTTGTAATAGGAATAAAAGTGATCAATTTTTTTTTTAAATAGTGTAAAGAAAAAATAAATGGTAAAATAAATAAGAAAAAAAAATACAAATTATACACGCGCCCCATCCCGCCGAGCTCATGTGCAGGAGCGTACGCATAACGTGAGTAGCGCCCGCATATGAAAACAGTGTTCAAACCACACATGTGAGGTATTGCTGCGATCAGTAGAGTGAGAGCAATAATTCTAGCACTACACTTCCTCTGTAATGCAAAACATGCAATCTGTAGAATTTTTTAAATGTCGTCTATGGAGAATTTCTATGTTAGAAAAAAAGATGTATAACGTTTTGGGGTTCTAAGTAATTTTCTATAAAAAAAAACTGTTTTTAAACAACACTACCAGCCCAACTAGGGTGGGCAGAAGGGACAGTTGCCCAGGGTGCAGTAGTAGAGGGTGGCATCCCACTCACCTCACCAAGTAGCAGATCATGGCGAGCAAGCAGTGGACCCCAGCTTCATGTCTGCTCTGACAGCGCTTGTTGTCATCCTGTACTCCAACATTAGATAGAACAAAAACTGCGCTTTAGGATGCGTATATAAGGTCAGAAATTAAGGTTGCTGCCTCCCTTACACAAGGTACCTGGTGGGGTACTATGTGGAAGTATGAGAATAAAGGATTGGGTATATTGGCGCTACCTAAAAAACCATATATTAATCAATGTATTTAAATACTGGGATAGCCTATAATTTGGCACCCCCTACTTGTAGTTGTAAATCTAAGAGGTATGCAGTATATAAAAGCCCCCCTTATTTACAATATGGGTAGTGCCACAACCTCTAAGTGGGTTCGTTTCCAATGCTCAAATGCTCAAAAGATAATGATAGACAACAGGTGTCGCACAGCTTACTGGATCCTACTGTATCTGGAAAAGAGACCAGAAACTGGATTCCATATAGTGCATTTACTAGGAACCATATAACAATACAATAATGTATCCTAATCCAATACGTTGCATATAATCATCTTAGGATACAGTTGCATAGACCAAAAGCTACACAATAGCCCGGGAAGCAACAGCAATTAGATTTTCAACAAATATTGTAACAGTCCCATATATTGATGTTTAAGTGATTTGTGTAGATTCCCACAGGTGACTTGGTGCTGCAATAATTTGTCAGGTGACTCTTGTGCTCCCCCTTTGGTTGCTTACTCACCAGCTCCCAGAACCCCAATAGGGGTATAACGCTTATGGTGTAATACGCTGGGTTACTTCCATCTGATAGATCCTTATGTTGTAATCAGCTCCCCAAGCCCCCCAGCGGGGTAATCCACCTGTGTTGGGAAATGGATCGCCTTGCTCCCAGGTGTTCTGCTGGATGTCTCCTGTGCTTTTGAATCCTTGAGGATGTTGCTTCCACTCATATATTTAGGAAAAAAAGAGAGCTCCCATAGCATAATAACGTATGGCCACTTTATTTAAAAAACACATCTAAACCAGCACCGCTGATTTTATGAAGGAAAATTTCCAAAATTAAAAATAACAAAAAATATACTGAAATAAAATAAAAAAATAAATGAAGATGAAAAGAAAAAAATTAATAATAAAAAGTCCCAATCAAAAAATTGAAAGATAAAATAAGTAAATCTACCAAGTCCAGGCACTGGTTATGTATTTCTGTCCAGATGAATTAGGACAGCAATGATTGCCAGGCAAAGTCCGATTTACAATTGAATGTATAAAAAACGGTCCCTCCAAACAGGCATATGGAGCGCAATAAAGGTGTGAGGCTACCAGCTGCTAAACAGCGTCCTCCTCTCTCCTATGCCGTGGAGCAGACTGACAGAGCGTGATGCCGTTGTGCGCGCTTCGTCACATGACGTCCTCAGCAACGGTGTCACACTCTTCCCTCTGCTAAGTTTTATAGAAGGAGAGCGCGTTCATCTTTAGCCTACCCCTCAATATTCCGGGGCTCGTTTTCAATGTATTTCCTATGGACTCAATTTAGAATGTATATAATACAGGAAATATTCCTATTGGTTACATAATGAATATTGCCATATCCAATTGATTATGAAAATTCATGAAAGCCCTCTCCATTAGCACAGAGACAATTCACTCATTTCATTAATACTAAACGGAACTCCCCCTACTGGTTCAAAGTAAAACAGCAAGTGTGTTGATTTAATGTACAATACCTTTGGAGAAAGATTTCTGAACAGTATCACATACAGAATATTTTAACAACCGGTTTTAACATAGGTCCTAAGATACAGGTATATCCCCAACATCTACCATATTACCAACACATAATTATATGCATGTCTAGTTTATCTATAAAATGTGTGTTAATAAAAATTAATAAACCATAAATAATGTAATATGTCAGGATCCCGACAATACATAAGTGAAAAATATATATATATATATATATACATACATATATATATATGTACACATAGTGACACCCTACCCTCATATGTACATATAGAAATTAAATTAAATTAAAATTAAATTGATAGTGTTGTGTCATACTTATATTCTCTATAGTGATATTTACAGGTGAACACATCTTACAGAGTTGTAAAACTCTATATCATGTGTATTCTAAAGAAATCCCACATAAAGGGGAACTAAAATCCATAGACTCTATAGTGATATTAAACACTCTAAAGTTGTGATTGCTAAGTGTCATATTACATACTATACCCCCCATAATGTGGGTGTATGAGTACCTCTACTTAGATATGGGTGTTATGTGCCCTAATAAGTGATAAAGTACAAACTATAAATTATGTGATTGGATAGTGTATCGGTATTATCTCTATAAATACCGCAAAAACTTTATTAGAGGAATATATTCCCTTATATATGGGGGAAGGTCAACCATACAGGGGAGGTGTTATACATATATATATACCCATCCCCTGAGGTAAGGGGTACACAATGGCCCCCCATATTACAGAAGTAAGGGAAAGCAGAGTTTAAGTATATTAAGGTCGGTGTATCCCCTGGGTACGCCCTAGGTTAAAGGTTATCTTGTATTCCCACAGTATGATGACGGTAACCAAGACTTGAATGTATCAAGATTCAACTATGAAGCAGTTCAGATCTATATCTAGGTTGAGGCCCCAAGGCACCAGGGACCTCAACCTATATATCCAAACTGTTTCATTCTGTGAAATGAGGGTGGTTTTGTTTCCTCCTCTCCAATGGTCTTTTATGGAATCAATGCCATATAAAGTTAGCCCTGATGGGTCTCTTCCATGTACTTGGTCAAAATGACGTGACAAATTGTGTTTGGGGAAGCCCTTCTTTATATTATTGATATGCTCACGTATACGTACATGTAGGGGCCGAGTGGTTCTCCCTACATACTGGAGGTGGCAAGGGCATTCGATGACATACGTAACGTGAGTACTATGGCAGGTGATCAGGTTCCTGATTTTGTATGCTCTCTGGTCGACCATCGATTTAAAGGTTTCCCTCCTCCTGGGTACTTTCTTACTAACCCTACAGGGTAAGCATCTCTGGCATTTATAAAACCCTTTTAAATTAGGAAAAATTTCTATTTGTTTGGGGGGGTTGGTGACATTATGGACCAGGTGGTCACGAAGATTAGGGGCTCTTCTATAAACAAATAATGGTTTGTTGGGTAGAATCTTGGCTAACACTTTGTCCTCCTTGAGGATAGGCCAATATTTCCTAACGATTTTTTCTAAACTTTTATATTGACTGTTGAACCCTGTTTTAAATGCTATGTCCTTTGGTTTATTTTCCCTTATATTTTTCGTGAGTAGTTGCCTTCTATTCATACTTGCTACAACGGTTTTTACTTTTAGCAGTTCGTCTTTCTTGTAGCCTTTTTCGCAGAATTGTTCAATCAACCCATCTGCTTGGACCAGAAAATCCTCGATGTTGTCACAGTTTCTGCGTAATCTTAAGAGTTGCCCTTTAGGGATATTTCCCTTCCATTGTGGATGATGGCAGCTTGTAATCGGTATGTACCCATTTTTGTCAGTGGCCTTAAAATACGTTTTCGTATGCAATCTATCTCCATTCTTGAAGATCACTAGATCTAAGTATTCAATTTGTTGTTGATTGCATTTACCAGTAAAAGTGAGCCCATATCTATTATTATTGAGGTTATTTAGAAACTGCTCAAACTCCTCTGGCGTTCCCTCCCAGATGATAAACAGGTCGTCAATATACCTCCGATAGAACTTGAGGTGGGGGTTATTTCCTGTGTATATATACTCCTCCTCCCACTTATTCATGAGGAGGTTAGCTACGCTCGGTGCGTAGCGTGCCCCCATTGCGACTCCTTTCTGTTGGACATAGTAGTTGGTATTATGCCAAAAGTAGTTACAACTCATTGCTAATTCTAGGCCCTCCAGTATGAAGTTGATTTGTGATTGTCTCATCTCTGTGTGTTCATGTAAGGCTTTTTCTACAGCTTGTAAGCCGTCTTTTTGCACAATGCTGGTGTAGAGAGAATTCACGTCAATTGTAGCAAGCATGTAATTCTGAGCTCCACTAATTCCTTGTAGGTCTTGCAAAAGTTGTGAGCTATCACGTAAATACGATTTGCCCTTACATACCAAAGGTTTTAAAAATTTGTCTAAGTATTCACCCAGTCTTGAAAAGATAGAATTTATCCCACTGACTATGGGTCTTCCAGGGGGCTTCTCCAGCCTTTTATGAATCTTGGGTGTGTAGTAGATAACAGGGGTCTTAGTAGAGTTGGATACAAGGTATTCAGCTTCCTGGGTGTTGAGTATTCCACTGTCTTTCCCTTTTTTCACAAAGGCCTTTAACTTCTTCATATATATCTTCTTGGGGTTACTTTTTAATTTCTTGTATGTATTCTCCACCTGTAACAAATTGTTCATTTCTTCCTCATAGTCTTCCTTGTCGAGGATCACCAGTCCTCCCCCCTTATCTGCCGGTTGTATGACCACCTCTTTCTTCTTGCTCAATGCCCTGATTGTTTTCCAAATTTTTTTGGCTTTATGGTTATTATTCTTTTGTACTTTTCTTACATCTTCTTCCACCATTTTTTCGAATGCTGCCAGACATTGGTTACCTGGGGTATTTGGATTCAAGATTGATTTGTTCTTGAGTTGGGTATGTATGTAGATCGATTCCATACTTGTGCGTATATCTTCATTCTCAGCAAAATGTTTCTTTAGATTAAGTTTCCTCATGAATTTTTTGAGGTCTATATATGTTTGAAACTCATCCAAGGGTTTTTCTGGTGCGTACTTCAGTCCTAAATCCAGGATCTTCATTTCCTCTTGGGTGAATTGGATTTTGCTGAGATTGTATATACCCTTACCTAATATTCCCTTCTCCTTTTTCTTTCTCCCCCCTCTTGTTCCTCTGGTCCTCTTCTTCCTCCGGTGGGTCTCTTGGTGGGTACTGCATTCCCCCCACGTTGGTTGTCCCACTCTTTCCTGGGGTATCCGTATGTTCTCTGATCTTGATATTCTCCTTGCAGGCAATCGCCCCTTGGCCCTCCATAGCCTTCTCTGTTCATATTCCTCCCTCTCCACATCTGATTCCTGTAGGGGACTCGGGCCTTCCATTTCCCTGGTGGTCTGTCTCTTGGGCCTCCCCTGGGAAAAACCCTTTCCTCTTCATAATTCTGTCTCTGTTGAAAGCCTCCCCGGTCTTCATTCCTTCTTTCATAGGTGGGGTAATTACGCTCCCTTAGTACAGAATATGGATTATGCGTGGGTATATTGAATCTTGGTGTGCGTGGGGTTCCATATTGGTTCAGATGTTGATAATCAGTTCTTCTATTTTCTAGTCTATCTGGAAATCTATTAGGTGTCCTGGGTGGTAGATAATGCGTAGGTAAGGGATTGCTCCCAGTTACCCTCTGTGGGGTGTTGTAGACAGGTGTATCTATAGATGTATCAATAGAAGTGTCCCCTTCATAAGGCGGTTCTTCCAACACCATGTCTTCTACCTCTAGGTTGGCCAGCTGCCATTTATATACTTGTGTGTTGTTATAATCTACCACATCACGTTTATATTTTTTCAGTTTTTTTGCTTGTATAGTGCTATCATATTTTTTAATGATATCCTGAAGCTCCTTTTCCTTATCTTTATATTCCTTCTGATTAGCATAAGGTAATAATTGGTCTTTAATTTCTGTTATATGGGCCTCTACCCCTTTCAATTTGAATTTTCTTCTTTTAACAATTTTGTGTAGTAATTCATTTTCATGGAGGAATACCATTCCTCCATGAGTTCCGGGTCCCCAATACCATCATTAGGGTTCATATCCCATCGAAGTCTTCTTGGGGTCATTTTAGCTTTGATGTATGTTTCTAAAGTGGCTATATCCCACCACACCCTTAATTGTTTTTCCATGGTGTGTCTAAGTTGTTTCATTAGACCTTGCATGTCATGGGTATTGGCCACTACCTCCTGATTAAATAAACCTGCAAGGTCCACATTTCTGTTTCCCATATACCCAAAAATATCCATAGCAGCAGTTAAAAAATCACACCGTAGTGCGATAGTAAAAATTAGATAGAACAAAAACTGCGCTTTAGGATGCGTATATAAGGTCAGAAATTAAGGTTGCTGCCTCCCTTACACAAGATACCTGGTGGGGTACTATGTGGAAGTATGAGAATAAAGGATTGGGTATATTGGCGCTACCTAAAAAACCATATATTAATCAATGTATTTAAATACTGGGATAGCCTATAATTTGGCACCCCCTACTTGTAGTTGTAAATCTAAGAGGTATGCAGTATATAAAAGCCCCCCTTATTTACAATATGGGTAGTGCCACAACCTCTAAGTAGGTTCGTTTCTAATGCTCAAATGCTCAAAACTGAAAAAATATAAACGTGATGTGGTAGATTATAACAACACACAAGTATATAAATGGCAGCTGGCCAACCTAGAGGTAGAAGACATGGTGTTGGAAGAACCGCCTTATGAAGGGGACACTTCTATTGATACATCTATAGATACACCTGTCTACAACACCCCACAGAGGGTAACTGGGAGCAATCCCTTACCTACGCATTATCTACCACCCAGGACACCTAATAGATTTCCAGATAGACTAGAAAATAGAAGAACTGATTATCAACATCTGAACCAATATGGAACCCCACGTACACCAAGATTCAATATACCCACGCATAATCCATATTCTGTACTAAGGGAGCGTAATTACCCCCCCTATGAAAGAAGGAATGAAGACCGGGGAGGCTTTCAACAGAGACAGAATTATGAAGAGGAAAGGGTTTTTCCCAGGGGAGGCCCAAGAGACAGACCACCAGGGAAATGGAAGGCCTGAGTCCCCTACAGGAATCAGATGTGGAGAGGGAGGAATATGAACAGAGAAGGCTATGGAGGGCCAAGGGGCGATTGCCTGCAAGGAGAATATCAAGATCAGAGAACATACGGATACCCCAGGAAAGAGTGGGACAACCAACGTGGGGGGAATGCAGTACCCACCCAGAGACGTACTGGAGGAAGAAGAGGACCAGAGGAACAAGAGGGGGGAGAAAGAAAAAGGAGAAGGGAATATTAGGTAAGGGTATATACAATCTCAGCAAAATCCAATTCACCCAAGAGGAAATGAAGATCCTGGATTTAGGACTGAAGTACGCACCAGAAAAACCCTTGGATGAGTTTCAAACATATATAGACCTCAAAAAATTCATGAGGAAACTTAATCTAAAGAAACATTTTGCTGAGAATGAAGATATACGCACAAGTATGGAATCGATCTACATACATACCCAACTCAAGAACAAATCAATCTTGAATCCAAATACCTCAGGTAACCAATGTCTGGCAGCATTCGAAAAAATGGTGGAAGAAGATGTAAGAAAAGTACAAAAGAATAATAACCATAAAGCCAAAAAAATTTGGAAAACAATCAGGGCATTGAGCAAGAAGAAAGAGGTGGTCATACGACCTGCAGATAAGGGGGAGGACTGGTGATCCTCGACAAAGAAGACTATGAGAAAGAAATGAACAATTTGTTACAGGTGGAGAATACATACAAGAAATTAAAAAGTAACCCCAAGAAGATATATATGAAGAAGTTAAAGGCCTTTGTGAAAAAAGGGAAAGACAGTGGAATACTCAACACCCAG
Organism: Lithobates clamitans; assembly: GCA_037952925.1. Classification (NCBI taxonomy): domain Eukaryota; kingdom Metazoa; phylum Chordata; class Amphibia; order Anura; family Ranidae; genus Lithobates; species Lithobates clamitans. Next base: position 1,067,760 of record JBBGZY010001494.1, read on the forward strand.
GAAGCTGAATACCTTGTATCCAACTCTACTAAGACCCCTGTTATCTACTACACACCCAAGATTCATAAAAGGCTGGAGAAGCCCCCTGGAAGACCCATAGTCAGTGGGATAAATTCTATCTTTTCAAGACTGGGTGAATACTTAGACAAATTTTTAAAACCTTTGGTATGTAAGGGCAAATCGTATTTACGTGATAGCTCACAACTTTTGCAAGACCTACAAGGAATTAGTGGAGCTCAGAATTACATGCTTGCTACAATTGACGTGAATTCTCTCTACACCAGCATTGTGCAAAAAGACGGCTTACAAGCTGTAGAAAAAGCCTTACATGAACACACAGAGATGAGACAATCACAAATCAACTTCATACTGGAGGGCCTAGAATTAGCAATGAGTTGTAACTACTTTTGGCATAATACCAACTACTATGTCCAACAGAAAGGAGTCGCAATGGGGGCACGCTACGCACCGAGCGTAGCTAAGGGGGAACGCCAGAGGAGTTTGAGCAGTTTCTAAATAACCTCAATAATAATAGATATGGGCTCACTTTTACTGGTAAATGCAATCAACAACAAATTGAATACTTAGATCTAGTGATCTTCAAGAATGGAGATAGATTGCATACGAAAACGTATTTTAAGGCCACTGACAAAAATGGGTACATACCGATTACAAGCTGCCATCATCCACAATGGAAGGGAAATATCCCTAAAGGGCAACTCTTAAGATTACGCAGAAACTGTGACAACATCAAGGATTTTCTGGTCCAAGCAGATGGGTTGATTGAACAATTCTGCGAAAAAGGCTACAAGAAAGACGAACTGCTAAAAGTAAAAACCGTTGTAGCAAGTATGAATAGAAGGCAACTACTCACGAAAAATATAAGGAAAAATAAACCAAAGGACATAGCATTTATAACAGGGTTCAACAGTCAATATAAAAGTTTAGAAAAAATCGTTAGGAAATATTGGCCTATCCTCAAGGAGGACAGAGTGTTAGCCAAGATTCTACCCAACAAACCAATATTTGTTTATAGAAGAGCCCCTAATCTTCGTGACCACCTGGTCCATAATGTCACCAACCCCCCCAAACAAATAGAAATTTTTCCCAATTTAAAAGGGTTTTATAAATGCCAGAGATGCTTACCCTGTAGGGTTAGTAAGAAAGTACCCAGGAGGAGGGAAACCTTTAAATCGATGGTCGACCAGAGAGAATACAAAATCAGGAACCTGATCACCTGCCATAGTACTCACGTTACGTATGTCATCGAATGCCCTTGCCACCTCCAGTATGTAGGGAGAACCACTCGGCCCCTACATGTACGTATACGTGAGCATATCAATAATATAAAGAAGGGCTTCCCCAAACACAATTTGTCACGTCATTTTGACCAAGTACATGGAAGAGACCCATCAGGGCTAACTTTATATGGCATTGATTCCATAAAAGACCATTGGAGAGGAGGAAACAAAACCACCCTCATTTCACAGAATGAAACAGTTTGGATATATAGGTTGAGGTCCCTGGCGCCTAGGGGCCTCAACCTAGATATAGATCTGAACTGCTTCATAGTTGAATCTTGATACATTCAAGTCTTGGTTACCGTCATCATACTGTGGGAATACAAGATAACCTTTAACCTAGGGGGTACCCAGGGGATACACCAACCTTAATATACTTAAACTCTGCTTTCCCTTACTTCTGTAATATGGGGGGCCATTGTGTACCCCTTACCTCAGGGGATGGGTATATATATATGTATAACACCTCCCCTGTATGGTTGACCTTCCCCCACATATAAGGGAATATATTCCTCTAATAAAGTTTTTGCGATATTTATAGAGATAATACCGATACACTATCCAATCACATAATTTATAGTTTGTACTTTATCACTTATTAGGGCACATAACACCCATATCTAAGTAGAGGTACTCATACACCCACATTATGGGGGGTATAGTATGTAATATGACACTTAGCAATCACAACTTTAGAGTGTTTAATATCACTATAGAGTCTATGGATTTTAGTTCCCCTTTATGTGGGATTTCTTTAGAATACACATGATATAGAGTTTTACAACTCTGTAAGATGCTATGTGTTCACCTGTAAATATCACTATAGGGAATATAAGTATGACACAACACTATCAATTTAATTTTAATTTAATTTAATTTCTATATGTACATATGAGGGTAGGGTGTCACTATGTGTACATATATATATATGTATGTATATATATATATATATATATTTTTCACTTATGTATTGTCGGGATCCTGACATATTACATTATTTATGGTTTATTAATTTTTATTAACACACATTTTATAGATAAACTAGACATGCATATAATTATGTGTTGGTAATATGGTAGATGTTGGGGATATACCTGTATCTTAGGACCTATGTTAAAACCGGTTGTTAAAATATTCTGTATGTGATACTGTTCAGAAATCTTTCTCCAAAGGTATTGTACATTAAATCAACACACTTGCTGTTTTACTTTGAACCAGTAGGGGGAGTTCCGTTTAGTATTAATGAAATGAGTGAATTGTCTCTGTGCTAATGGAGAGGGCTTTCATGAATTTTCATAATCAATTGGATATGGCAATATTCATTATGTAACCAATAGGAATATTTCCTGTATTATATACATTCTAAATTGAGTCCATAGGAAATACATTGAAAACGAGCCCCGGAATATTGAGGGGTAGGCTAAAGATGAACGCGCTCTCCTTCTATAAAACTTAGCAGAGGGAAGAGTGTGACACCGTTGCTGAGGACGTCATGTGACGAAGCGCGCACAACGGCATCACGCTCTGTCAGTCTGCTCCACGGCATAGGAGAGAGGAGGACGCTGTTTAGCAGCTGGTAGCCTCACACCTTTATTGCGCTCCATATGCCTGTTTGGAGGGACCGTTTTTTATACATTCAATTGTAAATCGGACTTTGCCTGGCAATCATTGCTGTCCTAATTCATCTGGACAGAAATACATAACCAGTGCCTGGACTTGGTAGATTTACTTATTTTATCTTTCAATTTTTTGATTGGGACTTTTTATTATTAATTTTTTTCTTTTCATCTTCATTTATTTTTTTATTTTATTTCAGTATATTTTTTGTTATTTTTAATTTTGGAAATTTTCCTTCATAAAATCAGCGGTGCTGGTTTAGATGTGTTTTTTAAATAAAGTGGCCATACGTTATTATGCTATGGGAGCTCTCTTTTTTTCCTAAATATATGAGTGGAAGCAACATCCTCAAGGATTCAAAAGCACAGGAGACATCCAGCAGAACACCTGGGAGCAAGGCGATCCATTTCCCAACACAGGTGGATTACCCCGCTGGGGGGCTTGGGGAGCTGATTACAACATAAGGATCTATCAGATGGAAGTAACCCAGCGTATTACACCATAAGCGTTATACCCCTATTGGGGTTCTGGGAGCTGGTGAGTAAGCAACCAAAGGGGGAGCACAAGAGTCACCTGACAAATTATTGCAGCACCAAGTCACCTGTGGGAATCTACACAAATCACTTAAACATCAATATATGGGACTGTTACAATATTTGTTGAAAATCTAATTGCTGTTGCTTCCCGGGCTATTGTGTAGCTTTTGGTCTATGCAACTGTATCCTAAGATGATTATATGCAACGTATTGGATTAGGATACATTATTGTATTGTTATATGGTTCCTAGTAAATGCACTATATGGAATCCAGTTTCTGGTCTCTTTTCCAGATACAGTAGGATCCAGTAAGCTGTGCGACACCTGTTGTCTATCATTATCTTTTGAGCATTTGAGCATTGGAAACGAACCCACTTAGAGGTTGTGGCACTACCCATATTGTAAATAAGGGGGGCTTTTATATACTGCATACCTCTTAGATTTACAACTACAAGTAGGGGGTGCCAAATTATAGGCTATCCCAGTATTTAAATACATTGATTAATATATGGTTTTTTAGGTAGCGCCAATATACCCAATCCTGTACTCCAACATGTCCACTCTCCACCCCATCTGCCCCCAGCTGATGCAAAAGCATATTACTACCTTCTGTTCAACTACCTTCTAGAAAGAATGCAGGTAATTGTCCACACATGTGCAGTGCACACTTTATGCCAACCATGGACTGCTGGAGCAAGGTGGCAGAGAATGGACACAGGGCGCTACACCCATTCTATGACAGAGGATGGGGTCTCAGTACAGAATCCTTGTCCTGGGCACTGGATGGACCTGTCCTGGTACTGAGTAAAACACAGGGACAATAACTGTGCAAGCTTGTATCTGGTAAGTTCAAAAACAATCACTGCACTGGCATTCACTGCTATTTTTTTACATAGTTATAATCCTGGTAAATGTTCAGACCATTAACCACTTGCCGACCGCTCACTTTGGCTTTACTGCTACAGTGCGGGCCAGCTGCACAGAATCACACATATACATGACTCTGCTTTTCCAGGAAGGAGGTGCACCTGATGGCCCGGCTGTGTTTTGATACATCACAGCACCTACCGGTCACCAGGTCCTGGCAAATGACTGACCTCCGGGGGGGTGTGGCGACCGAGCTCCAACATGGATGCTTAAATAGTGAGCTCCGCTCGGCCGCCGGAGAGAATCTCCATCCATCCACATCCACCGGCACCATCCCTGCCGCACAAAGCATCCACGGATTCACCAGGACCCGCTGTACCAGCAGAGATGACCAGGCACAGGAAAAACCCGCAAAATTTGCAAAAAATGCAGGAGTTTTTCAAAGCGCGCGAGCTCCAACAAAATGGCGCCAGCGCTTCAGGAAGACAGATGGAGCCGCAGGCCACGATCAACAACGGCTGCTCCGGCTCCACAAAATCACTTCAAGGCTCACATCTACATAGCGGATCCTCCTCAGGAGCCTCAAGCCCTTCTACCAGGAGCCCAGCCAAACAAAAACAGAGGATAGCCTCCCCGGACCGGCTGCTGAAAGACCCTGAGATGGAGGTAAGCAGGCCTCAGAACACTGTGGATCCAACGGTGCATATTTCACAGGACCCCATAGCAACATTCCCCACATCTGACAGGCCAGTGTCAGACACAGTTCTTAAAGAGATGCTGCTCTCTCTAAAAGCATCATTACATGCTGACATGACTGCTGGTATTAACCACTGCCAGAGAGAAGTACAGGCCTTAGGTAGCAGGGTGGATCATATTGAGCAGTGAATGGGTGACTTTACTTCCTCATTTAATACAATGGTGGATGCCCATAGAAACCACGATGCGGAAATCGTATGGCTCAAAAATAAAGTTGCAGACTTGGAAGACCGTTCCAGAAGGAACAATCTAAAAATAAGGGGATCCCAGAAACCATTCCTGCAACTGCTGCCATACACGCAGGCGCTATTCTCAACCCTGCTACCATCCTTGTCACCACAAGATCTAATAGTGGATCGCATACATCGTATACCAAAACCTGCATTTCTTCCTGACAACACTCCCACAGATGTGCTACTTAGGGTGCACTACTATCATTTTAAAGAACAAATTCCCACAACCTTCCGTAGAACCGATGATAGACACCCGCAGTACGCAGAACTACCAATACTCCCGGACCTGTCCAGACATACGCTCCAACAATGTCGCAACCTAGCGACAATAACTAAGGCCCTGAAGAACCACAATATAGTACATAAGTGGAAATACCCCGCCAAGCTCTCGATTACCCACAACGGCTTATCAGTAATGATATCTACACTAGAAGAAGGTATCACAGCATTACGCAAATGGGATATCCTAATTGATCAAGACAAGTCAGCCACTCAAAGTCCTACACCTAGCTCACTACAGGAGGACCGGCATGTGGTCTCCCGCAAACGTTCCTCAAAGAAAGCCACCGCTGGAAGTGGTTGAAGATAACACGTTATACAATACTCAATTCTGTCCGGACAACAGGGGTTACATGATTAACATCCCTGTCTTACCTCCAGTTTCTTTTTGCAGCAGTTACGTCTGCCTATGGATCAGTTTATGGATCCTTTTCCTTTTGAGTTCACACTCATCTCGATTAAAATGTTCTTTTTTCACCACTTTTCTTTTCCTTACTATATGTTTAAAGCACGCCATCCAGTAGCGAACATCCCTTCTATCCTGGACGAAGACAGCATACACATCTTATACCGGATCATCTACTACGGCCACAGTGAGTATATACTCTTCATAATGCCGCAGTCATCAAAAACCCCTCCATAAGCCCATTAACTGCCTATCCATAAATGCTAGGGGTCTGAACCACCCCGCAAAGAGACTCTCCTTGTGGAAGGAAGCCAAGATACACAGGGCAGACATCCTGTGTGTACAGGAGACCCATTTCCAGGACACAAAAGCTCCTAAATGTTCACATAAAGACTACCCACACGTATTCATGGCATGTACACCAGGAAAAAAAAAGGTGGAGTATTAATAGCATTGAGGAACACTGTGTCATTTCAACATAAGGACATTATCCTTGATCCCAACGGCAGATACATCATCCTGACAGGAGACATCAACTCAAAACCGTATACATTAGTATCCTTATATGCACCAAACTCACATCAAATCTGTTTCATCAGCAGACTACTCAGGAAACTGCAGAACCATCTATATGGCAATCTTATTGCATGTGGTGACTTTAATCTTATTGTAGACCCCAAAATTGATACGTCTGCTCCAAAAGCACACAGCTCCTCCTATCTGGGCAAAATAATACACCAAGCGGAACTGTATGATGTTTGGAGATATTTAAACGCGAATGCAAGAGATTATACTTTTTTCTCCCACAGACATTGCTCATATTCTCGCATTGACCTATTCTTGACAGACAAGTGGCTTCTACAGAATATCTCATATGCGAAAATATATGACATAACATGGTCTGACCATGCTGCTATTACTATCACCATTAAAGACCAGGTTGTCTCCTCCTCCTCACCCATCTGGCGTAGCAATGTAAGATTAATACAAGACCCTCGAACCTCCACAAAGATCTCCCAACATATCAGAGAATTCTTTCTAAGCAATATAGATTCTGTTGAAAACCCTTTCACCTTATGGAACGCCCATAAGGCGTACATGAGAGGCATACTCATACAACTCGGAGCAAGGGAAAAAAAAGACATAAAGCCCATATTGATTCAATCTTAAACGACATCCACACCATAGAAGCACAAAATAAGCAAAAACCTAACGTCAATCTTACCCAAAAACTCTCAGCTTTAAGAGAGGACCTCAGAAATAGGCTCAACAATACGATTATCATCTTAGACGTCTGAAACTACAGTCATATGCCAATGCCAATAGAGCAGGCAAATATTTAGCCAATAGACTAAAAGCAGCGAAAACCAAAACGAGAATTGCCCATCTGCTACACCCCACTCTCAAACATAAAATCACAAACCCACAAGACATAGCTAACCAGTTCGCTGACTACTACAGCAACTTATACAACATTAAAGATGACCCCTCTACATACCAACCAACACACGACAACATCCAAAACTTCCTTCAAAATTTAAAATTACCAGCGTTATCAGAATCTCAACTCCTTGCACTAAATTCCCCGTTCACTGTAACTGAAATAGCTGCTGCTATAGAAACACTACCAAATGGCAAATCACCTGGACATGAGGGGTTTTCAAACGAATACTTCAAAACATTCAGATCACATCTTGCACCGCACTTACAAACAGTTTTTTACAAAAGCAGCAACCACAGAAACCTTTCCCCCAGAGATGCTACAAGCATACATAGTCACCCTACCCAAACCAGGCAAAGAACCTACCACACCATCTAATTTTCGTCCAATCTCTCTTTTAAATTCCGATATAAAAATGTATGCTAAGCTGATAGCTAAAAGAATAGCTAAAAAGAGAAAGGGAGGGGTGCTGCGCTAACCAGAGGGTCTATACTCATTAGTTGTGGGATCAAAGGCCTCAGTATAATAGAATACATACACATATAAAATCGCATGAGTTGGAGTATATAAAACGCATAGGTAAAGGTGGTATCTAGAAATTGGGGGGAGGGGTGGTTAGTGATAGAAGTATAAATAATATATATAAAATGGTCCAAACCAGTGATAAATATAAACAATAAAACATTGACTAATAATTCATTCAGTCCAGTAATGTCCAATATGTTAAAGTGCTGGTGCTCTCGTGCCTTAAGTAAACTGAAATAATGCAATGTGCTATAGACCAATAAATAAATAGAACAAAATTGCACGAGAAGAATATATCACATGAAAAATGGGAAAGGCATAATCGCCAAAATCTTCGTGTTGCTACAAGTGCAAAAATGAAAGTTCAGTGTGGGTAATCCAGTGAGTAGACAAAATACTTGCTAGTGTCCAAAAAAATTATATCAAGTGTCCAAAACAAAAACAAAGTGCAACTCAGGGCAAATCTAATCAATGGTGCACAAAAAGAAAGTGCTCAAACTCAGCAATATATAACAGTGAGGTGATGCTATGCAGACAAAACACTCTGTGTCTTCTTCATGCAGCATGCGCTAGTATAGGTAATGGCCCCTTACCTAGCGGTGCTAGGTCAACCGCATGTATGTTGTATAATCGCAAGGTCCTGGGTCTCTACTGCGTCCCTGTGTTCCCGCTTGCCGACTCTACAGGATCCTAATTGCTGGCTGGATGTATCTAGTTATGGTCCTGGAATAGTGCGGTTCCTAGCTTCTCCACATCTTATCTCAAGTATATAAAACATAGGACAAGGTACCCAGATAGTGAAGTATGTACTGTAAGGGTCACTTTATTCATATACACATATGGAAAGAGTACTCACATTGAGCAGTTAGTATCACAGCGTTGTATCCAATGAGCGGCGAGCTCGTAATGCATTCAGCAGAGAGGAAACGAAACAAGCCTATTCCGTCCCTACGCGTGACGTCACCAATCACGTGACTTCTTCAGGGGATACCCTGAAGAAGTCACGTGATCGGTGACGTCACGCGTAGGGAGGGAATAGGCTTGTTTCGTTTCCTCTCTGCTGAATGCATTACGAGCTCGCCGCTCATTGGATACAACGCTGTGATACTAACTGCTCAATGTGAGTACTCTTTCCATATGTGTATATGAATAAAGTGACCCTTACAATACATACTTCACTATCTGGGTACTTTGTCCTATGTTTTATATACTTGAGATAAGATGTGGAGAAGCTAGGAACCGCACTATTCCAGGACCATAACTAGATACATCCAGCCAGCAATTAGGATCCTGTAGAGTCGGCAAGCGGGAACACAGGGACGCAGTAGAGACCCAGGACCTTGCGATTATACAACATACATGCGGTTGACCTAGCACCGCTAGGTAAGGGGCCATTACCTATACTAGCGCATGCTGCATGAAGAAGACACAGAGTGTTTTGTCTGCATAGCATCACCTCACTGTTATATATTGCTGAGTTTGAGCACTTTCTTTTTGTGCACCATTGATTAGATTTGCCCTGAGTTGCACTTTGTTTTTGTTTTGGACACTTGATATAATTTTTTTGGACACTAGCAAGTATTTTGTCTACTCACTGGATTACCCACACTGAACTTTCATTTTTGCACTTGTAGCAACAAGAAGATTTTGGCGATTATGCCTTTCCCATTTTTCATGTGATATATTCTTCTCGTGCAATTTTGTTCTATTTATTTATTGGTCTATAGCACATTGCATTATTTCAGTTTACTTAAGGCACGAGAGCACCAGCACTTTAACATATTGGACATTACTGGACTGAATGAATTATTAGTCAATGTTTTATTGTTTATATTTATCACTGGTTTGGACCATTTTATATATATTATTTATACTTCTATCACTATCCACCCCTCCCCCCAATTTCTAGATACCACCTTTACCTATGCGTTTTATATACTCTAACTCATGCGATTTTATATGTGTATGTATTCTATTATACTGAGGCCTTTGATCCCACAACTAATGAGTATAGACCCTCTGGTTAGCGCAGCACCCCTCCCTTTCTCTTTTTAATTCTCTTTCCGGGCTTATGTTTGGGCCCTGATTTTGGTGCATGCAGCTGTCCGGGTGTAGATGGTTTATATACCTCTTGAATTGCAGTTAGAAGTCTACACGTTTACTACACCTTTTTCCAAATTGGTAGCGCAGGAATAGCTCCCGTTTTTCCTAAAAGAATAGCTACTTATATTCCATCTCTGATTCAAAAAGACCAGATGGGTTTCGTGAGGGGGAGACAAACCTCAGATGCTACGAGGAGAATAATTAACATTATTCATCATGTCGAAAAAACAAAAACGCCTTCTCTGCTGCTCTCCATAGACGCAGAGAAGGCGTTTGATAGAGTGAACTGGAACTACATGTCAATGACTTCATCTAAATATGGTCTCAGCGGCCATATACTGAATGCAGTTCTGGCCTTGAATTCCTGTCCCTCGGCACGGGTGTACACGTCCAGCATGCTTTCCACTCCATTCCAAATAACAAATGGAACTCGCCAGGGTTGTCCCTTATCCCCAACGATTTTCAACCTCATGATTGAACCCCTGGTGGAGGCCATTAGATCACATGCTAGCATAACTGGTTTTCAATTTGGAACCTCCACACATGTTATCAATTTATTCGCTGATGATGTGATATTATTTTTGATAAATCCGAGTACATCACTCCCTACAGCTCATGAAATACTGAATTCCTTTGGTAATGTATCATACTACAGGGTGAACTGCTCCAAATCCCTCATTCTGGACCTAGGTGTGACCGCCAATAATCGTAACACATTACAACAATCACTTCCGTACACTTGGAGTTCCAAAGGTATACCATACCTAGGCATTACCCTAACTAACCATACCAGCTCCCTAATTGATGCTAACTTGAAACCCCTTCTAACCAAACTAACGACTCAAACCAACAACATAGGCAAACACGAACTATCTTGACTGGGCAGGTTAGCAGCATTTAAAATGTTAATTCTCCCTCAAATTCTATACATTTTTAGGGTACTCCAGATCACCATACTGGCACATTATCTCCAGTCCCTCTCTAGTCTCCAATGGAAACTCCTGTGGGGTACAAAGAAAGCAAGATGCTCACAAGCTACTCTAATTCCTCATAAAAGAGCAGCAGGGGCGGGACTAATAGATGTTCATGATTATATGTGAGCAACTAGATTAGACCAACTCAAATACTGGTTTTCTTCCAATGAGGTACCACTGTGGGTGGAGATTGAAAAATCCTTGGCTCCGATATCAGACCTACCATTGATCTTAATAGGTGATAGTTGGATACCCTGGAATCTCAAGAATCTACCCCCCACTATCATCATATCAATTAAAGCCTGGAGATTCCTCCTATCTCGTCAAATTACTAATAGTAGAGAAATATATTTTACACTCCCTTTAAGTGTGGTTGAAGCCAATATACCAATGATATCACTGAAAAAATTCCCTTCTAAAAAGATTAACAGTGTACAAGACTTATATCACAAAAATAGACCAAAATCTGCAGCCTTCTTAATGAAGGAACATAACATGCCACATAACATGCTTTTTACCTGCTTACGTGTGGCTCACCTCACACACAAACACCCGTGGAACAGTATCCACCTGCCAATCCCAACATGGCATCATCTAACCCGAGGATCACTGCACAATAAAGGAATATCTATATACTATAATCTACTACAGGAAAAAACAAAGTTCCAAAAATCAAGAACACATTTTAGATGGGATATGGATATAGGAACTTCAATTACTGATAATCAATGGCAATTTGCGTTTAAGACCATACAAACTGCATCACACTGCACTACGCACTGGGAAACATCACTCAAGATAATACACCGCTGGCAATATACCCCATGTAGACTCTCAAAAATGTTTCCTGACACCTCAACGTTATGCTGGAGAGAATGTGGACATAAAGGCCATCTACTCCATACGTTCTGGGAATGCCCTAACGTCACTAGCTTCTGGAACAACATCTTTAAACTTTTAGGGGAAATCACAGGAATTATAACACCCCCAGACCCAAAACTAGCTATACTATTAATTGGATTAGAAAAATTCCCGTACTCCGTGAGGCATGTAGTAACATACGTACTATTGGTTGCTAGGTCCCTGATACTCAGTAACTGGAAAAATGCTCCAACACTTAACATTACTGATGTAACTAAGAAGGTCCAGCAAAACTACACGTTTGAACGACTTATAGCAATTAACTCGCTTAGATGTGATAAATTTGACAAATTGTGGAAAACACGGACTGATAAATATCATTATACATAAATAACTGTATACATAACCTGAAGATTTTATCATACGATTGCTCTGGATATGTGCTTCTTATAGGGCGTACACACGGTCAGACTTTGTTCGGACATTCCGACAACAAAATCCTAGGATTTTTTCTGACGGATGTTGGCTCAAACTTGTTTTGTCTACACACGGTCGCACAAAGTTGTTGGAAAATCCGATCGTTCTGAACGCGGTGACGTAAAACACGTACGTCGGGACTATAAACGGGGCAGTGGCCAATAGCTTTCATCTCTTTATTTATTCTGAGCATGCGTGGCACTTTGTCCGTCGGATTTGTGTACACACGATCGGAATTTCCGACAACGGATTTTGTTGTCGGAAAATTTTATCTCCTGCTCTCCAACTTTGTGTGTCGGAAAATCCGATAGAAAATGTCCGATGGAGCCCACACACGGTCGGAATTTCCTACAACACGCTCCGATCGAACATTTTCCATCGGAAAATCCGATTGTGTGTACGGGGCATTATTGTTCTTTGTTTTTATTTTATTTTTAATATCATTTTGTCTATATATTCTCTGTTTCCAATCTTTTCTGTAAAATACTAAAAATTCAATAAAAATCTTTTAATGGAAAAAAAAAAAAAATGACTGACCTCCGGCACCCAGTGATCAGCTCTGAGCTTCCCTGAACACAGCTCTGTGAGTTTAAAAAAAAGAGAGCTGTGTTCAGTGACAGGTGATCTCACTGTTGCTAAGCAGGGAATGAAAGCAAACTACATTGCCTTGCAAAACTATTCACCCCTTGGCTTTTTATATATTTTGTTACATTACAGACTTAAATTCAATTTTTTTTTAATCTGAATTATATGGGATGGATCATAACACAATAGTCTAAGTTGGTGAAGTAAAATTAGAAAAATATATACATAAAACTATTGTTCAGCAAAAAAAAATGATAATTGGCATGTGCGTATGTTTTCAATCCCCTTTGTATGAAGCTCATAAAAAGCTCTGGTGCAACCAATTACCTTCAGAAGTCACATAATTAGTGAAATGATGTCCACCTGTGTGCAATCTAAGTGTCGAGAAAAAATAATAACAAGTAATTCTGCGCTGCCCCAAAGGAAGAAGAATAGTTCAGAATAGTGCATGCCTCGACCTCGTTGACCTCTCCCACCCCATTTACCTCTGTTGTGTCCCCTACCCCTATTAATGACATGAGGGGTGTGTGGACTGTAATGACATACTCTAGTTGGCGAAGGTGACTTGTACCTTCTGTCATCTCTCCTCCTTCCATTAACTGGAGTGCCCATAGGTGTAACCTCTCTGTTTGTCACTCCAGGTATGGAAGTAGTTGGGGGACCCACCAAAGTTGATGAAGTGGTAGTGACCGTCGGGTTGGAAGTAAAGAGTTTTTGCCAACCAAACATGGTTCCCTTTTTATAGTCCCCCACATCTCTAGAGTACTTTTTCTGTTTTTTTTTGGTCCTTATCTTCCCTTTCCAGAAAACTCTGGAGATTTGAAGAGAGAGCGTTATACTCAGAGGTGTTTTTAGGGGATAGAAGTTTATCTTTGATATCTTTGATCTCCCTATCTAATGCTAAAAGTTTGTTTTGTTTCCTGGTAATAAGGACGCTGAGGAGGCTGATCCCTGCATCATTAAAATATTTGAACCAAGAGTCTATTTCAGGGTCGTCCTGTGGTGGGTAAACATCCCACCTGAGACTTCTAGGGACCATACGGTTAGTGAAATACTGTTCAAGGAGCGCCACGTCCCATTGTAAATGGAGCTCAGAGGACACGATGTTCTTGAGCCTCATAAATAAACCTCCTAGTTCAGTGTCACTCCCTGTGACAATAAAAACTCCTTCTGTGTTAACAGTACGGGACACTCTGTAATCATCACGTCCATATTACTATGGAATCAGCTAGGCTGCAGCAAAATATAATCACAACAATTGCAGAGAAAAAATAATAACAAGTAATTCTGCGCTGCCCCAAAGGAAGAAGAGTAAGCAGCTAACACGGCCAGTAGGATATGTTCATAGATGTAGAAACAAAATAAGTGTAGCGCTGATATAAATGACTATGGAATGTCTAACATAAAGACAAATAAGTCCACAAACTGGTGGACCTCTAAACATGGAATGGAAAAAAGTTCTCCATAAATATATAACTCATGAGAAATAAAAAAATATTAGTCCATTGGTAAGTGTGAGACTTCATAAGTGAAGCATTTAAATATGCACGTGACATCTAGGGTGAAGAGAACACCACCACCAAGAATGGGAAGGCTTACCAGATCAATTGAACCCAAAGAAACATACACTTAGTTGGGTCAAACAGGCTTAGGTGGTGAACAGCTGATGGAGATCCGGGAGAGATGAGAAATTAAGGTCCTGGGATGATTCGTGGACAAGTGTGTCTCTCAAGATGGTGCCCAAAGTGGATGGTAGTTACAAATGGTGAAAAGGAAAACAAAAAGGGCCACAGTGTAAATCCATAAAAATGTGTACCAGATTTATTAAGAAAATAGGAAATACACTCACATGTGAATAGATAAAAACAGCGCTGTATAAGTAAAATGGCGACAGTGGGGTCCTACCCGACGTGTTTCGTCTCCTTGGACATCGTCTGGGGGGTCCCCCCACTGCAGCCAGCAAGGTATATATAAGGAATGTAACCACACACATGAGAATCATCTCCACAATGCGTTCAACATGTACCTAGTGTCACTTCCGGTAACCAGGCAAAATGGCCGCTCGGCGTGCGTTCCACGCCTCAATATGTGGCACATTGTGAGCACCAGAAGTGTCTCTAGTGGGGTCGATGATATGTCCACATATTAATCATATTCCATATTGGGTATCAGCACATACAGTGTCCCATGTGATTTAAAATGTATAAAGCCGTAAAATATAAAAAATATAAAGAAATGGCAAAAGTGGAGGAAGCAGCGTGACGTCTCAAGCCAACATCTGCGCTCCACAAGGCCGTAGTGCGCATGTGTGCAGCCGAAAGACGGTGGGTGTGTGCCCTTCCAACTCAATGGGAGGTGACTAAGGCAGCTCTCACTGCGCCGGTGCAGAATGCCGGCATACGTATGATCACCAACGGCATCACGTGTTTCAGAATGCCGTGATGACGTGTGTCAGATCGAGAGACACGCGCAATGTGTATATGTAAATAGGAAAAACTGCAAACTAATGCGAAGGTTATGTGTAAATATGAAGCAGTACTGTGAGTGAAGAGCACTGAAAACATATGGGACAGGAACAATAAAAATACATATATATCCTAGATCAAAAAATGTGCATAGCAAAAGATCAGTGAATAAGTGCACTGAATGTGATGTGTTAACCCTCACTTGGCATAAAAAGGTCAGTAGATCAATTTAATGAATATGGTGTGTTATCCCTCACGTCGGAAGGAAATAGACTGTGCATACAGGGACATGTATTTGCATGTATATATTATGATGAAAATAATAATAAAAAAGGGAATAATAAAATATAATATATATGTCCCCACGTGGAGTGGAATCTCATGGAAATACATAAACTAAACATTGTGGAATACACATAGAAAGTAACAACTATATGGCAAATATATGTATTACTGAACACATATATAGTGTATCTATAATACAAACATATGGGACAGGAACAATACAAATACATATATATCCTAGATCAAAGATACATATATATCCTAGATCAAAAAATGTGCATAGCAAAAGATCAGTGAATAAGTGCACTGAATGTGATGTGTTAACCCTCACTTGGCATAAAAAGGTCAGTAGATAAATTTAATGAATATGGTGTGTTATCCCTTACGTGGGAAGGAAATAGACTGTGCATACAGGGACATGTATTTGCATGTATATATTATGATGAAAATAATAATAAAAAAGGGAATAATAAAATATAATATATATGTCCCCACATGGAGTGGACTCTCATGGAAATACATAAACCAAACATTGTGGAATACACATAGAAAGTAACAACTATATGGCACATATATGTATTACTGAACACATATATAGTGTATATTAGGGATGAGCTTCGAGTTCGAGTCGAACTCATGTTCGACTCGAACATTGGCTGTCCGCAAGTTCGCCGAACAGCGAACAATTTGGGGTGTTGGCGGCAAATTCGAATGCCGCGGAGCACCCTTTAAAAGTCTATAGGAGAAATCAAAAGTGCTAATTTTAAAGGCTAATATGCAAGTTATTGTCATAAAAAGTGTTCGGGGACCTGGGTCCTGCCCCAGGAGACATGGATCAATGCAAAAAAAAGTTTTAAAAACGGCCGTTTTTTCAGGAGCAGTGATTTTAATAATGCTTAAAGTCAAACAATAAAAGTGTATTATCCCTTTAAATTTCGTACCTGGGGGGTGTCTATAGTATGCCTGTAAAGGAGCGCATGTTTCCTGTGTTTAGAACAGTCTGACAGCAAAATGACATTTTGAAGGAAAAAACTCATTTAAAACTACCGCGGCTATTAATGAATTGCCGGTCCGACAATACACATAAAAGTTCATTGATAAAAACGGCATAGGAATTCCCCAAAGGGAAACCCCGAACCAAAATTAAAAAAAAAAATTGATGTGGGAGTCCCCCTAAATTCCATACCAGGCCCTTCAGGTCTGATATGGATATTAAGGGGAACCCCTGCCAAAATAAAAAAAAAAAAGACGTGGGGTTCCCCCTAAATTCCATACCAGACCCTTCAGGTCTGGTATGGATTTTAAGGGGAACCCCGCGCCAAAAAAAAAAAAAAAAAACGGTGTGGGGTCCCCCCAAAAATCCATACCAGACCCTTATCCGAGCACGCAACCTGGCAGGCCGCAGGAAAAGGGGGGGGACGAGAGTGCGCCCCCCCCTTCTGAACTGTACCAGGCTACATGCCCTCAACATTGGGAGGGTGCTTTGGGGTAGCCCCCCAAAACACCTTGTCCCCATGTTGATGAGGACAAGGGCCTCATCCCCACAACCCTGGCCGGTGGTTGTGGGGGTCTGCGGGCGGTGGGCTTATCGGAATCTGGAAGCCCCCTTTAACAAGGGGACCCCCAGATCCCGCCCCCCCCCCTGTGTGAAATGGTAAGGGGGTACTTACCCCTACCATTTCACTAAAAAACTGTCAAAAATGTTAAAAATGACAAGAGACAGTTTTTGACAATTCCTTTATTTAAATGCTTCTTCTTTCTTCCTTCATCTTCTGGTTCTTCTGGTTCTTCTGGCTCTTCTGGTTCTTCCTCCGGCGTTCTCGTCCAGCATCTCCTCCGCGGCGTCTTCTATCTTCTTCTCCTCTGGCCGCTCCGCACCCATGGCATGGGGGGAGGCTCCCGCTCTTCTCTTCTTCTTTTCTTCTCTTCTTCTCTCCCTCTCTTCTTCATTTTCTTCTCCGGGCCGCTCCGCAACCCATGCTGGCATGGAGGGAGGCTCCCGCTGTGTGACGGCGCTCCTCGTCTGACAGTTCTTAAATAACGGGGGGGCGGGGCCACCCGGTGACCCCGCCCCCCTCTGATGCACGGGACATGACGGGACTTCCCTGTGGCATTCCCCGTGACGTCACAGGGAAAACCCATCAAGTCACCGTGCATCAGAGGGGGGTGGGGTCACCGGGTGGCCCTGCCCCCCGTTATTTAAGAACTGTCAGACGAGGAGCGCCGTCACACAGCGGGAGCCTCCCTCCATGCCAGCATGGATTGCGGAGCGGCCCGGAGAAGAAAACGAAGAAGAGAAGGAGAGAAGAAGAGAAGAAGAGAAGAAAAGAAGAAGAGAAGAGCGGGAGCCTCCCCCCCATGCCATGGGTGCGGATCGGCCTGAGGAGAAGAAGATAGAAGACGCCGCGGAGGAGATGCTGGACGAGAACACCGGAGGAAGAACCAGAAGAGCCAGAAGAACCAGAAGATGAAGGAAGATAGAAGAAAGAAGAAGCATTTAAATAAATGAATTGTCAAAAACTGTCTCTTGTCATTTTTAACATTTTTGACAGTTTTTTAGTGAAATGGTAGGGGTAAGTACCCCCTTACCATTTCACACGGGGGGGGCCGGGATCTGGGGGTCCCCTTGTTAAAGGGGGCTTCCAGACTCCGATAAGCCCCCCACCTGCAGACCCCCACAACCACCGGCCAGGGTTGTGGGGATGAGGCCCTTGTCCTCATCAACATGGGGACAAGGTTTTGGGGGGCTACCCCAAAGCACCCTCCCAATGTTGAGGGCATGTGGCCTGGTACGGTTCAGGAGGGGGGGCGCACTCTCGTCCCCCCCCTCTTTTCCTGCAGCCTGCCAGGTTGCGTGCTCGGATAAGGGTCTGGTATGGATTTTTGGGGGGACCCCACACCGTTTTTTTTTTTTTTTTTTTGGCGCGGGGTTCCCCTTAAAATCCATACCAGACCTGAAGGGTTTGGTATGGAATTTAGGGGGAACCCCACGTCATTTTTTTTTTTTTTAATTTTGGCTGGGGTTCCCCTTAATATCCATATCAGACCTGAAGGGCCTGGTATGGAATTTAGGGGGACTCCCACATCATTTTTTTTTTTTAATTTTGGTTCGGGGTTCCCCTTTGGGGAATTCCTATGCCGTTTTTATCAATGAACTTCTATGTGTATTGTCGGCAATGCAATAGCCGCGGGTAGTTTTAAATGAGTTTTTTCCTTCAAAATGTCATTTTGCTGTCAGACTGTTCTAAACACAGGAAACATGCGCCCCTTTACAGGCATACTATAGACACCCCCCAGGTACGAAATTTAAAGGGATATTACACTTTTATTGTTTGACTTTAAGCATTATTAAAATCACTGCTCCTGAAAAAACGGCCGTTTTTAAAACTTTTTTTTGCATTGATCCATGTCCCCTGGGGCAGGACCCGGGTCCCCAAACACTTTTTATGACAATAACTTGCATATTAGCCTTTAAAATTAGCACTTTTGATTATTCATGTTCGTGTCCCATAGACTTTAACGGTGTTCGCGTGTTCGAACAAACTTTTTTCCTGTTCGCATGTTCTGATGCGAACCGAACAGGGGGGTGTTCGGCTCATCCCTAGTGTATATCTATAATACAAACATAGGACTGGGAACCTATATACCAATATATGAATAAATGGCATGTGAGGATCCCAATCACTCCCAAAATGAAAAACTACATGTGTACATAGAAGTTGTGAAAAAATATATAATATATAAAATATATATAAAAAATATATATAAAAAATGAAAAAAATGTGAAAAATGAGAACAGAAGATGATGGAAGGAGAGAAAAATAAAAATTAAAAATTAAAACATAAAATATATGCATATATGAAAGATGCAAATCAAAAAGAGGCCAGTGGAATGGGACATCAGGCCCTGTTGATGAAGGCGTTGATGTCCAGCTCAACATTCATGCCAAGAGGAGAATACGTTCGAAGCCCATGAATCCAGAAGGTCTCTAAATGAGAAACCCCTCTGGTCATGGCACCACCTCTCCAAGGGGGAATATATCTATCAATCACCACAAACTGTGTCCCCTCTATCACACGATTGTATTGTAGCTTGTAGTGTCTGGGGACTGTGTGTTTGGTATCCCCCCTCTTAATAAGAGCAATATGCTCAGCAACTCTGACTGAAAAGGAGCGGGTAGTACTGCCCACGTATTGCTTCCCACAATGACAGGTGATCAAATAAACAATGTGGCTAGTAGTGCAGGTGCAAAACTGTTTGATAGAATATTGTTTGTGGGTGACTGAAGATGTGAAAACAACAGTTTTTCATCCTATTCCGGAGTTATGCTGGCATACAATACATTTTCTACATGAGTAGAAACCCTCCATCTCATGAAAGAGGGGCTGGCATATAGGGGGATGGATGATGTTTGGAGCTATTTTACTCTGTAGAGTGGGGGCTCCCCTAAAAATAACTCTCGCTTGATCTGGCAAGGTCGTATTTAGGACCTGATCGTTTTTGAGATTATCCCAATGTTTAGAGAGGATAGCTCTGACTTGTTTGTGCTGGATAGAGAATGAGGTCAGCATAGACCACCTAAAAGTGTCCCCCTGTTCAGTTCTAGGTTTCTCTTCTAATAGTGACTCCCTATTTGTGTCTAGGGCATGTTGGAATTCGCGGTCAACCAAATAGGGGTCATAGTCTTTATCAACAAATCTAGTTTTTAAGATATTCGACTGTGCTTTAAAGGTGGCAATGTCGCAGCAATTTTGGCACAGTCTAAGAAATTGACTCCGCGGAACAGAATCCAGCCAGGATCGGTGATGGCAGCTATCTGTTGGAATGAAGCCGTTACGATCCGTTGGTTTGAAATACGTCTGAAACTGAAACTGTCCATTGCACATTTTAATTTCTAAGTCCAGAAAGTTGATCTTATCTTTACTGGCAACATAGGATAGAGATATACCTCTGTCATTGTTGTTCAGATGTTGGAAGAACGAATCCAATGATTCAGCACTGCCATTCCATAGGAGGAGGATGTCGTCAATATAACGTGCCCACAGGACGAGAGAGGGAGCACTGTCGGCATAGACGACATCCTCCTGCCACTTGGCCATAAAAAGATTGGCGAGGCTAGGGGAAAATTTAGTTCCCATAGGCACGCCACGTAGCTGAAGAAAATATTGTTGGTTAAATCATAAATAGCTACGCTTAGTAGCAAATTCCAACAATTCGATGATAAAGGAACGTTGGGAAGGGGTAATGCTGAGTTCTTTTTCCAAGAAATGATGAAAAGCTTCAATACCCTTTTCTTGCGGTATGCAAGTGTAGAGGGAGGCCACATCTGCAGTAGCGATGATACAATCATTCTGTACCTCCAGGCCTTCTAATAGGTGGATAGTGGCTCCCGTGTTCATCAGATAGGAAGGCATTTGTCTGACCAAAGGTTGGAGAAAAAAATCAATGTACCGGCCTATACGTGAGGTGACTGAGTCTATCCCACTCATGATAGGCCGGCCAGGGGGTTGTGTTGGGTTCTTGTAAAACTTGGGCAAGTAGTAAATGGTGGGAACTCTAGGTGCCAAAGGCACCAAAAAATCTCTCTCCTTTCTATTCAAAATTTTCTGTTCATAACCTCTCTTTACAATATCTGACAACTGTCTCTTGTATGAAGAGGTGGGGTTATTGGGTAACACACTATAGGTATATGGTTCATTAAGAATTCTACACATCTCTAACTCATAATCCTTCTTGTCTAAGATGACAATCCCACCACCCTTGTCAGCCGGGCGAATGACCAAGTCCTTCTGCCGACATAAGGACCTAAAGCCCGTATTGGACAAGGGTTGGTGGCGTATACGTTTCTCTGGAAGTTCTGCTAGATCTTTAAGGACAAGATCTCTAAAAATACTTATAGCTGGTGCTACAGGGACAGGTGGATTGAATAATGAAGGGTTGGACAGTCCAGAATGAATAGTTCCAGATGTTGCAGCGCTACCCCCGCTCCTATAGGGATTGGAAATGAGGTAGCGCTGGATGTTCAATTTACGTATACATTTATGGACATTAATAAAAGTAACAAATCTGTCCAATTTTTTTAGGGGGGGAAATTTAAGTCCCTTGTCTAAGACAGAGAGTTCTTCTGTGGTGAATACTTTGATACTTAAATTGAAAACTCCTTGGCCTCTCAAGTTCTCCGTCTTTTTCCTCCTCTGTATTCTCCTCCCTCCCCTTGTGCCTCTCTTGGGTCTGGACCTCTTTTCCGTGGTCTTTGGTCCTCATGAAAAACCTGACCGTTGTATTGATTGGCATTGGATTGATTATAACTATGAGGTGATTGTTCATACATGACTCTAGGGTCAGGTCTGTAATCACCTCTATAATCATCATCATGTGTGTCTCTAAGGGGGAGAACCTATTATAAGTAGCTAGAGGGGGTTGGCTGTAATGATGGGGGTTAGTATGGTATGTATCAGCATGTTCCCTATGCCGAGAATGAGAGGCATCCCTATACCTATAATAGGGTTCAGAATAGTGCATGCCTCAACCTCGTTGACCTCTCCCACCCCATTTACCTCTGTTGTGTCCCCTACCCCTATTAATGACATGTGGGGTGTGTGGACTGTAATGACATACTCTAGTTGGCGAAGGTGACTTGTACCTTCTGTCATCTCTCCTGCTTCCATTAACTGGAGTGCCCATAGGTGAAACCTCTCTGTTTGTCACTCCAGGTATGGAAGTAGTTGGGGGACCCACCAAAGTTGATGAAGTGGTAATGACCGTCGGGTTGGAAGTAAAGAGTTTTTGCCAACCAAACACGATTCCATTTTTATAGCCCCCCACATCTCTAGAGTACTTTTTCTGTTTTTTGTTTTTTTTTCCTTATCTTCCCTTTCCAGAAAACTCTGGAGATTGGAAGAGAGAGTGTTATACTCAGAGGTGTTTTTAGGGGATAGAAGTTTATCTTTGATATCTTTGATCTCCCTATCTAATGCTAAAAGTTTGTTTTGTTTCCTGGTAATAAGGACGCTGAGGAGGCTGATCCCTGCATCATTAAAATATTTGAACCAAGAGTCTATTTCAGGGTCGTCCTGTGGTGGGTAAACATCCCACCTGAGACTTCTAGGGACCATATGGTTAGTGAAATACTGTTCAAGGAACTCCACATCCCATTGTAAATGGAGCTCAGAGGACACAATGTTCTTGAGCCTCATAAATAAACCTCCTAGTTCAGTGTCACTCCCTATGACAATAAAAACTCCTCCTATGTTAACAGTACGGGACACTCTGTAATCATCACGTCCATATTACTATGGAATCAGCTAGGCTGCAGCAAAATATAATCACAATTGCAGAGAAAAAATAATAACAAGTAATTCTGCGCTGCCCCAAAGGAAGAAGAGTAAGCAGCTAACACGGCCAGTAGGATATGTGCAAAGATGTAGAAACAAAATAAGTGTAGCAATGATATAAATGACTATGAAATATCTAACATAAAGACAAATAAGTCCACAAACTGGTGGACCTCTAAACATGGAATGGAAAAAAGTCCTCCATAAATATATAACTCATGAGAAATAAAAAAATATTAGTCCATTGGTAAGTGTGAGACTTCATAAGTGAAGCATTTAAATATGCACGTGACATCTAGGGTGAAGAGAACACCACCACCAACAATGGGAAGGCTTACCAGATCAATTGGACCCAAAGAAACATACGCTTAGTTTGGTCAAACAGGCTTAGGTGGTGAACAGCTGATGGAGATCCGGGATGAGAGATGAGAAATTAAGGTCATGGAATGATCCGTGGACAAGTGTGTCCCTCAAGATGGTGCCCAAAGTGGATGGTAGTTACAATTGTTGAAAAGGAAAACAAAAAGGGCCACAGTGTAAATCCATAAAAATGTGTACCAGATTTTTTAAGAAAATAGGAAATACACTCACATGTAAATCGATAAAAACAGCGCTGTATAAGTAAAATGGCGGCAGTGGGGTCCTAACTGACGCGTTTTGTCTCCTTGGACATCGTCCTGGGGTCCCCCCACTGCAGCCAGCAAGGTATATATAAGCAATGTAACCACATTAATGAGAATCATCTCCACAATGCGTTCAACATGTACCTAGTGTCACTTCCGGTAACCAGGCAAAATGGCCGCTCGGCGTGCGTTCCACGCCTCACTATGGGGCACATTGTAAGCATCGGAAGTGTCTCTAGTGGGGTCGATGATATGTCCACATATTAATCATATTCCATATTGGGTATCCGCACATAAAATGTCCCATGTGATTTAAAATGTATAAAGCCGTAAATTATAAAAAATATAAAGAAATGGCAAAAGTGGAGGAAGCAGCGTGACGTCTCAAGCCGACATCTGCGTTCCACAAGGCCGTAGTGTGCATGAGTGCAGGCCTAAAAAGGGTGGGTGTGTGCCCTTCCGACTCAATGGGAGGTGACTAAGGCAGCTCTCACTGCGCCTGTGCAGAATGCCGGCATACGTATGATCACCAACAACATCATGTGTTTCAGAATGCCGTGATAACGTGTGTCAGACCGAGAGACACGCGCAATGTGTATGTGTAAATAGGAAAAACTGCAAACCAATGCGATGGTTATGTGCAAATTTGAAGCAGTACTGTGAGTGAAGAGCACTGAAAACATATGGGACAGGAACAATAAAAATACATATATATACTAGATCAAAAAATTTGCATAGCAAAAGATCAGTGAATAAGTGCACTGAATGTTATGTGTTAACCCTCACTTGGCATAAAAAGGTCAGTAGATAAATGTAATGAATATGGTGTGTTATCCCTCACGTGGGAAGGAAATAGACTGTGCATACAGGGACATGTATTTGCATGTATATATTATGATGAAAATAATAATAAAAAAGGGAATAATAAAATATAATATATATGTCCCCACGTGGAGTGGAATCTCATGGAAATACATAAACTAAACATTGTGGAATACACATAGAAAGTAACAACTATATGGCAAATATATGTATTACTGAACACATATATAGTGTATCTATAATACAAACATATTACTGGGAACCTATATACCAATATATGAACAAATGGCAAGTGAGGATCGCAATCACTCCCAAAATGAAAAACTACATGTGTACATAGAAGTTGTGAAAATATGTGAAAAAATATATATATAAAAAAATATATATAAAAAATGTAAAAAATGTGAAAAATGAGAACAGAAGATGATGGAAGGAGAGAAAAATAAAAATTAAAAATTAAAACATAAAAAATATGCATATATGAAAGATGCAAATCAAAAAGAGGCCAGTGGAATGGGACATCAGGCCCTGTTGATGAAGGCGTTGATGTCTAGCTCAACATTCATGCCAAGAGGAGAATGCGTTCGAAGCTCATGAATCCAGAAGGTCTCTAAACGAGAGACCCCTCTGGTCATGGCACCACCTCTCCAAGGGGGAACATATCTATCAATCACCACAAACTGTGTCCCCTCTATCACATGATTGTGGTGTAGCTTGTAGTGTCTGGGGACTGTGTGTTTGGTATCCCCGCTCTTAACCTCCCTGGCGGTATGATTATTTCTGATTTTAGGTGCTGAATGCGGTACAATTATTTTGCACAGAAATTTGGCGTT
This sequence comes from Lithobates clamitans, assembly GCA_037952925.1. Lineage (NCBI taxonomy): Eukaryota > Metazoa > Chordata > Amphibia > Anura > Ranidae > Lithobates > Lithobates clamitans. Next base: position 1,093,084 of record JBBGZY010001494.1, read on the forward strand.
TTTTATTGTAGGCCTGTAATTCTTAGGATTAGTTCACTTAAATCTGTCCAAACAAGAGTCTAGTAGACATCCCGGGTATGATAAAGTTTGAAAAACGAAATTAAAAATTATAATATAATAAATAACTATAAATAATTATAACAAATAATAATATAATAATAATAAAAATTATATAATAATGTAATCAAATCAAAAACACTGAAATTTGCTCAGTTGCAGAATTTTAGCTTTCGTTACTGTTAGTGTTTGATGACGGATCTCCCCACAAATCACTATCGCTGAATTGTGCGAGTGATTCTATTTTATTATCGCTTTTTTCTAGCTGCTCTAAAACCACTTTTGATGTAAAGAGACAGTTTTGGTTGCTATGGGCAATCTCCAGTTTCCAGGCAGAAAGAACAGTTTTATATATATAAAACTGCATGCAGGACACTGGGCAGACCACTAGGGACAAAGGGGATGTGTAGTTATTTGATACAGTACTGTAATCTGTAAGATTACAGTATGCTGTATCTGTACTGTGTGTTTCACTTTTGAATTTACCGCCGAACTCCGTCCCCGTGCGTCGCAACGCTCGCAGGGAATGGAGCTCGGCACTGTGAATCGAGCGAGACACAGCGGCTCGCCGATCACAGCGGGGAGACATCGCAGGATCCAGGGGACAAGGTAAGTATGCTCTTCCTGGATCCTGCGATGCAAGCCCGAGTCTGGCTCGGGGATACCGCTTTTGGTATGTAAAATCCAACCCGAGCCAGACTCGGGAATACCGCCAGGGGGGTTAATAAGAGCAATATGCTTAGCAACTGTGACTGAAAAGGAGCAGATAGTATGGCCCACGTATTGCTTCCCGCAATGACAGGTGATCAAATAAACAATGTGGCTAGTAGTGCAGGTGCAAAACTGTTTAATAGAATATTGTTTGTGGGTGACTGAAGATGTGAAAGCAACAGTTTTTTGTCCTATTCCGGAGTTATGCTGGCATACAATACATTTTCTACATGAGTAGAAACCCTCCATCTCATGAAAGAGGGGCTGGCGAATAGGGGGATTGTTGATGTTTGGAGCTATTTTACTCTCTAGAGTGGGGGCTCCCCTAAAAATAACTCTTGCTTGATCTGGCAAGGCCGTATTTAGGACCGCATCGTTTTTGAGAATATCCCAAAGTTTAGAGAGGATAGCTCTGACTTGTTAGTGCTGGATAGAGAATTAGGTCAGCAAAGACCACCTAAAAGTGTCCCCCTGTTCAGTTCTAGGTTTCTCTTCTAATAGCGACTCCCTATTTGTGTCTAGGGCATGTTGGAATTTGCGGTTGACCAAATAGGGATCATAGTCTTTATCAACAAATCTAGTTTTTAAGATAGTCGACTGTGCTTTAAAGGTGGCAATGTCGGAGCAATTTTGGCGCAATCTAAGAAATTGACTCCGCGGAACAGAATCCAGCCAGGATCGGTGATGGCAGCTATCTGTTGGAATGAAGCCGTTACGGACCGCTGGTTTGAAATGCGTCTGAAACTGAAACCATCCATTCCGCATTTTAATTTCTAAATCCAGAAAGTTGATCTTATCTTTACTGGCAACATAGGATAGAGATATACCTCTGTCATTGTTGTTCAGAAGTTGGAAGAATGAATCCGATGATTCAGCACTGCCATTCCATAGGAGGAGGATGTCGTCAATATAACGTGCCCACAGGACGAGAGAGGGAGCCCTGTCGGCATAGACGACATCCTCCTCCCACTTGGCCATAAAAAGATTGGTGGGGCTAGGGGCAAATTTAGCCCCCATAGCCACACCGCGTAGGTGAAGAAAATATTGTTGGTTAAACCAAAAATAGCTACGCTTAGTAGCAAATTCCAACAATTCGATGATAAAGGAACGTTGGAAAGGGACAATGCTGAGTTCTTTTTCCAAGAAATGATGAAAAGCTTCAATACCCTTTTCTTGCGGTATGCAAGTGTAGAGGGAGGCCACATCCGCCATAGCGATGATACAATCATTCTGTACCTCCACGCCTTCTAATAGGTGGATAGTGGCTCCCGTGTCCTTCAGATAGGACGGCATTTGTCTGACCAAAGGCTGGAGAAAAAAATCAATGTACTGGCGTATACGTGAGGTGATTGAGTCTATCCCACTCACGATAGGCTGGCCAGGGGGTTGTGTTGGGTTCTTGTGAATCTTGGGCAAGCAGTAAATGGTGGGAACTCTAGGTGCCAAAGGCACCAAAAAATCTCTCTCCTTTCTATTCAAAATCTTCTGTTCATAACCTCACTTTACAATATCTGACAACTGTCTCTTGTATGAAAAGGTGGGGTTATTAGGTAACACACTATAGGTATTTGGTTCATTAAGAATTCTACACATCTCTAACTCATAATCCTTCTTTTCTAAGATGACAATCCCACCACCCTTGTCAGCCGGGCGAATGACCAAGTCCTTCTGCCGACATAAGGACCTAAAGCCCGTATTGGACAAGGGTTGGTGGCGTATACGTTTCTCTGGAAGTTCTGCTAGATCTTTAAGGACAAGATCTCTAAAAATACTTATAGCTGGTGCTACAGGGACAGGTGGATTGAATAATGAAGGGTTGGACAGTCCAGAATGAATAGTTCCAGATGTTGCAGCGCTACCCCCGCTCCTATAGGGATTGGAAATGAGGTAGCGCTGGATGTTCAATTTACGTATACATTTATGGACATTAATAAAAGTAACAAATCTGTCCAATTATTTTAGGGGGGCAAATTTAAGTCCCTTGTCTAAGAGTTCTTCTGTGGTGAATACTTTGGTACTTAAATTGAAAACTCCTTGGCCTCTCAAATTCTCCTTTTTCCTCCTCTGTATTCTCCTCCCTCCCCTTGTGCCTCTCTTGGGTCTGGACCTCTTTTCCGTGGTCTTTGGTTCTCATGAAAAACCTGACCGTTGTATTGATTGGCATTGGATTGATTATAACTATGAGGTGATTGTTCATACATGACTCTAGGGTCAGGTCTGTAATCACCTCTATAATCATCATCATGTGTGTCTCTAAGGGGGAGAACCTATTATAAGTAGCTAGAGGGGGTTGGCTGTAATGGTGGGGGTTAGTATGGTATGTATCAGCATGTTCCCTATGCCGAGAATGAGAGGCATCCCTATACCTATAATAGGGTTCAGAATAGTGCATGCCTCAACCTCGTTGACCTCTCCCACCCCATTTACCTCTGTTGTGTCCCCTACCCCTATTAATGACATGTGGGGTGTGTGGACTGTAATGACGTACTCTAGTTGGCGAAGGTGACTTGTACCTTCTGTCATCTCTCCTGCTTCCATTAACTGGAGTGCCCATAGGTGAAACCTCTCTGTTTGTCACTCCAGGTATGGAAGTAGTTGGGGGACCCACCAAAGTTGATGAAGTGGTAATGACCGTCGGGTTGGAAGTAAAGAGTTTTTGCCAACCAAACACGATTCCATTTTTATAGCCCCCCACATCTCTAGAGTACTTTTTCTGTTTTTTTTTTTTTTTCCTTATCTTCCCTTTCCAGAAAACTCTGGAGATTGGAAGAGAGAGTGTTATACTCAGAGGTGTTTTTAGGGGATAGAAGTTTATCTTTGATATCTTTGATCTCCCTATCTAATGCTAAAAGTTTGTTTTGTTTCCTAGTAATAAGGACGCTGAGGAGGCTGATCCCTGCATCATTAAAATATTTGAACCAAGAGTCTATTTCAGGGTCGTCCTGTGGTGGGTAAACATCCCACCTGAGACTTCTAGGGACCATATGGTTAGTGAAATACTGTTCAAGGAACTCCACGTCCCATTGTAAATGGAGCTCAGAGGACACGATGTTCTTGAGCCTCATAAATAAACCTCCTAGTTCAGTGTCACTCCCTATGACAATAAAAACTCCTCCTATGTTAACAGTACGGGACACTCTGTAATCATCACGTCCATATTACTATGGAATCAGCTAGGCTGCAGCAAAATATAATCACAATTGCAGAGAAAAAATAATAACAAGTAATTCTGCGCTGTCCCAAAGGAAGAAGAGTAAGCAGCTAACACGGCCAGTAGGATATGTGCAAAGATGTAGAAACAAAATAAGTGTAGCAATGATATAAATGACTATGAAATGTCTAACATAAAGACAAATAAGTCCACAAACTGGTGGACCTCTAAACATGGAATGGAAAAAAGTCCTCCATAAATATATAACTCATGAGAAATAAAAAAATATTAGTCCATTGGTAAGTGTGAGACTTCATAAGTGAAGCATTTAAATATGCACGTGACATCTAGGGTGAAGAGAACACCACCACCAACAATGGGAAGGCTTACCAGATCAATTGGACCCAAAGAAACATACGCTTAGTTGGGTCAAACAGGCTTAGGTGGTGAACAGCTGATGGAGATCCGGGATGAGAGATGAGAAATTAAGGTCATGGAATGATCCATGGACAAGTGTGTCCCTCAAGATGGTGCCCAAAGTGGATGGTAGTTACAATTGGTGAAAAGGAAAACAAAAGGGCCACAGTGTAAATCCATAAAAATGTGTACCAGATTTTTTAAGAAAATAGGAAATACACTCACATGTAAATCGATAAAAACAGCGCTGTATAAGTAAAATGGCGGCAGTGGGGTCCTAACTGACGCGTTTTGTCTCCTTGGACATCGTCCTGGGGTCCCACCACTGCAGCCAGCAAGGTATATATAAGCAATGTAACCACATTAATGAGAATCATCTCCACAATGCGTTCAACATGTACCTAGTGTCACTTCTGGTAACCAGGCAAAATGGCCGCTCAGCGTGCGTTCCACGCCTCACTATGGGGCACATTGTAAGCATCGGAAGTGTCTCTAGTGGGGTCGATGATATGTCCACATATTAATCATATTCCATATTGGGTATCCGCAGATAAAATGTCCCATGTGATTTAAAATGTATAAAGCCGTAAATTATAAAAAATATAAAGAAATGGCAAAAGTGGAGGAAGCAGCGTGACGTCTCAAGCCGACATCTGCGTTCCACAAGGCCGTAGTGTGCATGTGTGCAGGCCTAAAGAGGGTGGGTGTGTGCCCTTCCGACTCAATGGGAGGTGACTAAGGCAGCTCTCACTGCGCCTGTGCAGAATGCCGGCATACGTATGATCACCAACAACATCATGTGTTTCAGAATGCCGTGATAACGTGTGTCAGACCGAGAGACACGCGCAATGTGTATGTGTAAATAGGAAAAACTGCAAACCAATGCGATGGTTATGTGCAAATTTGAAGCAGTACTGTGAGTGAAGAGCACTGAAAACATATGGGACAGGAACAATAAAAATACATATATATACTAGATCAAAAAATTTGCATAGCAAAAGATCAGTGAATAAGTGCACTGAATGTTATGTGTTAACCCTCACTTGGCATAAAAAGGTCAGTAGATAAATGTAATGAATATGGTGTGTTATCCCTCACGTGGGAAGGAAATAGACTGTGCATACAGGGACATGTATTTGCATGTATATATTATGATGAAAATAATAATAAAAAAGGGAATAATAAAATTTAATATATATGTCCCCACGTGGAGTGGAATCTCATGGAAATACATAAACTAAACATTGTGGAATACACATAGAAAGTAACAACTATATGGCAAATATATGTATTACTGAACACATATATAGTGTATCTATAATACAAACATATTACTGGGAACCTATATACCAATATATGAACAAATGGCAAGTGAGGATCGCAATCACTCCCAAAATGAAAAACTACATGTGTACATAGAAGTTGTGAAAATATGTGAAAAAATATATATATAAAAAAATATATATAAAAAATGTAAAAAATGTGAAAAATGAGAACAGAAGATGATGGAAGGAGAGAAAAATAAAAATTAAAAATTAAAACATAAAAATATGCATATATGAAAGATGCAAATCAAAAAGAGGCCAGTGGAATGGGACATCAGGCCCTGTTGATGAAGGCGTTGATGTCTAGCTCAACATTCATGCCAAGAGGAGAATGCGTTCGAAGCTCATGAATCCAGAAGGTCTCTAAACGAGAGACCCCTCTGGTCATGGCACCACCTCTCCAAGGGGGAACATATCTATCAATCACCACAAACTGTGTCCCCTCTATCACATGATTGTGGTGTAGCTTGTAGTGTCTGGGGACTGTGTGTTTGGTATCCCCGCTCTTAACCTCCCTGGCGGTATGATTATTTCTGATTTTAGGTGCTGAATGCGGTACAATTATTTTGCACAGAAATTTGGTGTTTTTTATTGTAGGCCTCTAATTCTTAGGATTAGTTCACTTAAATCTGTCCAAACAAGAGTCTAGTAGACATCCCGGGTATGATAAAGTTTGAAAAACGAAATAAAAAATTATAATATAATAAATAACTATAAATAATTATAACAAATAATAATATAATAATAATAAAAATTATATAATAATGTAATCAAATCCAAAACACTGAAATTTGCTCAGTTGCAGAATTTTAGCTTTCGTTACTTTTAGTGTTTGATGACGGATCTCCCCACAAATCACTATCGCTCAATTGTGCGAGCGATTCTAATTTATTATCGCTTTTTTCTAGCTGCTCTAAAACCACTTTTGATGTAAAGAGACAGTTTTGGTTGCTATGGGCAATCTCCAGTTTCCAGGCAGAAAGAACAGTTTTATATATATACACAACTGCATGCAGGACACTGGGCAGACCACTAGGGACAAAGGGGATGTGTAGTTATTTGATACAGTACTGTAATCTGTAAGATTACAGTATGCTGTATCTGTACTGTGTGTTTCACTTTTGAATTTACCGCCGAACTCCGTCCCCGTGCGTCGCAACGCTCGCAGGGAATGGAGCTCGGCACTGTGAATCGAGCGAGACACAGCGGCTCGCCGATCACAGCGGGGAGACATCGCAGGATCCAGGGGACAAGGTAAGTATGCTCTTCCTGGATCCTGCGATGCAAGCCCGAGTCTGGCTCGGGGATACCGCTTTTGGTATGTAAAATCCAACCCGAGCCAGACTCGGGAATACCGCCAGGGGGGTTAATAAGAGCAATATGCTCAGCAACTGTGACTGAAAAGGAGCAGATAGTATGGCCCACGTATTGCTTCCCGCAATGACAGGTGATCAAATAAACAATGTGGCTAGTAGTGCAGGTGCAAAACTGTTTAATAGAATATTGTTTGTGGGTGACTGAAGATGTGAAAGCAACAGTTTTTTGTCCTATTCCGGAGTTATGCTGGCATACAATACATTTTCTACATGAGTAGAAACCCTCCATCTCATGAAAGAGGGGCTGGCGAATAGGGGGATTGTTGATGTTTGGAGCTATTTTACTCTCTAGAGTGGGGGCTCCCCTAAAAATAACTCTTGCTTGATCTGGCAAGGCCGTATTTAGGACCGCATCGTTTTTGAGAATATCCCAAAGTTTAGAGAGGATAGCTCTGACTTGTTAGTGCTGGATAGAGAATTAGGTCAGCATAGACCACCTAAAAGTGTCCCCCTGTTCAGTTCTAGGTTTCTCTTCTAATAGCAACTCCCTATTTGTGTCTAGGGCATGTTGGAATTTGCGGTTGACCAAATAGGGATCATAGTCTTTATCAACAAATCTAGTTTTTAAGATAGTCGACTGTGCTTTAAAGGTGGCAATGTCGGAGCAATTTTGGCGCAATCTAAGAAATTGACTCCGCGGAACAGAATCCAGCCAGGATCGGTGATGGCAGCTATCTGTTGGAATGAAGCCGTTACGGACCGCTGGTTTGAAATGCGTCTGAAACTGAAACCGTCCATTCCGCATTTTAATTTCTAAATCCAGAAAGTTGATCTTATCTTTACTGGCAACATAGGATAGAGATATACCTCTGTCATTGTTGTTCAGAAGTTGGAAGAATGAATCCGATGATTCAGCACTGCCATTCCATAGGAGGAGGATGTCGTCAATATAACGTGCCCACAGGACGAGAGAGGGAGCCCTGTCGGCATAGACGACATCCTCCTCCCACTTGGCCATAAAAAGATTGGTGGGGCTAGGGGCAAATTTAGCCCCCATAGCCACACCGCGTAGGTGAAGAAAATATTGTTGGTTAAACCAAAAATAGCTACGCTTAGTAGCAAATTCCAACAATTCGATGATAAAGGAACGTTGGAAAGGGGCAATGCTGAGTTCTTTTTCCAAGAAATGCTGAAAAGCTTCAATACCCTTTTCTTGCGGTATGCAAGTGTAGAGGGAGGCCACATCCGCCATAGCGATGATACAATCATTCTGTACCTCCAGGCCTTCTAATAGGTGGATAGTGGCTCCCGTGTCCTTCAGATAGGACGGCATTTGTCTGACCAAAGGCTGGAGAAAAAAATCAATGTACCGGCGTATACGTGAGGTGATTGAGTCTATCCCACTCACGATAGGCTGGCCAGGGGGTTGTGTTGGGTTCTTGTGAATCTTGGGCAAGCAGTAAATGGTGGGAACTCTAGGTGCCAAAGGCACCAAAAAATCTCTCTCCTTTCTATTCAAAATCTTCTGTTCATAACCTCACTTTACAATATCTGACAACTGTCTCTTGTATGAAAAGGTGGGGTTATTAGGTAACACACTATAGGTATTTGGTTCATTAAGAATTCTACACATCTCTAACTCATAATCCTTCTTTTCTAAGATGACAATCCCACCACCCTTGTCAGTCGGGCGAATGACCAAGTCCTTCTGCCGACATAAGGACCTAAAGCCCATATTGGACAAGGTTTGGTGGCGTATATGTTTCTCTGGAAGTTCTGCTAGATCTTTAAGGACAAGATCTCTAAAAATGCTTATAGCTGGTGCTACAGGGACAGGTGGATTGAATAATGAAGGTTTGGACAGTCCAGAATGAATAGTTCCAGATGTTGCAGCGCTACCCTCGCTCCTATAGGGATTGGAAATGAGGTAGAGCTGGATGTTCAATTTACGTATAAATTTATGGACATCAATAAAAGTACTAAATCTGTACAATTTTTTAGGGGGGGGAAATTTAAGTCCCTTGTCTAAGACAGAGAGTTCTTCTGTGGTGAATACTTTGGTACTTAAACTGAAAACTCCTTGGCCTCTCAAGTTCTCCTTTTTCCTTCTCTGTATTCTCCTCCCTTCCCTTGGGCCTCTCTTGGGTCTGGACCGCTTTTCCATGGTCTTTGGTCCTCATGAAAAACCTAACCATTGTATTGATTGGCATTGGATTGATTATAACTATGAGGTGATTGTTCATACATGACTCTGGGGTCAGGTCTGTAATCACCTCTATAATCGTCATCACGTGTGTCTCTAAGGGGGAGAACCTATTAAGTAGCTAGAGGGGGTTGGCTGTAATGGTGGGGGGTAGTATGGTATGTATCAGCATGTTCCCTATGTCGAAAAGGAGAGGCTTCCCTATACCTATACTAGGGTTCAGAATAGTGCATGCCTCAACCTCGTTGACCTCTCCCACCCCGTTTACCTCTGTTGTGTTCCCTACACCTATTGATGACATGAGGGGTGTGTGGATTGTAATGACATACTATAGTTGGCGAAGGTGACTTGTTCCTTCTGTCATCTCTCCTCCTTCCATTAACTGGAGTGCCCATAGGTGGAACTTCTCTGTTTGTCACTCCAGGTATGGAAGTAGTTGGGGGACCCACCAAAGTTGATGAAGTGGTAGTGACCGTCGGGTTGGAAGTAAAGAGTTTTTGCCAACCAAACACGGTTCCATTTTTATTGTCCCCCACATCTCTAGAGTACTTTTTTCTGTTTTTTGTTTTATTGGTCCTTATTTTCCTTTCCGGAAAACTCTGGAGATTGGAAGAGAGAGCGTTATACTCAGAGAAGTTTTTATGGGATAGAAGTTTATCTTTAATATCTTTGATTTCCCTATGTAATGCTAAAAGTTTGTTTTGTTTCCTGGTAATAAGGACGCTGAGGAGGCTGATCCCTGCATCATTAAAATATTTGAACCAAGAGTCTATTTCAGGGTCACCCTGTGGTGGGTAAACATCCCACCTGAGACTTCTAGGGACCATACGGTTAGTGATATACTGTTCAAGGAACGCCACGTCCCATTGTAAATTGAGCTCAGAGGACACGATGTTCTTGAGCCTCATAAATAAACCTCCTAGTTCAGTGTCACTCCCTGTGACAATAAAAACTTATTCTGTGTTAACAGTACGGGACACTCTGTAATCAAAAACGTCCATATTACTATGGAATCAGCTAGGTTGCAGCAAAATACAATCACAACAATTCCAGAGATAAAATAATAACAAGTAATTCTGCACTGCCCCAAAGGAAGAAGAGCAGCTAACACAGCCAGTAGGATATGTGCATAGATGTAGAAACAAAATAAGTGTAGCGCTGATATAAATGACTATGGAATGTCTAACATAAAGGCAAATAAGTCCACGAACTGGTGGACCTCTAAACATGGAATGGAAAAAAGTCCTCCATAAATATATAAGTCATGAGAAATAAAAAAATATTAGTCCATTGGTAAGTGTGAGACTTCATAAGTGAAGCATTTAAATATGCACGTGACATCTAGGGTGAAGAGAACACCACCAACAACAATGGGAAGGCTTACCAGATCAATTGGACCCAAAGAAACATACGCTTAGTTGGGTCAAACAGGCTTAGGTGGTGAACAGCTGATGGAGATTGGGAGAGATGAGAAATGAAGGTCCTGGAATGATCCGTGGACAAGTGTGTCCCTAAAATAGGAAATACACTCACATTTAAATTCATAAAAACAGCGCTGTATAAGTAAAATGGCGGCAGTGGGGTCCTACCCGACGCTTTTTGTCTCCTTGGACATCGTCTGGGGGGTCCCCCCACTGCAGCCAGCAAGGTATATATAAGGAATGTAACCACATACATGAGAATCATCTCCACATTGCGTTCAACACGTACCTAGTGTCACTTCCGGTAACCAGGCAAAATGGCCGCTCGGTGTGCGTTCCACGCCTCACTATGGGGCACATTGTGAGCACCAGAAGTGTCTCTAGTGGGGTCGATGATATTTCCACATATTAATCATATTCCATATTGGGTATCCGCACATACAGTGTCCCATGTGATTTAAAATGTATAAAGCCGTAAAATATAAAAAATATAAAGAAATGGCAAAAGTGGAGGAAGCAGCGTGACATCTCAAGCCAATATCTGCGTTCCACAAGGCTGTAGTGCGCATGTGTGCGGGCCAAAAAAGGTGGGTGTGTGCCCTTCCGACTCAATGGGAGGTGACTAAGGCAGCTCTCACTGCGCCGGTGCAGAATGCCGGCATACGTATGATCACCAACGGCATCACGTGTTTCAGAATGCCGTGATGACGCGTGTCAGACCGAGAGACACGCGCAATGTGTATATGTAAATAGGAAAAACTGCAAACCAATGCGATGGTTATGTGCAAATATGAAGCAGTACTGTGAGCGAAGAGCACTGAAAACATATAGGATAGGAACAATAAAAATACAAATATATCCTAGATCAAAGATACATATATATCCTAGATCAAAAATGTGCATAGCAAAAGATCAGTGAATAAGTGCACTGAATGTGATGTGTTAACCCTCACTTGGCATAAAAAGGTCAGTAGATAAATGTAATGAATATGGTGTGTTATCCCTCACGTGGGAAGGAAATAGACTGTGCATACAGGGACATGTATATGCATGTATATATTATGATGAAAATAATAATAAAAAGGGGAATAATAAAATATAATATATATGTCTCTACATGGAGTGGAATCTCATGGAAATACATAAACCAAACGTTGTGGAATACACAAAGAAAGTAACAACTAAATGGCAAATATATGTATTACTGAACACATATATAGTGTATATCTATAATACAAACATAGGACTGGGAATCTATGTACCAATATATGACCAAATGGCATGTGATGATCCCAATCACTCCCAAAATGAAAAACTACATGTGTATGTAGTGCTGGTAGATTTTATCTACCATTAATAGGTAAATTGTCAGGTAAATTTGCCTCTGTTTCAGCTTAGCTGCGTTGCGTGTAGTTCCACTCTGAGCTGGTAGGTGTCGTTGTCACCATCGGTCAGTGTTGGAAGAGCAACGCGTTGAAGCGCATGGGTGCTCTTCTCCTGAGAAACAATTCGGTGGAGGTGGTCCTCCGAGTTGCATTCTGGGAGGGGGTACTTAAGGACAGATGCCAGGTTTTAGTGTTCGTTTTCAGCCACAGCAATTGCCATAGCTATCTTTCTGCATAGTGCTGCCGGGTTGGGTTAAAGTGCTGTGTCAGACATTTATCAAAGTTCACTACAAGTCTGTGGCAGAGACTTTTTGTTCGTGCTGCGTGCTGGCTGCTAGGAGAGTGAGAGAATCCTATCCAGACAGGCAAAGATTAAACTCCCACGAGGGGAGTACAATCAGCATTCAATTCTTAGTGATGTGCTAAAGAGAATCACAAAGAGGTGTTTGAACTTTCCCTGCAGCTTTCCTTCTGCTTCTTTCCTGCTGTTTCCCTGAACAACTTTAATTAAAGCATTGAAAAGATACTCAAGTGTTGGTGTCTACATGATCCAGAGGTAAACTCAATTAAACCCTAGACCCGGTGGCGGTGAAATCAAGGTGGCGGAATTGAAGGTAACAGACCAAAATAAATCAGCAGCTCCACAGTAAGTTATTGCTACATGTACATAGAAGTTGTGAAAATACGTGAAAAAATATATAATATATAAAATATATAAAAAAATATATATATATAAAATGTAAAACATGTGAAAAATGAGAACAGAAAATGATGGAAGGAGAGAAAAATAAAATTAAAAAATTAAAAATTAAAACATAAAAAATATGCATATATGAAAGATGCAAATCAAAAAGAGGCCAGTGGAACGGGGCATCAGGCCCTGTTGATGAAGGCATTGATGTCCAGCTCAACATACATGTCAAGAGGAGAATGCGTTTGAAGCTCATGAACGAGAGACCTCTCTGGTCATGGCACCACCTCTCCAAGGAGGAACATATCTATCAATCACCACAAAATGTGTCCCCTCTATCACACGATTGTGCTGTAGCTTGTAGTGTCTGGGGACTGTGTGTTTGGTATCCCCGCTCTTAATAAGAGCAATATGCTTAGCAACTCTGACTGAAAAGGAGCGGATAGTACGGCCCACAAATTGCTTCCCGCAATGACAGGTGATCAAATACACAATGCGGCTAGTAGTGCAGGTGTAAAACTGTTTGATAGAATATTGTTTGTGGGTGACTGAAGATGTGAAAGCAACAGTTTTTCATCCTATTCCGGAGTTATGCTGGCATACAATACATTTTCTACATGAGTAGAAACTCTCCATCTCATGAAAGAGGGGCTGGCGTATAGGGGGATTGATGATGTTTGGAGCTATTTTACTCTGTAGAGTGGGGGCTCCCCTAAAAATAACTCTCGCTTGATCTGGCAAGGCCGTATTTAGGACCCGATCATTTTTGAGAATATCCCAATGTTTAGAGAGGATAGCTCTGACTTGTTTGTGCTGGATAAAGAATGAGGTCAGCATAGACCACCTAAAAGTGTCCCCCTGTTCAGTTCTAGGTTTCTCTTCTAATAGTGACTCCCTATTTGTGTCTAGGGCATGTTGGAATTTGCAGTCGACCAAATAGGGGTCATAGTCTTTATCAACAAATCTAGTTTTTAAGATAGTCAACTGTGCTTTAAAGGTGGCAATGTCGGAGCAATTTTGGTGCAGTCTAAGAAATTGTGTCATGAGAGGGTTTACCCGTTGGTGGCGCTATCGGTCTCTTGGATCGCAGTACCAGTGTCCACCAGCGGGTGTCTTCCAACAACTGGGACCTGTAGTAAGAGGTCTCTCCTGCTGCTGGCACTGTTGCATCCTTGGGCCGTAGTACCGGTGTCCACCAACGGGTGCACTCCGGCAGTGTGGAGCAAACAGCACACTCTGCGCTCAGCTGTAACATGAGGTCAATTACCACAGCCTTATAAATACCCGGCAAGCCCTCATAGGCTTGCCTTGGTATCTTCCTTCCTTGTGCCCTGACCTGTATCCTGTAAACCTGTATTCTGTAAACCTGTATCCTGTAAACCTGTATCTGAACCTGACCCTGAGCCTGCTCCTGAGCCTGTATCCTATCCCATCCATTATCTCCCTCTCCTAACCTGCACTTGTTCAGCTGCTTATCTCTTATCTGTGTATGACCTTGGCTTGGCTAAACGTTTATGTTCCTGGTATATCCCTTGTTCCTGCTGACCCGCTGTGTATGACCCTGGCCTGGCTGACATCTGTGATTCCGGTATTGCCCCTTGCTGTATATATTGTTTGTGGTGGGTTTGGGTGTTGGTTTTGCACTGTTTGTATTCTCTGAATTATCACCTATTTTAATAAATTATTATTTATTCACTTACATGCATTTTGGGTTATCTCTGTGCAGTCCACACAGTCTGGTCTATTAGTCTCCTGACAGTATACCAAGGCCATCCCTGACCAGACATGGCTGCATTGAGGAAACCATCCTGGTTTGTCGGGTCTGCTAATATGGATTTCAATGAAATCATTTATTATTCTCTGCTAGCAGAAGAGGATGGTGAATATTGTCGCCAGATTTTAAAAGGGTGGAATAGTGACCAGCTAATGGAAACTATCCGATCAGCTCATTCCCTAGTGGATCAGGGGTATATGTCTTTTGAAGATGTTCAGCCCCTGATCCAGTTATGTGCAAAACCAGCCCTGTCATGCATTCCCGAGGGAAGTGATGATTTTTCGCCCCCCTTCAATTATGGCCAAGTTGAATTTCCTAGTTTGGTTGTTAGAGGATGATCCAGCCTATTTTATGGAACATTATTCCTCCTGTTCACAGCAAGTGTTGTCTAATTGCATCCAGTCGATGCAATCTTTGATTAGTCAGGCTGTGTGTGAATCAGCGTTTGTTCAACCTGTGCTGCAGGCATGGTCAGATCTCCTGTCTTTAGCTAAGCCACAATATTCCAGCCCTGCCATTAATCATCTGCCTTCCCAAAAATCTATCTCCCCGTCGCCTATGGCAACCTCAGCTACAGCCCAGTTTAATCAGCCCCCTACCAAATACTACCACCCAGTCTCCAAGTGTCGCACCTATCCTGCCTTCAATCCACCTGTCTCTTCTCCTCCACCTGTAACAGTCCCACAAAACCCTTCTCTAGCTACAGTTCCTTGGTCTTCCTTCGATCCAGCTACTTTCTTTTCTTACAGCCCTGCACCTACATACAAAACTGCATGGGCTAAACCAAAAAAGAAACAAAAATTCTTCCCGACCCACACCATCTTGCCAGTGATCCAACCTGCTCCTGCTACCCAGTCTGATGTCCCGATGCCTGCCTCCCAGCCGGATGTCTCGGTGCCTGCCTTCCAGCCGGATGTCTCGGTGCCTGCCTTCCAGCCGGATGTCTCGGTACCTGCCTTCCAGCCGGATGTCTTGGTGCCTGCCTTCCAGCCGGATGTCTCGATGCCTGCCTTCCAGCCGGATGTCTCGATGCCTGCCTTCCAGCCGGGTGTCTCGATGCCTGCCTTCCAGCCAGATGTCTCGATGCCTGCCTTCGAGCCGGTTATCTCGATGCCTGCCTTCCAGCCGGATGTCTTGATGCCTGCCTTCCAGCCAGACGTCTCAATGCCTGCCTTCCAGCTGGACGTCTCGATGCCTGCCTCCCAGCCTGACATTCCAGTGCCTGCCACCCAGCCTGACGTTCCAGTGCCTGCCACCCAGCCTGACGTTCCAGTGCCTGCCAGCCAGCCTGACGTTCCAGTGCCTGCCACCCAGCCTAACGTTCCAGTGCCTGCCACCCAGCCTGACGTTCCAGTGCCTGCCACCCAGCCTGACGCTCCAGTGCCTGCCACCCAGCCTGACGTTCCAGTGCCTGCCACCCAGCCTGACGTTCCAGTGCCTGCCACCCAGCCTGACGATCCAGTGCCTGCCACTCAGCCTGACGATCCAGTGCCTGCCACTCAGTCTGACGATCCAGTGCCTGCCACTCAGTCTGACGATCCAGTGCCTGCCACTCAGTCTGACGATCCAGTGCCTGCTACCCCGTCTGATGATCCAGTGACTACTGTCCAGTCCGATGTACCTATTGTCCAGCCTGGTATGCCAGCACCTGCTGTTCTGCCTGATGTGCCAGCGCCTGTGTCTGCTGCCCAGTCTAAAGTTCCAGTAGCCGCTGCCTGGTCTGATGTCTCGGTGCCAGCCCTCCAGCCTGATGTCCCGGTGCCAGCCCTCCGGCCTGATGTCTCGGTGCCAGCCCTCCAGCCTAATGTCTCGGTGCCAGCCCCCCAGCCTGATGTCTCGGTGCCAGCCCTCCAGCCTGATGTCTCGGTGCCAGCCCTCCAGCCTGATGTCTCGGTGCCAACCCTCCAGCCTGATGTCTTGGTGCCAGCCCTTCAGCCTGATGTTTTGGTGCCAGCCCTCCAGCCTGATGTCTCGGTGCCAGCCCTCCAGCCTGATGTCTCTGTGCCAGCCCTCCAGCCTGATGTCTCAGTGCCTGCATTTCCATCTGATGTCTCGATTCCTGCCTCCCAGTCTGATGTGCCAGCTTCCCAGTCTGATGTGCCAGCTTTCCAGTCTGATGTGCCAGCTTTCCAGTTTGATGTCTTGAAGCTTGCCTTCCAGCCTGAAGTCTCAATGCCTGCCTACCAGCCTGATGTGCCAGCTTCCCAGTTTGATGTGCCAGCTTCCAAGTTTGATGTGCCAGTTTCCCAGCCTGATGTCTTGAAGCTTGCCTTCCAGCCTGATGTCTCGATGCCTGCCTACCAGTTTGATGTGCCAGCTTCCCAGTTTGATGTGCCAGCTTCCCAGTTGGATGTGCCAGCCTCCCAGTTGGATGTGCCAGCTTCCCAGTCTGTTGTCTCAGTGCTTGCCCTCCAGCCCGATGTCTCGAAGATTGCCTCCCAGTCTGATGTGCCAGCTTCCCAGTCTGATGTGCCTGCTTTCCAGTCTATTGTCCCAGTGCCTGCCTTCCAGCCTGATGTCTCAGTGCCTGCCCTCTAGCCTGATGTCTCAGTGCCAGCTTTCCAGAATGATGTGCCAGCTTCCCAGACTGATGTGCCAACTTTCCAGACTGATGTGCCCACTGCGCAGCTCGAAGTGCCCGCTGCCCAGCTTGGTGTATTCCTGCTCGCTGTCATCTCGGATGTGCCCGCTGTCTGCCCGGATGTGCCCGCTGTCTTCTCAGATGTACCCACTGTCCAGTTTGATGTACCCGATGCCCAGCCTGATGTGCCCTCATCTGTTGTTCGGTTTGAAGCCATGAACTTTGGACAATTTCACCTTGTTGGAGCATCCAGAGGCCGCTCCTTTGGGGGGGTACTGTCATGAGAGGGTTTACCCGTTGGTGGCGCTATCGGTCTCTTGGATCGCAGTACCAGTGTCCACCAGCGGGTGTCTTCCAGCACCTGGGACCTGTAGTAAGAGATCTCTCCTGCTGGTGGCACTGTTGCATCCTTGGGCCGTAGTACCGGTGTCCACCAGCGGATGCACTCCGGCAGTGTGGAGCAAACAGCACACTCTGCGCTCAGCTGTAACATGAGGTCAATTACCACAGCCTTATAAATACCCGGCAAGCCCTCATAGGCTTGCCTTGGTATCTTCCTTCCTTGTGCCCTGACCTGTATCCTGTAAACTTGTATCCTGTAAACCTGTATCCTGTAAACCTGTATCTGAACCTGACCCTGAGCCTGCTCCTGAGCCTGTATCCTATCCCATCCATTATCTCCCTCTCCTAACCTGCCCTTGTTCAGCTGCTTATCTCCTGTGTATGACCTTGGCTTGGCTAAACGTTTATGTTCCTGGTATATCCCTTGTTCCTGCTGACCCGCTGTGTATGACCCTGGCCTGGCTGACATCTGTGATTCCGGTATTGCCCCTTGCTGTATATATTGTTTGTGGTGGGTTTGGGTGTTGGTTTTGCACTGTTTGTATTCTTTGAATTATCAACTTTTTTTAATAAATTATTATTTATTCACTTACATGCGTTTTGGGTTGTCTCTGTGCAGTCCACACAGTCTGGTCTATCAGTCTCCTGACAAATTGACTCCTTAGGACAGTATCCAGACAGGATTGGTGATGGCAGCTATCTGTTGGAATGAAGCCGTTACGGTCCGTTGGTTTGAAATGCATCTGAAACTGAAACCGTCCATTCCACATTTTAATTTCTAAGTCCAGAAAGTTGATCTTATCTTTACTGGCAACATTGGATAGAGATATACCTCTGTCATTGTTGTTCAGATGTTGGAAGAACAAATCCAATGATTCAGCACTGCCATTCCATAGGAGGAGGATGTCGTCAATATAACGTGCCCACAGGACGAGAGAGGGAGCCCTGTCGGCATAGACGACATCCTCCTCCCACTTGGCCATAAAAAGATTGGCGAGGCTAGGGGCAAATTTAGCCCCCATAGCAACGCCGCATAGCTGAAGAAAATATTCTTGGTTAAACAAAAAATAGCTACGCTTAGTAGCAAATTCCAACAATTCGATGATAAAGGAATGTTGGAAGGGGCAATGCTGAGTTCTTTTTCCAAGAAATGATGAAAAGCTTCAATACCCTTTTCTTGCAGTATGCAAGTGTAGAGGGAGGCCACATCCGCCGTAGTGATGATACAATCATTCTGTACCTCCACGCCTTCTAATAGGTGGATAGTGGCTCAAGTGTCCTTCAGATAGGACGGCATTTGTCTGACCAAAGGCTGGAGAAAAAAAATCAATGTACCGGCCTATACATGAGGTGACTAAGTCTATCCCACTCACGATATGCCGGCCAGGGGGTTGTGTTGGGTTCTTGTGAATCTTGGGCAAGTAGTAAATGGTGGGAACTCTAGGTGCCAAGGGCACCAAAAAATCTCTCTCCGTTCTATTCAAAATCTTCGGGTTCATAACCTCTCTTTACAATATTTGACAACTGTTTCTTGTATGAAGAGGTAGGGTTATTAGGTAACACACTATAGGTATTTGGTTCATTAAGAATTCTACACATCTCTAACTCATAATCCTTCTTGTCTAAGATGACAATCCCACCACCCTTGTCAGCCGGGCGAATGACCAAGTCCTTCTGCCGACATAAGGACCTAAAGCCCGTATTGGACAAGGTTTGGTGGCCTATACGTTTCTCTGGAAGTTCTGCTAGATCTTTATGGACAAGATCTCTAAAAATGCTTATAGCTGGTGCTACAGGGACAGGTGGATTGAATAATGAAGGGTTGGACAGTCCAGAATAAATAGTTCCAGATGTTGCAGCGCTACCCTCGCTCCTATAGGGATTGGAAATGAGGTAGCACTGGATGTTCAATTTAGGTATAAATTTATGGACATCAATAAAAGTACCAAATCTGTCCAATTTTTTTAGGGGGGGGCAAATTTAAGTCCCTTGTCTAAGACAGAGAGTTCTTCTGTGGTGAATACTTTGGTACTTAAATTGAAAACTCCTTGGCCTCTCAAGTTCTCCGTCTTTTTCCTCCTTTGTATTCTCCTCCCTCCCCTTGTGCCTCTCTTGGGTCTGGACCTCTTTTCCGTGGTATTTGGTCCTCATGAAAAACCTGACCATTGTATTGATTGGCATTGGATTGATTATAACTATGAGGTGATTGCTCATACATGACCCTGGGGTCAGGTCTGTAATCACTTCTATAATCGTCATCACATGTGTCTCTAAGGGGGAGAACCTATCATAAGTAGCTAGATGGGGTTGGCTCTAATGGTGGGGGTTAGTATGGTATGTATCAGCATGTTCCCTATGCCGAGAAGGAGAGGCTTCCCTATACCTATAATAGGGTTCAGAATAGTGCATGCCTCAACCTCGTAGACCTCTCCCACCCCATTTACCTTTGTTGTGTCCCCTACCACTATTAATGACATGTGGGGTGTGTGGACTGCAATGACGTACTCTAGTTGGCGAAGGTGCCTTGTTCCCTCTGTCATCTCTCCTCCTTCCATTAACTGGAGTGCCCATGGGTGGAACCTCTCTGTTTGTCACTCCAGGTATGGAAGTAGTTGGGGGACCCACCAAAGTTGATGAAGTGGTAGTGACCGTCGGGTTGGAAGTAAAGAGTTTTTGCCAACCAAACACGGTTCCATTTTTATAGTCCCCCACATCTCTAGAGTACTTTTTCTGTTTTTTGTTTTATTGGTCCTTATCTTCCCTTTCCAGAAAACTCTGGAGATTGGAAGAGAGAGCATTATACTCAGAGGAGTTTTTATGGGATAGAAGTTTCTTTGATATCTTTGATCTCCCTATCTAAAGCTAAAGGTTTGTTTTGTTTCCTGGTAATAAGGACGCTGAGGAGGCTGATCCCTGCATCATTAAAATATTTGGAATAAGAGTCTATCTCAGGGTCACCCTGTGGTGGGTAAACATCCCACCTGAGACTTCTAGGGACCATACGGTCAGTGATATACTGTTCAAGGAATGCCACGTCCCATTGTAAATGGAGCTCAGAGGACATGATGTTCTTGAGCCTCATAAATAAACCTCCTAGTTCAGTGTCACTCCCTGTGACAATAAAAACTCCTTCTGTGTTAACAGTACGGGACACTCTGTAATCAAAAACGTCCATATTACTATGAAATCAGCTAGGCTGCAGCAAAATATAATCACAACAATTGCAGAGAAAAAATAATAACAAGTAATTTTGTGCTGCCCCAAAGGAAGAAGATTAAGCAGCTAACACGTCCAGTAGGATATGTGCATAGATGTAGAAACAAAATAAGTGTAGCGCTGATATAAATGACTATGGAATGTCTAACATAAAGACAAATAAGTCCACGAACCGGTGGACCTCTAAACATGGGATGGAAAAAAGTCCCCTGTAAATATATAACTTATGAGAAATAAAAAAATATTAGTCCATTGGTAAGTGTGAGACTTCATAAGTGAAGCATTTAAATATGCACGTGACATCTAGGGTGAAGAGAACACCACCACCAACAATAGGAAGGCTTACCAGATCAATTGGACCCAAAGAAACATATGCTTAGTTGGATCAAACAGGCTTAGGTGGTGAACAGCTGATGGAGATCCGGGAGAGATGAGAAATGAAGGTCCTGGGATGATCTGTGAACAAGTGTGTCCCTCAAGATAGTGCCCAAAGTGGATGGTAGTTACAACTGGTGAAAAGGAACACTAGGTACGTGTTGAACGCATTGTGGCGATGATTCTCATGTATGTGGTTACATTGCTTATATAAACCTTGCTGGCTGCAGTGGGGAGACCCCCCAGACGATGTCCAAGGAAACGAAACGCATCGGATAGGACCCCACTGCCGCCATTTTACTTATACAGCGCTGTTTTTATCGATTTACATGTGAGTGTATTTCCTATTTTCTTAATAAATCTGGTACACATTTTTATGGATTTACACTATGTGGCCCTTTTGTTTTCCTTTTCACCAATTGTAACTACCATCCACTTTGGGCACCATCTTGAGGGACACACTTGTCCACGGATCATCCCAGGACCTTAATTTCTCATCTCTCCTGCATCTCCATCAGCTGTTCACCACCTAAGCCCGTTTGACCCACCTAAGCGTATGTTTCTTTGGGTCCAATTGATCTGGTAAGCCTTCCCATTGTTGGTGGTGGTGTTCTCTTCACCCTAGATGTCACGTGCATATTTAAATGCTTCACTTATGAAGTCTCACACTTACCAATGGACTAATAATTTTTTATTTCTCATGAGTTATATATTTATGGAGGACTTTTTTCCATTCCGTGTTTAGAGGTCCACCAGTTTGTGGACTTATTTGTCTTTATGTTAGACATTCCATAGTTATTTATATCAGCGCTACACTTATTTTGTTTCTACATCTATGCACATATCCTACTGGCCGTGTTAACTGCTTACTCTTCTTCCTTTGGGACAGCGCAGAATTACTTGTTATTATTTTTTCTCGACACTTAGATTGCACACGGTGGACATCATTTCACTAATTATGTGACTTCTGAAGGTAATTGGTTGCAGCAGAGCTTTTTATGGGCTTCATAACAAAGGGGGTGAATACATACGCACATGCCAATTATCAGTTTTTTATTTCTGAAAAATAGTTTTATATATATATATTTCTAATTTTACTTTACCAACTTAGACTATTGTGTTCTGATCCATCACATATAATTCAGTACAAAAAAAACATTGAACTAAAGGCTGTAATGTAACAAAATAGGTAAAAAGCCAAGGGGGTGAATAGTTTTGCAAGGCACTGTAGTTTGCTTTCATTCCCTGCTTAGCAACAGTGAGATCACCTGTCACTGAACACAGCTCTCTTTTTTTTAATTCACAGAGCTGTGTTCAGGGAAGCTCAGAGCCGATCACTGGGTGCCGGCGGTCAGTCATTTGCCAGGACCTGGTGACCGGTAGGTGCTGTGATTAGGGATGAGCTTCGTGTTCGAGTCTAACCCATGTTCGACTCGAACATCGTCTGTTTGCCTGTTCGCCGAATTGCAAACGATATTGGCCATTCGCGCTAAATTCGAGCGGTGCATCACGGCCCATAATTCACTGCGGCATCGCAGTGCATTGCTGGCTGATGATTGGCCAAGCATGCACTATGACCCGCATGCTTGGCCAATCACAGCGCCATCTGAACAGAGAGCCGTATATATATATATATATATATATATATATATATATATATATATATATATTCACACACTGTATTCAGTTTAGCTAGATCCTGTTCTTCTCTTCCTAATATACTAACAGGCAGGCAGGTGTTTTTATAGTATTTCCAGCTGCTGTACTGCAGCATATATTAGTCTGAGCTACATTCTAGCAACCTGCAGCCAGTTGCTTGTGTAGTGTAGTTGAAGTATTTACAGCTACTTTATTGTGCACCCTGCACAGTCTGAGCTACATTCTAGCAACCTGCAGCCAGTTGCTCGTGTAGTGTAATTGAAGTATTTACATCTACTTTATTGTACACCCTGCACAGTCTGAGCTACATTCTAGCAACATGCAGCCAGTTGCTTGTGTAGTGTAATTGAAGTATTTACAGCTACTTTATTGTGCACCCTGCACAGTCTGAGCTACATTCTAGCAACATGCAGCCAGTTGCTTGTGTAGTGTAATTGAAGTATTTACAGCTACTTTATTGTGCACCCTGAACAGTCTGAGCTACATTCTAGCAACCTGCAGCCTTCCTTCCAAAGACTTTTAAACTGCC
Source organism: Lithobates clamitans (assembly GCA_037952925.1). NCBI lineage: Eukaryota > Metazoa > Chordata > Amphibia > Anura > Ranidae > Lithobates > Lithobates clamitans. Next base: position 1,116,237 of record JBBGZY010001494.1, read on the forward strand.
AATTCCTAGACAGTGAACCGAGTGAAGTACTACGTATATAGCTCACAATCAAATTAAATATGGGGGGTGTGGGGGGGAGCAGAAGTGATGGGACATGTTATTTTTACCCCGCTAACCCACACCATGATGACTTCCCCTTCCTGGGACCCCCCCCTCTTCCTTCTCCCTTTCCCACAATCTCAATTGCCCTTCTCTGCTCCCCGCTTTTTTTGTTTTTTCTTGTTCTTTCTCTCTCAGTTTTCATGTCTTTTCTTCCTCCTTTCCAGTTTTCATTCTTGAAATTGGGCTCCTAGTAACCTTAATGTACCAGACACAGCAGGGTTGTTGTCCAAATGCATACAGAAATGATTAGGCTTATAACCAATGTGCTAAATGGAGAACATGCTTCTATTATTCCCTGATTGTTTTGCATTCTGTTTCTCTCTCTGGTACATAATACGACCTAAAGAATATTTGTAGCCCACAAAACCTTTTGTATGATGTCCATGATGTTCTAATTGTAACATTTATCTGTTTTTGATTTCAATAAAAAATTTATGGAAAAAAAACCCTTTATTGGGTAATTGAGAAGATGGAAAATGTAAAAATAAATTTAAATGGTGCTCAAGGTATATGAGTGTATTCAATTATTTTGTATTGTAAAGTCTAGCATCTACAAATTAAATCTGAGTTTATTGTTTAGTATCCAAAGATTTGAGAAGTATCAGTAATGAGTTTTGTCTGTTTGTAAAATGTTTGTCTTCTCCAGAGAAACCAACACAGCTCATGTCATTCTAAGATCTACAATTACAAGGACATTAAAAAAAAGTCTGTCTACGTTCTTATACCGACCTTTCCCGCACCTATACTGCCTTCTCTCTTGCTACACCCGGGAAGGACAATGCATTTCTCATGTATTTACAGCCTCCAAACACTTGTTCTGTACATGTCAACCAGGAAGTCACTAATTTTAAGACAGACTCTAATGCCCCGTACACACGATTAGAAATTCCGTCAGAAAAAGTTTGGATGGTTTTTGCGACGGAATTACGCTCAAGCTTGCCTTGCATATACACGGTGACACAAAAGTTCTCTGGACTTTCGACTGTCAAGAACGCGGTGACGTACAACACTACGACAAGCCGAGAAAATGAAGTTCAATGCTTCCGAGGATGCGTCGAATTGTTTCCGAGCATGCGTGATTTTTTGCGCGTCCGAATTGCATACAGACTAACGCATTTTCAGATAGGAACATTTTCCGACCGAATAATAGAGAACCTGCTAGACATGTGCAGGATGAAAAAATTTGTTTAGTTTCGTTTCGTTTCGATTCGTTATTTAACTAAATTTGTTTAGTTAAATTCGTTGCATTCGTTACATTCGTTTTCAGAATTCGTTTCGTTTCGTATTCGAATTCGAAAAAATTCGACCGCATTCGAAAAAAACTATCAAACTCGAAAAAATTCTACCACATTCGAAAAAACTGTCAAATTCGAAAAAAATTCTACCACATTCGAAAAAAACTGTCAAATTCGAAAAAATTCTACCACATTCGAAAAAACTATCAAATTTGAAAAAATTCTACCACATTCGAAAAAACTGTCATATTCGAAAATATTCTACCACATTCGAAAAAACTATCAAATTCGAAAAAATTCTACCACATTCGAAAAAAAATGTCAAATTCGAAAAAATTCTACCACATTCGAAAAAAACTATAAAATTCG
>JBBGZY010001495.1:0-57500 GCA_037952925.1 Lithobates clamitans
CCCTACTATCCAAGTGGACATAGAGTTAGAATAAATAGATGCCGAGCGCAGCGAGGGCGTGCCCGAAGCGTGGCTCGCAAAGCGAGCCCGCGAGGGGCCCTCTTACAAAGCCATCGCTAAGAAGTGCCCAAGCGCCGTGTACAGCTGATGGTCAGCTGATCAACTTTGGACACTTTCGGCATCTCCTACTGCTCCGTACTGCGCAAGCCCTGCGCCTGCGCAGTACGGGGCGGACACTATCCGATAGGAGGACAGTTCTAGTCAGAACACAGGAATATCAAAAATCCACCCTGTAGGGGAGATCCCCCCCCCCCCCCTTTCCCACACCTCACTAATGGCTACACCATTAGTAAGGGTCATGTCTGCTCTACTGTTAGTAGGCCTGACGGTTGTACAAGGTTTGGAGATATCCAGCTAGATGCCTCTGTTAAGTTGCACTGTGCCTCAGTGTTTAGATTGCTCCTCAGAGAGCATTCGAAAAGTGGTGAAGAGACTGTGCATTGTCTCTTCACCGCCTGCTTTAACCTCCTAATCCCCACACTAGTGTGAACACGGCTGCAGTGCACTTGCAAAGCAGCCCTATTCATTTAAATGGGTCATGTTCAACAGGGGGAATATTTCCTGTGTACTCCCCTCGCCCCTGCCTCTGCAGCTGAAAAGGGAGCACTTTGAAGGGGAGGCTGCAAAAATGTGGCTCACCCATGGGTATTTTACCATCGCCCACCCTCCATCCCAAACGCAAGTGTGAATGAGCCCTAAAAGATAATAGTTGACATTTCAGTTAATAGTGTTCTAGTTTTGGGGTCAGTATTGACAGCTTTCATGTTACTTTAAAGGGCGGCAGGCAATACAATATGTCTATAAGGTTGGTGACCACGGATTTATTTATTTTTTCTATCAGGAGGAAGAAATGTTGACATTCATCAAAGAGAGTCTAGATAAGAGTGATCAGCTAACCAATAACATGGTGAGTATGAGACAAGGAATGGGAGGTGGTTCATAGTGAATGATATTGGCTTTGCTATAGCCTCTTGTGTCTATCTTCCAGGTGTCCATCCTTTCTTCCTTTGAGAGCCGATTAATGAAATTGGAGAATTCTATCATCCCAGTACACAAGCAGACAGAGACACTACAGCGCCTACAGGAAAATGTGGAGCGTACCCTTTCCTGTCTGGACCACGTCATTAGCTACTACCATGTAGCCACGGAGACTGAGAGGGTTATCCGAGAGGGGTAAGAAAGAAAGGAATGGGGTTTCTTGAATGTGCAGTGCATTTTTATTCAATACACATGATGAAAAACAGATGGTAAGCACGGGGAATATTTGCATTTAAAAATTATTTATTATTTATTCAGGAACTTGAACACATACCCATACTGACTAGTATTTATTTTGGAGTGTTGACACTAATTTCAGTATATTTTTTCAGCTTATCTACAATTTTTTAGTGCATTTTTTCAGCGTATTTGCACACATTCCCCTATAATTTATTTTATTGACTTTTGCATTTTTTATTTTGGAGATCCTGCACAAATCTCAGCACATTTTTTCAGTGGATTTGCACATTTTTCCAGTGCATTTTTTCTATGGAGTTACACACATTTTTCCTATAACTTATTCATTTTAGCGACTTTGCATTTTTATATATACCCTATCATTTGGCTTTAAGCACGATTTTTATAGATCCACATTGATTGAACGGTTTATTAGAGCGCATCAATTTATATTGTATATATATTTTAATTTCTATGGGATTCTGATCACTGTTTAATTGATAGCAGCTTAATTTAGTATTGTTCAATCAAACACCTTACAAATATTCACCTATTCAGATTTTTTTTATATATTTATTTTTCACGTCTATTCACTTATCTAGATTTACATCCATCTAGTTTTATACATCACGGTGTGTCCATTATAGCGCTTGGTTTTTGTTTATTATTAAGCATTGTGTACATACATGTCATAGCCCTTAATAATTCATAATTACATATTTAAAGGGTTTTGGCACCTAATTGGAAATATTAGAAGTTTCTTGTGTTCTTCTTAACATGACTGTCGCTAATTTAATAAAAAAATGCTCTGCCTGCAAAGAAAAGAATTTAAAGCATACCATGAGTATTGGATACCTGGTCCCCCTCTGTGCGCAGTGGTTCCATCCCCTGGTTCCTATGTCATACTGTAGTGAGATATAGAACAGTGGAAGGTGCCACATGGCACATTTGGAGACCAGGCAGCTAACTCGCCAAAAAGCATGTCGATGCTGAAGATTCCTGAGCAAGCTTAAAGCGGAGTTCCACCCAAAAATTGAACTTCTGCTTTAAGTACTTGTGATCCCCTGACATGCCACATTTGGCATGTTGTTTTTTTTTTTGGGGGGGTGGGGCGGGTACCTAGTTTTCACAGGTACCCAGCTCCCACTTCCTCTCCTGGCACCGCGGTGTCGAGCGGAAGTTGACCTCTACCCCCCCCCCCCCCTCCCTGCAATCTTCTGGGACACGTCACAGGTCCCAGAACATTGCCCCACCATTCCATTCACAACGTGCAGTGCGGCTCGCCCACACTTGCATTGCCGGCGCCGCAGAGAGGAGCGAGGCTTCGGTCGGCCGCATCGCTGTATATGTGGGACAGGTGAGTGTCTGTTTATTAAAAGTCAGCAGCTACGCTTTTTGTATTAAAAGTGATCCCAGCTGCGGATCTGCCCGTTTCCCAGTGGTTTCTGGACTTACAGTGGGGACGGAAAGTATTCAGACCCCCTTAAATTTTTCACTCTGTTATATTGCAGCCATTTGCTAATATCATTTAAGTTCATTTTTTTCCTCATTAATATACACACAGCACCCCATATTGACAGAATAACACAGAATTGTTGACATTTTTGCAGATTCATTAAAAAAGAAAAACTGAAATATCACATGGTCCTAAGTATTCAGACCCTTTGCTCAGTATTTAGTAGAAGCACCCTTTTGATCTAACACAGCCATGAGTCTTTTTGGGAAAGATGCAACAAGTTTTAACACCTGGATTTGGGGATCCTCTGCCATTCCTCCTTGCAGATCCTCTCCAGTTCTGTCAGGTTGGATGGTAAACGTTGGTGGGCAGCCATTTTTAGGTCTCTTCAGAGATGCTCAATTGGGTTTAAGTCAGGGCCCTGGCAGGGCCATTCAAGAACAGTCCCAGAGTTGTTGTGAAGCCACTCCTTCATTATTTTAGCTGTGTGCTTAGGGTCATTGTCTTGTTGGAAGGTAAACCTTCAGCCCAGTCTGAGGTCCTGAGCACTCTGGAGGAGGTTTTCGTCCAGGATATCCCTGTACTTGGCCGCATTCATTTTTCCCTCGATTGCAACCAGTCGTCCTGTCCCTGCAGCTGAAACACCCCCCCGCAGCATGATGCTGCCAGCACCATGCTTCACAGTTGGAACTGTATTAGACAGGTGATCTACAGCTTTCTCCCATCTCCCGACTGCATCTGTGGAGCTCAGCCACAGTGATCTTTGGGTTCTTCTTTTCCTTTCTCACCAAGGCTCTTGTCCCCCGATAGCTCAGTTTGGCTGGACGACCAACTCTAGGAAGGGTTCTGGTCGTCCCAAACGTCTTCCATTTAAGGATTATGGAGGCCACTGTGCTCTTAGGAACCTTAAGTGCAGCAGAAATGTTTTTGTAACCTTGGCCAGATCTGTGCCTTGCCACAATTATGTCTCTGAGCTCTTCAGGCAGTTCCTTTGACCTCTGGATTCTCATTTGCTCTGACGTGCACTGTGAGCTGTAAGGTCTTATATAGACAGGTGTGTGGCTTTCCTAATCAAGTCCAATCAGTATAATCAAACACAGCTGGACTCAAATGAAGGTGTAGAACCATCTCAAGGATGATCAGAAGAAATGGACAGCACCTGAGTTAAATATATGAGTGTCACAGCAAAGAGTCTGAATACTTAGGACCATGTGATATTTCATTTTTTCTTTTTTAATAAATCTGCAAAAATGTCAACAATTCTGTTTTTCTGTTAATATGGGGTGCTGTGTGTACATTATTGAGGAAAAAATGAACTTAAATGATTTTAGCAAATGGCTGCAATATAACAAAGAGTGAAAAATTTAAGGGGGTCTGAGTACTTTACGTCCCCACTATACGTCTGGTTCTCGAGCCATGTACACATGTCATCTTTTTTTTTTTTTTTTTTTTTTTTTTTTCGTAGCGCAAAAGATAATTTTTTAAAAATTTTTTTTGATCTTTTGCTTTTTGGGTAGGGGAGACATTTGGGGTCTTTTAGACCCCAGATATCTCCATAAAGAGGACCTGTCATGCTGTATTATTATCACTAGGGATGCTTACATCCTTGCGATAGCAATAAAAGTAATCAATTTTTTTTTATAAAGGGACAGTGTAAAAATTGAAAGATATACAATAAAATAAATAATACAATTTTGATTTTATTTTTAAAGCGCTCCCGTCCCTGCATCCTCGCGAACAGTAGTGAACGCATTTGTAGGTCACACACACCGATATTGTTTTTTCAGGGCCCATACAATACCGATATTTCGGCCACTTCTCCTGCCGATAGCCAATACTTTTTGCCGATAGCTTGTGAATTAAAAAAAAAAAAAAAATGTTATACTGTCATTTTACAATTTTTTTTCTTTTTTTTTATCGCTGTTATTGTTGTCGCAAGGAATGTAAACATCCCTTGCGTGCAGCCTTCCGTGGCTCGCCCGGCTCACCCGTCCCACCGAGAGGCCCTAGTGACCAGCTGGCACGTTCGCCGGCTGGCTGGAGACCCCAACAAAGCCAGAATCTAGTAACCTGGAAGCAATGTTATGAAATCACTTCCGATTTACTGGAGCCGTAAAGGCACCAGATTAAAAAAAAATGTCTATTCAGAACAGCCAAACTTGGCATTTTGAATGCTTTTAAGTGCAAAGGAGGGATTTGGGGTCTTTATAGACCCCAGATCTCTCCAATAGAATGTCTGACACTTGACTGTTGCTGTCACAAGGGATGTTTACATTCCTTGCAACGGCAATAAAAGTGATCAAAAATACAAAAAAATAAAAATAAATACGATTTTTTTTAAATTTTTTTTTTAAAGTGCCTATCCCTCCATGCTCGTGCGCAAAAGCGAACTCATACAAATTCTCCACCACTGTAACCCCCTTTCTCATCTGTCCCACCACTGTACCTCCTGCACATCCCACCACTGTACCCCCTGCTCTTCTGCACCACCACTATAACCCCCTGCTCATGTGTTCCACCGATGTACCTCCTTTCTCCTCTGCACCCCTCTGCACATCTGCCCCATCTCTGTACCCCACTGATCATCTGTCCCACCAATGTACCTCCTTTCTCCTCTGCCCCAACACTGAACCCCCCCCCCCTGCTCATCTGTCCCACCACTGGCACACAGTTTTGTACGTCTTGAACAAGGCCTATGAGTGTACAGACAGGGTCTGCCCACAAAAACAGATGCATCCAAACAAAAAGGTGTTCAGTATTTTTCTTAAGGAGCTATACTTTGAACAGAAAGACCTGTCCACTGCCAGCATGATGTAGAGAAGGACTCTTTGCTCTCTGTGTGGAAGCAGTGGTCTCTGCAGAGGTCCAAAACACACCTTGTTTGGTCATACCTAAAGCCCTGCAGTCGGCAAAGCTTGTGCTCCTTGCTAATTGGTGAGCTCTTCTTTTTTTTTTTTTTTTTTCTTTTTCAATAAAATATCCAACAAAGCAATGCAAGACAAAACTGCAGCGATGTCTCATAACAGGTTAAATGCCATACAAGAAGAGGACATACATGGAATACAAAGTGCAAGAACACCAAAAGTGTCTTTGAATATGAAGAGGTCCAGCAAATGAAAATAATAAACCTAGGGGCAATATCCTGAGTATTAGTTATAAGCTACGCTGGTCATTGGGTTGAAAGCACCCCTAGAGGCTGACGTAGTGAGCAGAGACGTCTCCAAGCTCCAGTACTGTCGGTTAGTACCCAATTTTTTGGGGGAGGAGAAGAGAGAGTCAAGAGAACGGGAGAAATAGAGGAGTACAGAAAAGAGTGTAGAGGGAGAGGAGAGAAAAAGAAAAAAGGAGGGTAATGTCATGCTGGGGTGTGCATGTAGAAGATAGGGGGCGAAAGAGTTCAGTTCCCAGAACAGGTTTCTAGAAGGGCCTTGCCCCCATCAGAATAGATAAACATGTTCCAGTAGAACCACATTTTTATATATTGCCCCCCACCCTCGTTCTGGGCAGTGAGTACCAAAGCTTCCAACTTGTTGATGTCCTCAACCCTGTTGAGCCACAATGAGATGGAAGGGGGGGTGGTTTGGATCCTGCCATCATAAAGCGATGGGAGTTCTGGTTATGATTTAGTAGGGGGTGTGTTGGCCCTCTGCAGTGAGACCACTGCTTCATTGGAGAGCAAGAGTCCTTCTCTTCAGTATTCTGGCAGTGGGCAGGTTTTTCTTCTCAGGCTGTGGCTGCTTTGGAAAGAAATTGAACTGTAAGGTATTATGCACACCTCTGCAGCCTTTAAAACACTATGAGAGGCTAAAAGCTGCTGGGGCCAGATGGTGCACCAAGTGGTACTGACATTTAGGGCAGTATGCACCCAGGGTAAATGCCTGGAAGGCAAGCAGTCCGTGTTCTAGGCATTCATCCATGGCCTCATACTGCCCTAAACATTAGTACCACTCGGTGCACTGCACCATTCAGCCGCATCAGCTTTGAGCCTATCATAGAGTTTAGAGGGCTGCTAGCAGTGGGACTGGGCAGTGTGCCTGTGACTTCCCCTGCACCAAAAAGCTGGGATCTCATACAGCAGGGCTAAACAACAAGACATTGACCTTTTTGTTTGATTCACCTGGAATGTATTTAGCTGACTAAAGGGTCGAACAAAATATCGGGCAGTATCGGCCAGTTCACTAGAAACTAGCCGAAATTCGGCCTGTGTGTATGACAGCCACTCCATCAGAAGCCAGCCTTCTGTCAAAGGGACATGACCAAAAAAGGTCTGCCAATTGGCATCTGATCATACTGGTGTGTTGTGGCAGGGGGTTGTCCCCCTGTCAGAACACAATAGATCAGCGATGAGAGTGCTGTACTAACATCGAATTGTTACAGGATCTCCTCTCAAGCTCTTCAGTTTTTTTCATTCAGCTCCCGCTGGGTTGAACAAAAAAAAAAACTGATAGTGTATACCAGGCTTTGACCTGAGAGTTCAATTGGGTTTTAACTGTGTTTGATCATTTTCTTTTCAGATCATTCCGTTAACATGCCAAAATTTTGCAGGCATGTGGCATTGGTTATTTGGCCACTGCAAGCCTCTGTTTTTAATAATCTCCACCTGGATTTGCTCTATATTCTGCTCTCTCCAACAGATAGCTTTTAAAATCTCAACGGCCATGCGTTATTTTTTCTGAACTGACTTTTACATACAAAGTACCCCCTGAAAAATTTCTAAGTGGTTTCCTTGAATGACAAGCTTTGCCATATTCAGTTCAGTTTGTGTTGCTGACCTTTTACATATTTAATATACAGTAGCCCTCGGTTTAATGTGTTGTATGATGGAAGATAATTACTCTTATTCTTAAAGTGGAATTAAATCCTTCTACCCTTTACAGCCAAGGAGGCTGCCTTCCTAGCCTCAATTTGATCTGCACTTGCCATGGTGTTGCAATGGAATATTTCTATGATTTTTAAAGTGCATGTATAGCCACTCTATCAGAGACGTAACAGGAAGTAAGAGGAAAGCTTTAGAAGCGAGGATTTTCACCATAATGGGGGTTTCGGGTTCTAGATAATAGATTCACCTTCACCTCTTGCTCTGATGAGGGCTGTAAAGGTTTGAATTCACCATCATTTTCAGTCTCAATGGCCATGGTGACCAGGATGAATCTCAAAGGCAGTAAAAAAACTTAACAGGGTTTGGCTATGTATGCACCTTAAATCTGTCAGGAATTTAAAGAAGTGTAACTCTCAATTTTGTGGTAGGTTCTTAATTTTATTTGTTTTATGTATGGAAATCACTTTTCATTCTTTATATCTTTTAGACCATCGGGACGACTAGAAGAATACCTAAGCTGCATTGCTAAGATTCAGAAAGCAGTGGAGTATTTTCAGGATAACAATCCCGACAGCCCTGAATTAAACAGAGTGGTAAATTCATACGCTTGCTAAGAAACAATTAATTTGTTTAGAAAATAAAAATTCAGAGCGTAAATTAACTAGACATGCTAATGGAGATAATAAATCAATCTTGTACTGTTATGCCCCATACACACGGTCGGACTTTGTTCGGACATTCCGACAACAAAATCCTAGGATTTTTTCCGACGGATGTTGGCTCGAACTTGTCTTGCATACACACGGTCACACAAAGTTGTCGGAAAATCCGATCATTCTGAACGCGGTGACGTAAAACACGTACGTCGGGACTATAAACGGGGCAGTGGCCAATAGCTTTCATCTCTTTATTTATTCTGAGCATGCGTGGCACTTTGTCCGTCGGATTTGTCTACACACGATCGGAATTTCCGACAACAGATTCTGTTGTCAGAAAATTTTATAGCCTGCTCTCAAACTTTGTGTGTCGGAAAATACGATGGAAAATGTTTGATGGAGCCTACACACGGTCGGAATTTCCGACAACAAGGTCCTATCACACGTTTTCCGTTGGAAAATCCGACCGTGTGTACGGGGCATTATACTGAATTTTTTCAGAGGTTTTTTCTCCTAATTCAAAGGTTATGTTCTCTATCTTATAACAAAGGTAATTCTTGGACATTTTCTATAGTCATTACCCATATTTTGCAGAAGTCGCTGTTTGAAAGAGGAAAGGAATCCTTGGATTCTGAGTTTCGTAACCTCCTTCAGAGGCACAGCAAACCGGTCCCTCCTATTCTCATCTTGGACCTCATTGGTACAGATGAAGAGATAGAAGGACAAGAGGAGGGAATTCTAGAGCATCTTCCAGAAGGAATCTTACAAGACATCATACGTATCTCTCAATGGTTGATAGAGTATGGCAGAAACCAAGGTGAGTGCATATCGCTGAGGTTCTATAAATAGTACAAGATTATTTTACAATAGACCATAGTTCTTTTCTCAATGTGTACTTTATATACAGTGCATCCAGAAAGTATTCACAGTGCTGCACTTTTTCCACGTTTTGTTTGTTACAGCCTTATTCCAAAATGGATTCAATTCATTTATTTTCCTCAAAATTCTACAAACAATACCCCATAATGACAACGTTAAAGAAGTTTGTTTGAAATCTGTGCAAATTGCATTAAAAATAAAAATCACATGTACATGATTATGATGCTACAAGCTTGGCACACCCATTTTTGGGCAGTTTCTCACATTCTTCTTTGCAGGACCTCCCAAGCTTCATCAGGTTGGATGGGGAGCGTCGGTGCACAGCCATTTTTAGATCTATCCAGAAATGTTCAATCGGGTTCAAGTCTGCGCTCTGGCTGGGACAATAAAGGACATTCACAGATTTGTCCCTTAGCCACTCCTTTGTTATCTTGGTGAAGATGAACCTTCACCCCAATCTGAGGTCCAGAGCCCTGTAGAGCAGGTATTCATCAAGGATGTCTCTGTACATTGCTGCATTCATCTATCTCTTGATCCTGACTGGTCTTCCAGTTGCTGCCACTGAAAAACATCCCCACAGCATGATGCTGCCACCACCATACTTCACTCTAGAGATGGTATTGGCCAGGAGATGAGTGGTGCCTGGTTTCCTCCAGACATGACGCTTGCCATTCAGGCTAAAGAGTTCAATCTTTGTTTCATCAGACCCGAGAATTTTGTTTCTCCTGGTCTGACAGTCCATAAGGTGCCTTCTGGCAAACTCCAGGCAGGCTGCCATGTGTCTTTACTGAGGAGTGGCTTCCTTCTGGCCACCCTACCATAAAGGCCTGATTGGTGGAGTGCTGCAGAGATGGTTGTTCTTCTGGAAGGTTCTCCTTTCTCCACAGAGAAACGCTGGAGCTCTGTCAGAGTGACCATCGGGTTCTTGGTCACCTCCCTGACTAAGGCCCTTCTCCCCCGATTGATCAGTTTGGCTGGGCGACCCACTCTAGGAAGAGTCCTGGTGGTTCCAAACTTCTTACATTTACGAATGATAGAGGCCATTATGCTCATTGGGACCTTCAATGCTGCAGAAAATTTTCTGTAGCCTTCCCCAGATCTGTGCCTCAATACAATCCTGTCTAAGAGGTCTACAGACAACTCCTTGGACTTCATGGCTTGGTTTGTGCTCTGACATGCACTGTTAATTGAGGGACTTATATAGACTTTCTAAATCATGTCCAATCAACTGAATTTACCACAGGTGGATTCCCAGTTATAGAAACATGTCAAGGATGATCAGTGGAAACTGGATGCACCTGAGCTCAATTTTGAGTGTGATGGCAAAGCTGTGAATGCTTATGTACATGTGATTTTTTTTTTTTTTTCTTTCTTTCTTTTTTTTATTTTTAATAGATTTGCAAAGATTTCAAACAAACTTCTCGCAAGTTGTCATTATGGGGTATTGTTTAAAGAACTTTGAGGAAAATAATGAATTTAATTCATTTTGTAATAAGGCTGTAACATAAAATGTGGAAAAAGTGAAACGCTGTGAATACTTTCCAGATGCACTGTACTTGGACTGGATAGCACTTCTGAAGATCTGTGATTTACAAACAGTTAAAATACATCTGTCAGTACCATAATGGTAATAGACAAATCTGCTGGACTACAATTCAAGCATTAATTGGCACCTGTACTTCTTATATTTTCTTCAGCACATTGGGTGGTCAGAGTTTCAGGGCTAAAACAAGCATGTTTCAACAATTATGGATAGTACCCATTCATGATCCTCCTGATATTGGTAGTGTCCGTTGCTGACCCTGCTGTCTAAGTCCTTCTATTCCTATCATAGATGACCTAACTGGCTCTCTCTGATGACTCTAAATCCCCAGTTGCAGTAATATACAAATTTTAACATTTCATGATAGTATTGAGAACTTGTCAGTTGACATCTTGCGCTTATTGGCCAATAAGAACATGAATTGGTGGTTGGGCACGTGATACTGTTAGTCAATTTGTATGCTTCAGCACCCAGAGACTGAAGACATCAGGGAAATTGGAGACATCTAAAGCATAGTAGTGCTGTAGCATGTTCTATTACTACTATTAGGGTACTGACAGGTTTACCTTAAAGAGACATTGTCTTGACAATCTAGGGCAGAGTAACACTACCTTTTTGTAAAGGTCCCCCTCCCACCCCCCACACCAGTTATACTTAACCGCTTCAATACAAGGCATTTTCACCCCCTTCCTTCCCAGACCAATTTTTAGTTTTCAGCGCTGTCGCACTTTAAACGACAATTGCGCGGTCGTGCGACGTGGCTCCCAAACAAAATTGACTTCCTTTTTTTCCCACAAATAGAGCTTTCTTTTGGTGGTATTTGATCACCCCTGCGGTTTTTCTTTTTTGCGCTATAAACAAAAAAAGAGCGACAATTTTGAAAAAAACACATTATTTTTTACATTTTGCTATAATACATATCCCCCAAAAATATATAAAAAAACATTTTTTTCCCCCCAGTTTAGGTCGATATCTATTCTTCTACATATTTTTGGTAAAAAAAATCGCAATAAGCTTTTGATTGGTTTGCGCAAAAGTTATAGCGTCTACAAAATAGGGAATAGATTTATAGCATTTTTATTATTATTTTATTTTTTACTAATAATGGCGGCGATCTGCAATTTTTATCGTGACTGCGACATTATGGCGGACACAGACATTTTTGACACATTTTTGGGACCATTATCCTTTATACAGCAATCAGTGCTATACAAATGCACTGATTCCTGTCTAAATGACACTGGCAGTGTAGGGGTTAAGTGTGTCCTGGGGAGTGTTTCTAACTGGGGGGCAGCGTGTGGCACGTCACTGATCTCTGCTCCCGATCACAGGGAGCAGAGATCAGTGACACTGTCACTAGGCAGAACGGGGAGATGCTTGTTTACATTAGCATCTCCCCTTTCTTCCTCTCCGTGAGACGATCGCAGGTATCCCCGCAGACATTGAGTCCGCGGGACCCGTGACCTGACTTACGGAGCTTGGCGCGCGCGCACCTGCAGGCCGCCTCTTAGGGCTGGGGAAAAAATCGATTTAAATCTTGAATCGAGTTGAGAGGTCAAATCGATTTTAGATTTTTTTTTTTTTCACCGCGCTGGTCCTGAGGAGCTGCGGGCAGGAGTTTTTAGGCGAGGCCGCGGCTCCGGCCTAGTCCGCGAGGCCGGACGCCGCGGACTAGGCCAAAGTCGCGGCTTCACCTAAAAACTCCTGCCCGCAGCTCCTCAGGACCGGAGCGGTGTCCAAAAAAATAAAAAATTCGAATCGTGAATCGAGTTTTTTTTTTTTTTTTTAGAAAATCGCCCAGCCGTACCGCCTCTTAAAGGGCAACGTAGAGGTACGTGATTCTGCCTGTACGTGCCTTTCTGTCGCAGGATATCTGTGTGAGGCGGTCGGCAAGCGGTTAATAAGTGCTGTTTTTTTTTTTACTATAAAAAGGGAAAAAAGACCACAGATTTTCAAAAAAACTGTTTCCCCCTATTCCTATTTTCTGTTAAAATATAAATGCCAGAATAGTACCACCCCCATTCCAAAAAAGTTGGGACACTGTGTAAAATCTACATAAAAATATAATGCAATGATTAGCAAGTCTCATAAACCAATATTTTTTTCTCACAATAGAAAATAGAAAACATATAAAATGTTTAAACTGAGAAAAGGCACCATTTTAAGAAAATAAGGTGATTTTGAAATTAATGGCAGCAGTAAGTCTCAAAGTTGGCACAGGGCCATGTTTACCACGGTGTAGCATCCCCTCTTCTTTAACAACACTCTGTAAACTGAGGAGACCAGTTGCTGAAGTTTTGGGGGAGAACCTAAAACCTGGCTATATCTTTCAACATTGATTGTGCTTTTCCAGATGTGCAAGCTACCCATTCAATACTCACTAATGTACCCCTATACCACTAGAGATGCAGACTTTTGAACTGAGCTCGGTTAAGCTGGAATGTCTCTCTCCTCTTTAGTCCAGAGGATGTGGCACCCTTGGTTGCCAAAACAGACCATATTAATGAGCTTTGGCTGAGAGAAGATGGTGGTGTCTTTGGATCATGTCCAGATATGGCTTCTTTATGATAGAACTTTACTTTGCATTTTTTGATGGCATGGCGAATTGTGTTTACAGACAGTGATTTTTTTTTATTTTTTTTATTTTTAGTATTACTGTGCACATCACAGAGTCATGCCTGTTTTTAATGCAATGCTGTTTGAGGGCCTGAAGATCACGGGCATCCAGTATTGTGTTTTGGCCTTGTCCCTTGCTCACAGAGTTTTCTTCAGATTCTCTGAATCTTTCGAAGATATTATATACTGTCAATGATGATATATTTAAAGTCTTTGCAATATTACATTGCAGATTATTCTGAATTTGTTGAACAATTTTTAGATGCAGCATTTCACAGATTTGGTGAACCTCTTCCCATCTTTACTTCTGAGACACTCTGACTCTCTAAGATGCCCTTTTTTTTTTTACTCAGTCATGTTTGCCAATTAACCAAATTAGCTGCAAAATGTTCTTCCTGCTCTTCCTTGTTAGTACCACTTACCTTACCAGCTTTGTGTTGTCCTGTTAAAACTTTTTAAAGATGTGTCGCTGCCATCTATTTCAAAATGATCTTATTTTTTTCTTAAAATAGTGCATTTTCTCAGTTTAAACCAGGCATGTCCAAAGTCTGGCCCGCGGGCCAATTTCGGCCCACGCTCCGGTTTGATGTGGCCCTAATCGTAATTTGGATATATATATATCTTTTGTGGCCCCCAACCAATCCCCTAGTGGCGCTCAGAGATTTGTTGGGGGGCCACAAAAGACATATACCGTATTTATCATTCTGGCAGCCTCAGAGGGGACAGGGAGGGGGCGGGACGAGTGCCGTCAGATTACATACAGGAAAATCTCCTATTTACTCGGCGGCCTCTGTAATAGGAAGTCCCGTCTCCTGGGCTGGCATTGGACGACTGTTCTGTCTATCATAGGAGGCGGGACTTTGTATTAAAGAGGCCACTGAGTAAACAGGAGTTTCTCCTGTATGTAATCTGTTGGTGCTCTTCCCGCCCCCTTTCTGTCCCCTACACGGCTGTAGATGGGCATTGATCAGGCTGCACTGATGGCAAGGGTGAGGCTGCATTCATGGCAATGCTGAGGCTGAATTCATGGCAATGGTAAATCTGCATTCATGGCAATGGTGAGTCTGAATTCATGGCAATGGTGAGTCTGAATTCATGGCAATGGTGAGTCTGAATTCATGGCAATGGTGAGGCTGAATTCATGGCAATGGTGAGGCTGAATTCATCGCAATGGTAAATCTGCATTCATGGCAATGGTAAGTCTGAATTTATGGCAATGGTGAGGCTGCATTCATGGCAATTGTGAGGCTGCAGATGGGCACTGATTAGGCTGCATTGGTGGGCGCTGACCCTTATTTTGCTTCACAGTTCTATATTTAAAATTTAAGTTTTTTACTGAAACTTCCCTCTTAAAGTGAAGGTGCGTGTTATACCCCTGTGCGTGTTTTACGCTGATAAATAAGGTATATCCAAATAACATGCCCAAGCTCATCCTTAGGCTCTTCACCACACACAGCCACAAAGGCAAGATAATTCTTGTTGGGCAGTGTATTAGTCAATTTGCATTTCATTTTAATGGTTCAAAGAATGTCAGGAAAAATGGTCGGCCCTCACGCATGTTCACTTCATCAAATCTGGCCCTCTTTGAAAAAAAGTTTGGACACCCCTGGTTTAAGTATTTGAAATACCCAAAAACGCATCTAAGATGAGTGCACTGTCTCTTAAAATCATTAGTGTCTTATGTGCAGTCAAATAAGTTATCGTAATAAACATAATTTATGAATAATTATAAAACCTATATCAAATTATAAATTAACATATAATGCAATTTAAAATAGAATTCATACAACTTGCAATTTGTTTATGGCACATATTGTAACATTCAATAGAGTTTATCAAATTGCAAGTGCCATAGCAAACAATGAGAAGTCCTAAATATGTAATCTATTCCAAAGTTGATGTGGTGACGGTTTCAGCCAAAATGTTCCTATGGTTTGCCCTACCACCAATATGCACACTCCTTATGGAGTGATCAGATCTCTAAATTATAGGAGATTGGTCTGGCGCAGATGTATGAAAAGGACAATTAACAGCAGCCTGGAATTAATCCAGCCAAATGTCTCAAACCCCTCTCAAAGAGCTCGAGTGGACCACCTTAACGATCATCTGACTAGTAATGCTCAGAGAAAGTAAACAGAATACTCCATGGCCCAGTATCAAAAATGACATGAGTTTTATTTTAAGCAAATATACTCACAAGAGTAGACACCAATCTCTCAGCTCAAAACATGGCGCCACTGGCTGGCATCAAGCATGTGCGATGATGTCACAGGCAGTTAAAAAAACTGAATGGATCAGCAGCTGCAGTTCTGCACTGGTTAAATAAAGGGCTATTGATCCCCCATTGATAGACCTACTATGGTAAGTCAGTGGTTACCTTGCCGAATGTCTTGTGACAGTTATATGTTCTCTCAAAGTGGAGTTTTCCCTTAAAGTGCATTTATTCTTCTCAACTAGAACTACAATATTAGATCTGATGTAGCTTTAAGTCTTCCTTTTTGCCTGCTTTACTATTAGAAGTAGTTTCTATCATTTTTAATGTCCAGCTTTATTGTATTGCTTTCTGACTTTTTATAATTATCTCTTTTTTTTTCTGCATTGTTGCAATCTGACCTATTTGCATTCTGTTTACTCTTGTCCTCATTGAAGATGATTCATTCATTAATCTGCTTCTCCTTGCAGACTTCATGAATGTATACTACCAGATTCGCTCCAGCCAACTGGATCGTTCAATAAAGGGACTGAAAGAACATTTCCGAAAGAACAGTGCAACTCCTGGGGTCCCCTATTCTCCCATTGTGCCTAACAAGAAGAAGGATACCCCCACCAAGAAACCAGCCAAGAGGCCAGGTCAGACTTAATATGCACAGCAGCTCTTATCTTCCCAAGCATTCCACCCTCTGTATACTTGCCTACACTATGTGGTCAAAAGTTTGTGGACACCGGACTATCACCTTTCTGCATGTTTAGAAGGTTGTGGGTACCCCTTCAAATTATTGAGTTCAGGTGTTTCCAGTGAAGGGTATTGTTAGTGCTACAGCATACAAAGACAGTTTAAACAATTGTGCTCTTCCAATTTGGAGAAGGTCCTTTCCTGTTTTAGCCTATGCCCCTGTGCACAAAGCCTGCTGTATCTAATTGTTAGGTACTCTTTAATGACTGGAATAGTACCACTGAATTGCCGTAAGGCCAATATGGTGCCTATGATTAAAAAAGGATCCAAGTCTTTACCAAGTAACTTGGTAGACTTGTTAAACTTCTGTAGTTTGGAAGATACTGGAGAGTTTAATAAAAGACCACGTAGACTAGTTCTTGCTGGACAAAAACAGACAGCATGGATTCATGAAAGATAGAAGTTGGCGGACAAACCTGATTTCTTTTTTATGAGGAGATAAATAAAACCTCAGACAAAGGGGTGGCTGTGGATCTAGTATACTTGGATTTTGCAAAAGCGTTTGACATAGTTCCCCACACACGGCTAATGTGTAAGGTTAAGTCTACAGGCTTGGAAAAATAATTTTGTAAATGTATTCAGAGAGTATTGTTTAATGATTTTCAACTTGGTGTTGAGTTTTTTCACTTTAAGGTCATCACAGAGGACAAGGGGCACACTTTACGTCTAGAGGAAAAGAGATGTACCTTCAAATACGGAAAGATTTCTTCACAGTAAGAGCTGTGAAAATGTGGAATCGACCCCCTCAACAACTGGTTCTGTCCAGCTCAGTAGGTTGCTTTAAAAAAGGCCTGGATTCTTTCCTAAATGTACCTAATCTAAATGGATACTAACATTTATTGGTAAAGTTGATTCAGGGTCTTCACTACCCCTGATGCAGCTCAAGAGTGGTTAAATGCAAAATGGCATCCGTCCTGATTATTCTGGAATAGCATTGCTGTTGGGGAGATTCCTTTACCTTGCTTGCCCTAGATCTTCATTTTTTCCTGCAACAAATGCTTGATAGTAATCCTATTACATGCAAGCTCCCTTTTTTGTTTTTCTTTTGTTTTCAAGTAAATGCCTTTGCTGCACTGGCAGTGAATGTCTGCTATTTTTCTTTTTGCTTTTTCCACTGTTTAGCGCAACTTAATACTGAATTACACAGACTACCATTTCAATTTAACACTGGGTTCTTATTTTTTTCACCACAGTTTTTATTTTTATTTTTTTTCTGTATTAAGGGGATGGCTACTACCACAAATTACCTTCACAAATGCTGTTGCAATGTGCAGGTAATGCCCCTTTGATACTTCTTATCTACATAATCAGTCAACAGTTACTAGCTACATCAGTTATTTATGGTTTGGCTTTTGGCTGCAATTGTTACGCCACTTGCTGTTTTGTTCATTGGTACATATATAGTTTTACTGCCATGCATTTTATCTCCATACCTGCTATCTCATTTTTATTTCCTGATATGCTGAACATCATTTTTCGATTACTTGATGGCTAATCTCAGTACCTTTTTGTCATGGAATGTGAGGGGTCTGGGTAACCCCCATGAGCGTTCCCAAGTGTTTACCACAATACTTAAATCCAATGCTCACCTGATATGTCTTCGGGAGACGCATTTGAACACATTGATCACCTCAAAAAGCCTTGGATGAAGTGGACGGGCCATTCCCGTCATTCCTCTTATTCTAGGGGGGTATCAGTATTGGTGAACCGCTCGGTCTCATGGGAGTGTGTGAAGGTACAGGCAGACCCCCATGGGAGGTATGTCTTTATCAGGGCACAGCTACATGCACTACCATTTGTGATTATGGGTATTTACGACCCCCCTCCTGCTAACCTACAGGTGGTTAAAGAGGCGTTGGTTTTTGCTGCAATGTATCCAGAAGCTTATGTTTTATGTTTAGGTGATTTCAACCTGCTCTTTGACCCGGTCATGGATAGACATGATGACCCTCCGGCCACGCACTCCCAGACATTATCTGCTTTTGGTTCCTTGGTCTCTGAGTTCGGTTGGAGTGACTTATGGCGGGTTTCCAATCCCAAATTCGTGATCCATCCCCAGCAGAGGCCGTCTCTCAAGAATTGATTTGGCATTAGGTAATGATAAGTTTCTCACCAAATTGTCCTCTATCACATATCTGCCTAAGGGAGTGTCAGACCATTCGCCTTTGTCACTGTCAATTGATACTGGGGCTACTGGAGTCCGCAGACCCTTGCGGGTTCAGCCCATTTGGCTGTCGCTAATTGGGTCCAATGACAGGATACCAGATCAACTAGCGGCTTTCCTGGAAGCCCACGGCTCTGAACGTGGTTTAATGTTTTGGGGCGCCTTAAAGGCTTATTTGAGTGGGGCTCTTAAGTCCACTATATCATTTATTAAACGTTCTTCCTGGCAAGACGAGGAAGATCTGGCAAAATAGTATCAAACAGCTGAAGCGACTTTTTGACAGCCACTACTAACTAACTGTATCCACTGGGAGTTTATGTCTCATTTATATTCAGACCATATGTCTGCCGCTGCAAAAAGGAAATCATTCTATACCCAGCAGGAATATTTTGAATGGGAACCGGTCCAGTCAGTTACTAGCCCATATGGCTCGACAGCAGTTGGGTAGCTCTGCAGTGAATAAAATAATACGTCCTGAAGTACTGAGGCCCGTTTAGCTGGAGATATACTTGCTTTCACGACTTCTATACAAGTATGTATGACTCTACCCTTACATTTACCAGTCAAGACATTGAGGCATATCTTTCCGATTTGATATTCCCTACATTAACTCAGGAACAGGGGGAGGACTTGGATGCAGATATCACGGAAGATGAGGTCAGGGAGGCAGAAGCGTCTATGGCTAAGGGAAAGGCCTCGGGTCCCGATGGTCTACCCTTGGACATATATTGCAGATACCCAGACACTCTTGCCTCGGTTCTGGCACAGGTCTATTCTACAGCGTTTCGAGAGGGGAGACTGCCACCATTCATGTACTCTGCCACGATGGTCCTTATTCCTAAACCTGAGAAGGACCTGGCTGATTGTGCATCGTATTGGCCAATTTATTTTTTGAATATTGACTATAAAATACTAACAAAGATTCTGGCCAAATGTCTCAGTGCAGTCATTCTTAGTATAATTCATCCAGACCAAACTGGCTTTATGCCAGGAAAGTCTACCTCCATTAACATACGAGGGATGCAACTAATAGCTCAACCTAGAAAATTTCTTCCTGACTCTTCTGCGCTGGCTTCACTAGACACTGCGAAAGCCTTCGACTCAATAGAATGGCCTTTTCTTATGGCTGTGTTGCGCTCATTTGGCTTTGGCACTAAATTCCAACAATGGGTCAGTATACTTTATAGGGATTCCACTTCTAACCTTTTAGTCAATGGTCTCCTATCCACATCTATACAGCTTCTAAAGAGGTACCAGGCAGGGGTGCCCTCTGTATCCGCTGTTTGCGGTCGCTATGGAGACGCTGGCACTGAGATTTCGGCAGTCTCCTCTCTTTAAAGGCATCACTATGGGTGAGAAAGTAGACACTATAGGATTATACGTAGATGACATTATTTTATAAATGCAGGATACCTCTGCCTCATTAGGAATAGCAATGCAAATCATAGACATATATGGCATGTATTCGGGCCTTAAAATTAACTGGCAGAAGTCAGCCCTAATGCCCTTTTCCTCGCAGGCCCTTCCATGCAGTGATCCTCCATGCCCTCTTAAGGTAGTGACCTTGTTTAAATATATGGGAATCATTATTACCCTGTCTCCTTCAGAGGCTTCCCAAGCAAATCTGGACCCTCTGGTTACCATGATTAAAGCTAATCTTACTGTCTGGGCCAAACTTCCCCTGTCTGTGGCAGGCAGGATTAATCTCATTAAGGTGATCCTTCTTCCCAAGTGTCTGTACGTGACTTCTCACATGCCTGCCTCAGTATCTAAATCATTTTTTAAAGCCCTGGGCACGCTACTTATCACCTTTTTATTTGGGCCACCTATAGGCGGAAACTTAAATTCTCCACTCTGCAGCGCCCTAAGGCTGATGCTGGCATTGCATTGCCTAACTTATACTATTATTATTTGGCTGGGCAGCTATGCCATCTGACAGACTGGTTGGGACCAGCTAAGCCGGCGGTAATTGAGTCATATCTCGCCTATGTCCTTAAAATTAAACATCTGTTGATAGCACTGGTGGCACCTATGGGTGCCCTGGGGGAAAGACATATACCAATATTGACATTGGATCATACGGTGTTGAGGGAGACCAAGAAAATTACTAATTTTCAGGGTACTAACAAGGCGCTACCTCTGGCACAATCCAATGTTCCCCCATTTAATGCAATTTGTGGACTCTGGATTCTGGGAGCATAGTGGAATGGTTTCTCTGGACAACATTTATGATGGAAATGTATTGGCTTCTTTTGAGGGATTGCAAAGGAAATATGAATTGCCCCAATCTACCTTTCATAGGTATTTACAACTTCGACATGTGCTACATACTCAATTTTGTATTCGTGACACTGACTTCTCTGAATACCCACTGATAGCAGTGCTTCGATCTCAGGGCCCTAGGGGACTTATCTCAACTCTGTATCTACTATTGCTCTCTGCCACGACTAGTGGGGCTCCACTGGAGGTGCACATCAAGTGGCAACAACTTGTCCCCGATTTGTCTCATGAGGATTGGGAGGAGGCATGCTCTGCCCATCTATCTGTATCTCCCGCAGTCAACAATAAATTAATCCACCTTTTTATATGCTACATCAAACATGCCTGACCCCGGGCAGACTGCACGCAATGCACAGTATACCTTCCTGCACTAGGTGCACCTGTCCGCGCGTGAATTTCGCACATGTTATGTGGCTCTGTCCAGTTATAGTGAGATACTGGCAACAGGGGACAGAGATATTGTCTGTGGTCTTATTAATTCCTTTTCCATGTACCCCACTGGTGTGTCTGCTGGGGGGTCCTCAACGAGGAGCAATGGCCAAGACATATTAGGACCATGCTACTGGAGACATTTATTTATGGCCCGTAAAGCTGTAGCACTTAAGTGGGTCCAGCTCACACCTCCATACATACATACATACATACATACATGGCTTTGGTTGGTGAATCGGGTATTACCCTATGAAAAACTCATATTTGACCACAGGGGTTGCCCAACTAAGTATAATAAAGTGTGGGATGCTTGGTGTTCTTCTGCCCTTACTGTAACCGACACGTTACTATATCACTAAAAGATTTGAGAAATGGCTATTGTACTTTAGTGTTTCTATGGTGTTTTCTATAACACGTGTATCGAGATCAATATGCTGAGAAATGCAGTGTACTTGTAAAGACATTGACATTTTTGCACTGTAAGATGTACCGCACTGTTTTGTTCGCTCATGTTGGGCGCATTTTATAACCGTCATTGTCCTGTACCTCTTTCAATAAAAAGAGATTATAAAAAAAAGTTGATTCTGGGAATATCCAATTGCCTCTCGGGATCATGCTTTGCTGCTTTTATTTTCCTCTTGATCAGCTGTAGGTATAGGATTGTGTATATAGGATATGTGGTAAAAGAAGAAAATGGTAAAAGAAAAGGATTGTATATTTTTTTCCCCACGTTTATTGGTTGAACTAAATGGACTCTATGGGGTTGATTTACTAAAGGCAAATCCACTTTGCACTACAAGTGCACTTGGAAGTGCAGTCACTGTAGATCTGAGGGTGACCTGCAAGGAAAATAAAAAACAACATTTTTGCTTGTACATGATTGGATGACAAAATCAGCAGAGCTTCCCCTTATTTCAGATCTTCCCCTCAGATCTACAATGACTGCACTTCCAAGTGCACTGGTAGTGCAAAGTGGATTTGCCTTTAGTAAATCAACCCCTATATATATCAAGATATGGTTTGAAGAGTGGTGTGGAAGAATTTTAAGGGTCCTGACCTCAACTTTCATCTTTCATTCACACCATTGGAATGAGCTGGAATGCTGATTGCAAGCCAGATCTTCTCTCCCAAAATCAGAACCTATTAAAAAAATTTCACAGACACTCCAAAGTCTTGTGGAAATCTTTCCCAGAGCAGAGGCAGTTCAAGCAGTAAAAGTGGGCCAGATCCATAATATTGCGCATCGTTTTGGAACACGATGCCCGACAATCTTATATAGGTGTTATGGTCAGGCGTCCACAAACTTTTGGCCCTAAGGTATATGTCCCGATAAAAGTTTCACATTTTAGTTTACCATTTGGCAGTGTAACTGATGACCTATGTTTTTATCTCCAGAAAGTTTTAGGTAGTTATTAGGAAGCTGTATTTGGCTTTTTATTACAATCAAATAAATGAGTTATTTAAAAAAGTACATTACGGTAAGTGTTTGAAGTTTAGTTGATTTGCTTAGGCAGGAGCAGTTTTCCTTTTCCCCATACTATGGTTAAATTAAATTAGTACAAAGCTTTTGCTGTAACAGCCACATTAAAGTAATTTGATGCATTCTAATTTTGGATTGGCTGTCATTATTATAGCAGTACTTCCCTATGTTCAGTGGCCATACTTCCTGCATAGCAATATTTTTAGGAAGAACTTTATGTTCCATTGTCCAGGAGATACTGATTTTACTGTTTCCTCTTTTGTATATCCTGATGACATGCAGTCTTCATACCAGGTAAACAAAAAAGTAATTTCTGTCTTAAAAGCAGCACTGGCATTAACCCTAAACATGCATCACATATGTTTGAAGCTGTGCACAGTCTATTGTAACACGCTAGAGACATGTAATGCTGCTTTAAGCCAGCTTCCTTGTCTAAGTAAACTGAGATTGCTGCTTTCGTATCTGTTCTTTAACCTGAATATTAATATTAACAATGCATCAGGCGGTGTGAAGTATTAGCACCTATTTCCCACTAAGGCTAAGTATCACAGCATACTGACTTGTTTGGATGCAGAATATGTGCCCCATAAGGGCCCAACAGTGTGTCTTGTTGCTCACTGACTACAGAAATGCTTTTTATATTCTTATGTGTCATTGTTTGGTGTACTTTACTGTGCTATTTAATAAAAATTCACGTAACATGATAATCCTTGTTTTGTCAGCCTGCAGCCTTCCAGAGTTAAGGCCTCTCCGCGTGTCCAGGCTAGTGGGTGGGAGACTAACTTCTCTCTTTCTTCCCTACCCTAGCAGGTGGTTGGCCTGGGTCTCCTCTGTCAATCGAAATAACTTTTCGGGTGCATTCTGTGTACAAAGTATGCTGTCACCCTCCAAGATGCCCATGAAACAGCTGTGTTTGGCTGCCAAGTGAAAATTTTAAACTGTTAATTTAATAAACTTACTAAAAATGTAATTTACAATATAATTTTTTAAGATGACATGCAAGCCAAAATATTGGAACCTCCAGATATCTGGTTTGATCTTGTCAATCTAACAAGCATGCCATTAATTCTGGTATATAACCGTTTCTGGGACTAGCTAGAAGTTTTTAGTTGTTCTGTGATGAGGGATCTGTTGTTTTACTGTAGAATCCTAAGGGCTTACATTTTTGGGTCCCACGCCTGATCCACATGCCCCATACCTATATATTATGGATAGGCTTACCGCAGCACACTCTGAAATCCAATCTGCAGTGGATCACTTGTTGGTGTGCAATTAAGCAAAAAATTATTATTTATAGATAAAATAAGGATTCATGAGAAACCATAATGCACATCTTTGTTACTTACTATTCTGTAAGTCAAAGAAATATATACACACACACAGTGCAGACATAACGCTGAGTTCCTTTTGGGTAGAATGGGGAAAGGCTAAAAACACCTGTAAGGTTTTATTGCTATGTGGGATCCGTTAACACAATTTTTCTCACTTTCTGTTTTGGGGACAACCTTACCAGAGAGGAAGTGAGATAAAATCGCCACAAGGGAAACGGGCAACTATAAAAAGCTGACAGGTTCTAGCATTAACCTACCTATTGGGTTACTGTTCGAGTTCCCCTCACTTTGTCATGGCGACAGCCTTTTTATTAAATAGAAAGTGAAAGAAAATCTCCAGCAGAGCCTCAGACAACTGTAAAATCTGACAGAAGGCCTAATCTTTCTCTATTCTATCCAACTATCTTAACCTAAAAAAAATTCGTTAGAGATACACTTCAAGATCTGTAAGCAGCTTTTTTTTTTCAACAGAGCAGCTAAAAATATGCCTAAAAACTTGTAAAAAAAAGCCTACATCACCACCTACTGGCTGGAAATAGATAAAAATGAAATTTTGTATGTGCTATAGTTTACACGTACAGTCCACAGGACTGTGGAGCGGTGGTAATCCATTGGTGCATACCATAGTTTTTTTACAGGCATTGTCCCCAATTCTGGATTATCTGTTGTTCCAATATGAACGCTTGCTATATATTGTGAAGTTGGTTAATCACAGTTTTTTATTTTTTCATGCCAACATATTCTTGCAGATGGTTTGTCAGCATTCTTTGTGGCGTGGTGGCATTCAAATGCTTGTCTAATACTTTTCTAAGGAATCCTTAAAACACAGTGTTAGTCAGTCTTCTCTGCACTTACCTGGTGACCTGCATTTTGGTGTTTGGTGTCTTCCTGCTCATTCTCCAAGATATTTTTCCTTCCCTTGCCCTCTTCTTTTTTTTCGCTCTCCTTTTTGGTGACAGGAACTATCCGCAAAGCTCAGAATCTTCTCAAACAGTACTCACAGCACGGGCTTGATGGGAAAAAGGGAGGGGCCAATCTTGGAGTCCTTGAAGGTAATTGCTCAACTCTTTATTGCTGATTGGGGTTTCGGGGATGTGACTTGCTAAATCTGAGGTCAGAATCTTGTGGCGGGACTTTAAAAGCAGGCTACACTCTTCTGAAAATGTTAATTGGCAATCAGGAAGTTGCACTTCTATTTGCAAGAAAGATGCTCAATAAAATTCAGTTAGATTTAAAGCTGAACTCCTGACAAATGTATAAAAACACCAAACGCTGGAGTCATGTGATAAAGTGATATTAAACTCTGGTTGTAATAATATTTCCAGTATGTAATCTTAACTTAAAAAGTTTTTTTACATTTTTCTCAGCCCCCTTTCAAAACTACAAATGATTTTTTTTCTCTACTGTATTCCCACCGTATGTAGGAACATAAGACGCCCCCAGCCCCCCCAGCCCCCCCCTCCCTTCCTCGCTCTCGAAATTGACTAGGAATTATGGGATTTTTAGTGTGCCTAGAGCAGTGCATATGACTGCAACTAACCTGTACTGCTTACTCCAAACAAATGGAAGTGGGATAGAAAATGAGAGATTCAGAAGCACACAAAGGACATTATAAGGAGGCAGAAAAATACAGTAAGAAATGTTTTCATGAAAAATATATAATACAGGTCCATTAAGAAGTGGATTTGTATGGATTGTTATTGTAGAATAAGAATATCGTTTTTATCGTATTTTCAAATGTAGCAATTATCAGTACGTAAATTTAACTTGCTATCCACCTCTTGTAATGCCCTACAGCAGAATTTAGAGAGGGAGGGACAGCACCAGGGGACAGTCAGTGTGCAGCATGCAGATGTCCTGACCAGAAATATGTTGACAGGAGGAATGGGACAGAATGATAAAATGCTGATGCTTGGTGTCACTCACTGTCGGTTCACAGCCTGGGGACAGGGAGGTAACCCAGCTTTACTGTTTAATGGAGTGAGGAAAAAAGTAAAGTCACAAGCTTGGCTGTCCTGTTCAGCAGAGCGATGCATTTCTGACATTTATTTATTTGCCAGTAGTTCAGCTTTAATAGTATGACATATGTCTTAGACAGTGTGAAAAATAACATAAAAAGACGTCTATAAAAACAATAGGAAGGTCATACGGAAGACTATAGCCTGCATGGTACTCTGTGACTATCTGTGAAGGGACCTTTATTACTCCCATGCCACGTCTCTCCTTTTTCTTTGGACACCGGATTGCCACTCTGCGTGGCCCAGGCCTCTGTGTAGTTTATTGGATAACAGTATACCTACCCTCCACACTGATCAGGTCATGAACAAGATTCACGTAGCAGGCACCATGGAGAGACAATGGGAGAAAAACACGGGACACCTTTAGGTGAGTTCTAGTTCATCTGATTGTGGGGATATCTTGTAAATGAGCATACTACGATGTACTCTATCGGTTGGGTCTTCTTAAAGTGAACCTGACCTGGACTGAAAACTGCTGAAGTGCTAACTGCTACTACCTGTCTGCCCTAGGATTCTAGGCTCAGTCTGTGCAAGAGGGCCTGGCATATTTCCAGTTCAAGGTTAAGTTCTACCTTCACCTGTCATTAAGCCCACCCTTTGCCAATCAGTGCCAGATCCTCTGTGGAAAGTTAGAGGCTCAGGCATTTGACAGATGACGGGCAAAGTAGGTGTGGTTTGGGAGTCTGAATTCCTCTGGGGTTATTTTCTTTAATAATAATTCCTCCCTCAACTTTTTTCTTTATTCAGGAATACCCTCTCTTATGTTAGGAAATGGGAGAAGGATATAAACAACACATTAAAAGATACAGACTTGATGCAGATATCAATTTTAAGTTTAATTTGCTTACATTTTTCTCTGGTTCCTGAGGCCTGAAACGAGGGAGGCTGCAGTCCTGCAGTGGGTCATGGCCCGATGGTTGAGAACCACTGATGCTCCACCTGACTACAGTATTTATGGTGGAAATTGAATCCAGAACCTTAGTATCTCCACACAAAAGTGCCAACTCCATTGCCACCATGATGCCCCGCCATGTTACATTGTAGATATGATCTAGACTACAAGTCCCATCATGCCTTTGCCTCTGGGTGTCATGATTGTGGCTGTCAGAGTTTTGCTATGCCTCATGGGACTTGTAGTTCTCCAACAGCTGGAGGTCCACTAATTGCATATCCCTGATCTAGGGCATCCTTTCTCAACTTTTTACATGGAGGAATCTTTTATATAGCATTTCCATTCTCAGGGAACCCCATGTTAATATTGCTATAGCTACAACTCTGTGTACTTTAGAGTGATGGTCACCAAGAAGAAGTCTCCTTATTTTTTTTGGTCATTATGAAGATTTCCTTTTTACAGATAGCTAAAAAGATAATTTTTGTCATTGGTTACTTGCAGCGGAGCTCCACCTAAAAGAATCCTGTTTGTGAAATTGAGCTTTTGGGGGGGAGGGTGGGAGCAGGTACCCGATTTTGACAGGTACTTGCTCCAACGTCCGCTCCAACCGCCTAGGTGATCAGAAGTGGAAGTTCTCCTCCCTCCCCCTCTGCAGTCTTTTGGGACACATGACCGATCCCAGAAGACTGCTTGACCATTCACGATGCATAGCGCCGCTCGTGCGTGCGCAGTAGGCACCCGGCTATGAAGCCTTAAGTTGTCACAGCTGGGTGCCCATAGTTAAGATGCCGGAGCCAAGAAAAGAAGAGACCGATGATACCAGGCTGGGGTGAGCACACCGCTGGATAATGGGACAGGTGAGTGTGTGTGTTTTTTTTTTTTTTTTGTTTTTTTAAGTCAGCAGCTACAGTTTTTGTAGCTGCTGACTTTTTTATTTTTTTTCACAGGAGACTGTTGCTCCTCTTTAACTGGGAAGCAGTCACTCCTAATTGCTCAAGAAGCCCCTAGCTACTTCTGGAGGAACCAGAGGGTTTCATGAAACCCTGGTTGAGAAGGGCAGATCTAGGGAGTAGATGCTCATAATGTAACCTTTTCTGTGAGATATCCTTTCTTGTTGTTCTAGGGAAGGAAGATGTACTTGATCTTGAGATTGATACTTACGTGTACTGTATCAGTGCTTTTGTGCGACTTGCACAGTGCGAATACCAACTACTTATGGACATCATCCCTGAACATCATCAAAAGAAGACTTTTGATTCTCTCATCCAGGTTGGTTGTTACTGTAGAATGACGACTAACAGCATTTCAGTTCTGTTCATCTTACAGATAGAATATAATTGATTCTACTTTTATTTTCTATCAGGAGACCCTGGATAACCTCATGCTCGAGGGAGAAAACATTGTCTTAGCTGCAAAGAAAGCCAACTCTAGGCATGACTTCACTTCTGTTTTGAGCATCTTCCCCATATTAAGGCACCTGAAACTTCTCAAGCCCGAGTTCGACAAGGTTTTGCAGGTGCGGTCATGCTCTTTTGAAAATATGGGCCTGTACTATTAAAGCAGAACTAAAGCCAAAACTTTTTAGATGGCGTCGAGAGGGATTAGAACACCTGTCAGGTTTTTATTGTCACCTATGTCCCCAATAGGAAGATTCACTATATTTTGTCCCAGTGATCTATGTCACAGAGTGTGAAAATTTAAAGAAAATCAAACATTTTGAGGTGTCACCAGAACAGAAACAGAAGGGAAATCTTCCAATGGGGACACTAGTTTTGTTGACGAGCAGGAATTTCCCTTGCTTTGGAGGAATTTCCTCTCATTTACTGTTGTGAATATGAAGGGAAATATGAAGGAAAATCTCCCAAATGGGAAATGGATGGCATAAAAACTGAGGATTATAAACCAAAATAAAAAACATCTGTGGCCCACTGGGGATAATTTACACTATTTCCTGTCCTGAAGATACAACAAAACATGAGAGCAAATCTTTCCAATCTTTCTAAAATAGTTGTTATTGTAGCAGATGTCCCTATGGTAAGATTTCTCCTCATCACCTGTCCTGTTGTAAAATTATAGATTTCCTATGACATTCTGTCCAATGGGATGGGACAAAAATACAGGGTGAATGTCCCCAGCAATACAACAATAAAAAACAGAAGTAATAATCGCACCCCTCATTACAAGTTTCTCCACACAGAATCCTGTTGCAGAAAAGGGGGGCCTGTGTCTGATCAGATATGAAAGGTGGATTTTGATGGATCAAAATCTTGCTGATTCAGCAGGGACCAGCCAAATTTCGATCAGTGTGTGGCTGTCCCTCCTTAACAGAAGTCGATTGCTTTCAGCCACTGATCAGTGTATTCCGACAACGCTAGGAACCACTGTCAAAATACTATGTCCGGGGGTGGGGGGGAAACTACCTGTTTACAGCCAGGTTTACTGAGTACTGATTGCTGTGTGCACTTGGTCTAACTTTGGTGCTCACTGCCTGTTGGACTGCACAGTCACATTTGGACACCCTGTCCTACCACTGTAAAGGAAAATTGAGGTAAAAAAAAGGAAAGTGGAGGTAAAATAATGCAGAGGTTGTTAGTGCAATGTCCGAATGACTATTTCTATGTTTTCATTTGGGCTTTAATGTGATTTAGAATTCAAAATGAATGTACATACAGTGGGGATGGAAAGTATTCAGACCCCTTTAAATTTTTCACTCTTTGTTATATTGCAGCCATTTGCTAAAATCATTTAAGTTCAATTTTTTTCCTCATTAATGTACACACAGCACCCCATATTGACAGAAAAAACACAGAATTGTTGACATTTTTGCAGATTTATTAAAAAAGAAAAACTGAAATATCACATGGTCCTAAGTATTCAGACCCTTTGCTCAGTATTTAGTAGAAGCATCCTTTTGATCTAATACAGCCATGAGTCTTTTTGGGAAAGATGCAGCAAGTTTCTCACACCTGGATTTGGGGATCCTTCCTCTGCCATTCCTCCTTGCAGATCCTCTCCAGTTCTGTCAGGTTGGATGGTAAACGTTGATGGACAGCCATTTTTAGGTCTCTCTGGAGATGCTCAATTGGGTTTAAGTCAGGGCTCTGGCTGAGCCATTCAAGAACAGTCACGGAGTTGTTGTGAAGCCACTCCTTCGTTATTTTAGCTGTGTGCTTAGGGTCATTGTCTTGTTGGAAGGTAAGCCTTCGGCCCAGTCTGAGGTCCTGAGCACTCTGGAGAAGGTTTTCGTCCAGGATATCCCTGTACTGGCCGCATTAATCTTTCCCTCAATTGCAACCAGTCATCCTGTCCCTGCAGCTCAAAAACACCCCCACAGCATGATGCTGCCATCACCATGCTTCACTGTTGGGACTGTATTGGACAGGTGATGAGCAGTGCCTGGTTTTCTACACACATACCGCTTAGAATGTAAGCCAAAAAGTTCTATCTTGGTCTCATCAAACCAAAGAATCTTATTTCTCACCATCTTGGCGTCCTTCAGGTGTTTTTTTAGCAAACTCCATGCGGGCTTTCATGTGTCTTGCACTGAGCAGAGGGTTCCGTCGGGCCACTCTGCCATAAAGCCCCGACTGGTTGAGGGCTGCAGTGATGGTTGACTTTCTACAACTTTCTCCCATCTCCCGACTGCATCTTTGGGGCTCGGCCACAGTGATCTTTGGGTTCTTCTTTACCTCTCTCACCAAGGCTCTTCTCTCCCGATAGCTCAGTTTGGCCGGACAGCCAGCTCTAGGAAGGGTTCTGGTCGTCCCAAACGTCTTCCATTTAAGGATTATGGAGGCCACTGTGCTCTTAGGAACCTTAAGTGCAGCAGAAATTTTTTTGTAACCTTGGCCAGATCTGTGTCTTGCCACAATTCTGTCTCTGAGCTCTTCAGGCAGTTTCTTTGACCTCATGATTCTCATTTGCTCTGACATGCACTGTGAGCTGTAAGGTCTTAAATAGACAGGTGTGTGGCTTTCCTAATCAAGTCCAATCAGTATAATCAAACACAGCTGGACTCAAATGAAGGTGTAGAACCATCTCGAGGATGATCAGAAGAAATGGACAGCACCTGAGTTAAATAAATAAGTGTCACAGCAAAGGGTCTGAATACTTAGGACCATGTGATATTTCAGTTTTTCTTTATTAATAAATCTGCAAAAATTTAAACAATTATGTGTTTTTCTGTCAATATGGGGTGCTGTGTGTACATTAATGAGGAAAAAAAATGAACTTAAAGAGGAGTTCCGCCCAGGGGGTCCAGTAAAAAAAAAAAAAAAAAAAATTAAAAGTCAGCAGCTACAAATACTGCAGCTGCTGACTTTTAATTGGACACTTACCTGTCCCTGGGTCCAGCGATGCGGAGGCTCGAAGCCCCGCTCGTCTCCCCCTCCGTTCAGCGGTGCCGGTGTTCTGCCGAGAAAGTTCCGCTCGGCGGATTAGTTCCCCCCTCTACTGCGCATGCGCAGTAGAAGTCGGCGGAAATAGCCGAAGCGGAACAGCTGAAAATCAGCTGTACACGGCGCCTGTAAGAGGGCCCCTCGCGGGCTCGCTTCGCTCGCCACGCTTCGGGCACGGCCTCGCTGCGCTCGGCACTTTTAGATTCCCCCTCTAGGTCCACTTGGATAGAGGGGAAGGAATCTGGACCCAGAGCGCAGGCGCCGTGTACAGCTGATCGAAGCGTTTGAGCTTCGGCTATCTCCGGCGGCCAACAGTAGTACGTACTGCGCAGGCGCTGCGCAGTACAGGGGGGGAACCTATCCGCCGAAGGAACTTATTCGGCAAGACACCGGCATTGCAACTGTGGGCGCCGGGCTGTGGCTTCACAGCCTGGCACCCACTGCGCATGCGCGAGCGGCGCTGCGTGCCGTGATTGGCCTCTCAGTCACCTGGGACCTGTAATGGGTCCCAGATAATTGACAGGAGGGAGGGAGCAGAGCGGAGCCCTTCCTGTGCTGAGGGGGAAGTGATGTCACCAGCTCAGGCACTGGAAGGGGCAGACTACGAGGGACTCCCTAGCAACAGGCATTTAGAGGTAAGTTAAAAAAAAAAAAATATCCAAATGTTTTTTTTGTTTGTTTGTTTGTTTTTTAGGATTTTTCATGTTTTTTTTTTTTTTTTGGGTGGAACCCCACTTTAAATGATTTTCGCAAATGGCTGCAATATAACAAAGAGTGAAAAATTTAAGGGGGTCTGAATACTTTCCGTCTCCGCTGTAAATAATACTATAAACCGCTATTTACTTTATGATTCCTAAACATAAATTTTAAATATTATTCATGTTTATTTTTACTGTTTAGGGTACTGCTGCTAGCACCAAGAACAAACTTCCAAATCTTATAAACTCTATAGAGACAACAGGAGCCAAAGCTCTGGAAGATTTTGCGGACAGTATTAAGGTAAGATTGGGTATGGTTCCATGTGAGTAAAAACTCTTGATTCAAGATACGCCTTTCAGATTATTACCCGCAGACCACCAGTTTCTGCTAAGACTTCTTGCACACTGGCCGTTTAGCCCTGTTGCATTTAGCTCTGGTGTTTAGCTGCAGCTGGAGGGCACAGGCACACCATCCAGCCTCAACCAGTCACAGCAACTGTCAGATTGGACTGCTGTCAGTGGGGCTGAACAGTGCGCCTGTGCCTTCCAGTCGCAGCTAAATACCAGAGCCTCATGCATGGGGGCTAAACACCCAGTGTGCACGAGGCATAATATTTTAAAGAGGTATTTCACCTTCTAGCTGTAAGTAAACAAATTGTGTGCAGTTCCCTTTCTGCTGGCTAACATACCAGGTGAAGGCATTTGGGGTCAGAATCCATTGCACTGGAAAGAAATGCAAGCAGCTTTGAACTGCTGAATGGCTCATTGCAAATAGGTGAATGGTTGGTGGAGGCATTCGCTAGTAACCAGAAAAATGTCTGCTCAATGACTGGTCACTTTTTAGATGAAAGTGAAAAACCTCTTTAATATTTAGGGTAAAAGTGGACTAGGACACCCTGTATATAAATATGTATTTAGTCCTTGACCTGATGTGAAGTTTCTATTGATTACCCTCCCTCGCTGCTTCTGCAGCTGTGCTATCAGTGTATTAGACAATGACAGTAAAAGAGTTCAGCACAGTTTAAAAAAAAAAAAAGGGATTGGAGACTACTGGAGGAACTTTAAGCTGTGGGCTCCATGGCAGTAGTCTGCAAGTACACATCTAATGTTTAGATCGGGCTGTATGTTCACACAACCTAAAACTAATGTCAGCCTGGAAAGCAGCACTACCAAGAGATTATAGTACATAGTTACATAGTAGGTGAGGTTGAAAAAAGACACAAGGCGAACCTATGTGTGGGATTATATGTCAGTATTACATTGTATATCTTTGTATGTTGTGGTAGTTCAGGTGCTTATTTAATCGTTTTTTCAAACTACTGATGCTCCCCGCTGAGACCACCGCATGTGGAAGGGAATTCCACATCCTTGCCGTTCTTACAGTAAAGAACCCTCTACATAGATTAAGGTTAAACCTCTTTTCTTCTAATTTAATGAGTGGCCATGTGTCTTGTTAAACTCCCTTCCGCGGAAAAGTGTCATCCCTATTGTGGGGTCACCAGTATGGTATGATGTGGTCTTGGAGGTACAAGTGGCTTAAAGCCTAATTTTCTGCCCACAGAACGATCCTGATAAGGAGAATAGCATGTCCAAAGATGGAACGGTGCATGAATTGACCAGTAATGTAAGTATCCTCTATGATTTGCAATATATATTTTTGCCAGTTAACCATGCTGTGTGCTCTTGTACAACTATGCTTATTTTATTTATTTTTTTCAATGTAACTGATGGGCTGGCTGCTTTTTGCTTTCCATTGGCATGTTTAATTGTGCTATTTTAAAACTGTAATGATCCAGCAATTGTGTTTCTCACACAGGCCATCCTTTTCCTACAACAGTTGCTTGAGTTTCAGGAGACAGCAGGAGCCATGCTGGCCTCACAAGGTAATCTCTTCTACTATCCTTTATTTATGCAACTTCCAAAATTCCACCAGCAATAGCAATTCCACAAATGGATGTCCATTTTGGTGCAAGACCATTCCCCATACAGATGTCTTCTTTTGTGCGTTATCTGTTTTCTTGTCACATTTTTAATGTAATTAATTATAATTGACACCTGGTACTACAGTTATATTTTACTCTGTCTTGTGGTGGTATGCACCATTTAAAAAATTTGTATAGGCATAACTCAAATTTACCCCCATACCTCTCTTTTTCACCTTCTAAAGTATACTCAGCTATATTTTTGTCTTTTTATGTTGTTCCTGTAGCAAGAAATGACTTTTATTACTCTGTATAATGCCATCACCTAGCTTGTATAATTCTAGCAGGGGCTGCTGCTGATAGAAGGGATTAGTAGGGTGCCCAAGGTCCGTTCCTATTTATGTGGACATGCCCCCCCCCCCCCCAGAACTACATCTCCCAAGAGCTATATTCCTACACACAGTGTGTGGGCAGGCTCATAGGAGTCAAGACAGCAGCATTGTTTTGCTAGGTAAGATGTCAATGTATGCATGTGGAGAGGGACAGAGAGAGGTGGGGGATAGGTTAAGTTCTGTAGTCCAGCAGATAAAATACAGGCACGGCTGACAACACTGCTTGGGATTTCTCTGCAGCATTTTAGACTGCTGCATGAACTTGGCAGCTTACTAGATTTCTGGCAGGTTCCCCAGGTATTTTTCTATAATTGCAACATTATTAAAGGAATAAAACATGGGGAGATGTGCATGACAGACATGCACTTTAAGTCTAAATTTTAAATCTGCATTAAGCTTTGAACCCATAGTGCCAGCCTCTGATATAGGTGCATAAATTGCTTTAAATTGTCTATTACTGTTTTATTCTTTTATTGCTTTTTTGTATCCCTCTTTAACTTCTTTTTTTTTTTAGTCCAGATACACTGGTGTAATACAGGAAAATAAATTGATCTATTTAAAAGTATAAAGTAGAGGCATTGCATATTCCTTTTGTGCCAGTAAGGCAGCCTGTCAAAGTGATAGGCCAACTGGAATGTGTGGGAGAGGGAAGGAGCAAGACAAGCTTTGACACTATCAAGGAGTGCTGAAGTTCAAAACAGCCTAGCATTCAGGTGTAACAGCAGGGTTTAGAAGCTTGTGCAGTTAATGTTGGCACCTCTTGGTGCCTGAACATTATACTTGACAGCCTTTCTGAACATGGCATGGGTCAAGTGCACCTGTACCGAGACTAAAGATGTTAAAGTAGTACTAAATTCTCAGATTTTTTAATTATTACATTTATGGCACCCTATTAAACATTTCTGTGTACATAGATAGCTCAGAATACACCTGTACAAACACTTTCTGAGCTAACTGTACACTGCTTCTGGCTCTAGATCTCAGAATGCCACTTCTCTGAACTTCTGAGCAGGGGGACATGTTCTGAGCATCTATTATGGACTATTCTGAAGGAACAGTGCAGGAGGAACAGGAAGCAAGAGAGTGGATTGCTGCCTGGCTATCTTTTCATGGAAGCATTCAGCGTCTGATGTTGAGAGCCGGAAGCATGAACTTATAGGTGGCTCAGAAGGGCCCTGCAAGGGGAAAGAGGCATCTTAAATACAGATAGTGTGGCCAGCTCTCAGGGGACCATCTGATACAGGTAGAACAGAAAAGTAATAGAAACAAGCTTCAATTTCCGTGCCTCTGTTGTAAACGTATTGTAAACGAGACATATTCCTCCAAATATCTATAGTTACAGAGATGAAAGGGGCCCCTCCAAGTGCATTTATTACTTGTTTGGATTTTGTAAATACTTTAGTGTTCATAGTCTGGGCACAGGTACACCTTTAACGCTCAAATGAAGATAGGTCTATTAGAACTACCCCACGGGCCAGAAGAAAGCGGTTTCATCCAGGTGTTAGAAGAGTTTTTGATCAGGAACAGTGATTTCCCATTTTTTTGGGTAATCTCTGTGCTACCTGTATTGCACTTCAGCCTGTTGAGTGTGTCACAGGAGAGAGAGCAGTATGTCCCAGCACTACTACAGGGAATAGGCAGAGGTCCTCAAACCTTTTTTCTTAAAGGAGGCATCTGCCTATATGTGGCAGCTCTCAAACTTTATTATCAGTGTCTGTTCTGTCTTATCTTCATTTCTGTTTTGTTCTTCTTTTTTTTTTTTTGTAATCACTTTCTACTACATTTCTTGTGCTTTCCTCAACTCACTTCCCTTCTGAAGTCTACTGACTTTATCTATTTTTGTAATTTTTGCTTTGTATCTTTAATATTCTTCTTTAACTGAAGTAAACTGATATTCTGTTCCTCCTCTTGTTGTTTTGGCCCTTTGTCTCCCTCCTGCTCCTCTTTCTTTTCTTGCTCTCTTACACTGCCAATAGTTCTTGGGGACACTTACAATATTCCTATTGATCCCAGAGGTAAGCAGCGTAATACTTCTAGGTGTTCCCCTTATCATAGTTTTCAATGTGTGTTTAGTTGCAGCATGATACTCCAATCTCATCATCACAAAGTCAAGTAACTTTCATTAGCATAAAATATCATTTCCATTTTTAAAACCAGCTTCTCTGCTTTTAAACCAGTGTCTTTATTTTTCATAACTTCACCCATGAAGTATGGCTTCAAATGAGCACAATATACTTACTTTCTAGGAATAAATGCAACCTGCTGTGGTTTCAGTTACAATTGCTTTTATATCATGTACACATTTTCCGAATGCAGCTTTCCACTTTTCCATGTCATTGATAAAATAAACTGTGCTTTAATTAATTAATTCAAGACAGTTTTTTAGGAATGTGCAGCACTAAATATTCCCTCTTCTTGACCACATCTGCGTATGTTGGTTTGGAGACCGAAGATGTGAAGTGCATTGAATGGTTCGTCTCCAAATACTATAACATCCATCATTACGCAAAGTAGGCTGTGCCTGTTCTAGAAACAGACAAGGTTGGGGATATTACAAACAATGCCAAAGAAGCGTGGGTAGTATATGCAATAGAAGACTAATGCCCCGTACACACGGTCGGACATTGACCGGACATTCCGACAACAAAATCCTAGGATTTTTTCCGACGGATGTTGGCTCAAACTTGTCTTGCATACACACGGTCACACAAAGTTGTCGGAAAATCCAATCATTCTGAACACGGTGACGTAAAACACGTACGTTGGGACTATAAACGGGGCAGTAGCCAATAGCTTTCATCTCTTTATTTATTCTGAGCATGCGTGGCACTTTGTGCGTCGGATTTGTGTACACACGATCGGAAATTCCGACAACGGATTTTGTTGTCGGAAAATTTTATAGCCTGCTCTCAAACTTTGTGTGTCGGAAAATCAGATGGAAAATGTGTGATGGAGCATACACACGGTCGGAATTTCCGACAACAAGGTCCTATCACACATTTTCCGTCGGAAAATCCGACCGTGTGTACGTGGCATTAGAAAGGTGTGACAGAGTGCCAGGACAAGGTCATTTAGTGACCAGGCGAAGATCCAAAACTGCACCTCCACCCCTGGTTAGAGATGAGCAGTAGCTCAAGGGGAGAGCCTGTGTAGAGAGACAATGGTGGAGATTTGCTAAAACTGGTGCACCCAGAATATGGTGACGCTGTGCATAGTAACCAATTCACTTCTAACTTCAGCTTGTTTATTTAGTGCCGGTTCACACTAGGGGCGACCTGCACATGACTGCCACGGCGACTTGCAAAACGACTTCTGTATAGAAGTCTATGCAAGTCGCCTCAAGTCGCCCCAAGAGAAGTACAGGAACCTTTTTCTAAGTCGGAGCGACTTGCGTTGCTCCGATTAGAACGGTTCCATTGTACAGAACGGGAGGCGACTTGTCAGGCGACTAGGTCGCCTGACAAGACGTCCCAGTGTGAACCGGCTCTTAAGCTTTGACGATAAAACCTAGAATATGATTGCTTACGATGCACAGCTGCACCAGTTTTAGTAAATCTTCCCCAATGTAGGCAGAAGAATGCCTAAGGGTCCTGTGGGTGTTTCAGAAAAATTAAAGACATTTTTGTTTGAGAATTTTGATCATCTTGGATCTGCAAGTCTTCTTTTCTATAGGCTCCTATTTCTTTGTCTTTAGCGTACAGTATGTCGTAGAGAGAGTACATTTTACTAGATAGGGACTAGTGTAAGTGTTCTCTATGAATCACTGTAAAGTGCATCAGTACTAGATACATTAAAGTTCGTCTGTAGCCCAAACTTTTTTTTTTTTTTTTAGCTTTGGGTAAAGTAGAGAAGGGTTAAATTTGTCAGTTTTTGTATCTTTGTCTGTGTCTATAGCAGTGGGGAGCTATTCCCCTCTCTTTGTACCGGTAACCTTTGTTTAAAAGTTTTAGCTTTGTCCCCAGAACAGGAGGTGAGGGTCAGCTATCCAAGAAGGGAACTTCCTTTTGCATCTCTGGGACAAGAAGTATAGGCACATTTCCTTAATGATACATGATAGCAAAAAAACAAACAAACCTGGCTGGTGTTTTTAACCTTCTCTACTTTATCCAAAACTTAAAAAAAACCCATTGAGGGACACAGGATTTCAGAAATTGTTGAATTACATTGCTGTACTGCTGCCGACAGGAGGTTGGCACACTGGGAAAGAAAAAAAGTTGTAAACCAGCCTCCAAATGACTTCTCCTCTACCCAACATGTCTCAGTTTTTGCTAGTGTCCCAGAAGGTTGGACACCTTTTTTCAACTCTGCTAAGAAAATTGTAACTAATTTCATTGCTAGTGTTCTGTTTTCATGATGTTTTTACTTAAAGTGGAGTTCCACACAAAAGTGGAACTTCCACTCATCAGATTCCTCCCCCCCTCCGGTGACACAGTTGGCACCTTTCAGGGGGGTA
This sequence comes from Lithobates clamitans, assembly GCA_037952925.1. Lineage (NCBI taxonomy): Eukaryota > Metazoa > Chordata > Amphibia > Anura > Ranidae > Lithobates > Lithobates clamitans. The sequence goes on from JBBGZY010001495.1 coordinate 38,657, forward strand.
CAGATACCTGTATATTACAGGTATCTGTACCCACTTCCGGCATAGATAGCCGCAGAATCTGCGGTTATTTACGCCACTTCCTGCTCCCTCCCCGCTGCCTGCTGGGAAACACAAGGGTCCCAGAGGCAGCAGGGACCATCCGTATTGCGCTGCGCGACTCGCGCATGCGCAGTAGGGAACCGGAAGTGAAGCCGCACGGCTTCACTTCCTGATTCCCTTACCGAAGATGGAGGCGGCAGCACCCGAGGACGGAGAGACGCTTCGGCCTCGGGTGCCAACATCGCGGGCGCCCTGGACAGGTAAGTGTCCATGTTTTAAAAGTCAGCAGCTGCAGTATTTGTAGCTGCTGACTTTTAAAAAATTTTTTTTCGGCGGCGCTCCGCTTTAATGTCTTGAATCAAGATTCTTGTGGAACCACTGGTATCTCATTCTATCAATACTAGTTGCCTGATTCTTATGCCAATCCTGTTGATTTAATACTTTGAGTCTCTAACTCAGAAAAAAAGTTTCTAGAGAAGAACGTCTGACTTAAAGTGGAAGTCCAGGCTAAAACTAAAATCCCTGCATCTATAGCCATCAACATTCTAACACTAACATATCTAGCCCTGAAAAGAAAAAATCTGTATACGTACCTTTTCTGCAGGCGATCCGACCCAATCTCCAGCGGCCGAAGCTCTGCAGAGGACATGGCCGACAATGGCTGTGAAATGAATGGGAAGTGATGTCACCGATAGAGTTACTATAGGGCTTCCATTGACAGAACTGTCCTCTGCACCCGCCCACATAGCGAAGCCGCGGCTGACAGCTCAGCGTGGATCAGAGCTTCCGCTGCTGGAGATCGAGTCAAATCGCCTGCAGAAAAGGTATGTATACTGATTTTTTTTCTTTTCAGGGCTAGATAGGTTAGTATTAGAATGTTGGTGGCTATAGATACAGGGATTTTAGTTTTAAAATGGACTTCCACTTTAACTCTGACTTTTCTGATTATGTATAATTTTTTGTTATAACTTACTTAGGTTGTTTGAGCCAGGTCACCATAACAGCCAGGGAAGCTAGCATCTTCAGAAGGAGGTCAACAATGGCCACTTATATTCATATTCATATACTCATATTTCTCTTGTTTGCCTTTGAGTGTCGTTTTAACAACCAAAAGAAGTTACGTGCTTCATTCCTGGCAGATCATTTGGAGTTCAGAGGAGAAAAGCAAACACCCAGTGCGCACAATGCCCTTAAGAGGAAATCTCTACTGTTCCCATTACAAATTTAGGCTTTTGGCCGAATTACCCAGAAAAGGGTATTCTTGCCCCAGGCAAACATCAGCGCCATAAAGGAACTGATTTAGGTGTTCGAAGCAAGATGAATTCTTCTATTCAACTTTGCATGAGGTTGTTGGGAAAGATGATGGCTTCATTCGAGGCCGTTCCTTATGCTCAGTTTCATTCGAGACTGCTGCAAAACATTCTATCGGCTTGGAACAAAGGGTTCAAGCTCTAGATTCCCAATGTGTCTGACTCCAAAGCCTACGGCCACATAACCCTGAAAGCGCCCGATCTCTTCTGATCTTGGAGGCTAAGCAGGATCAGGCCTGGTTAGCACCCGGATGGACCACCTGGAAATACCAGGTACTGTAGGCTGGGTACGCCGGAGCTTCAGTTTATGGTTAATATCCAAAAATCTGCAAAGGGGAAAATCCTTCCTTCAGTTACCACGGAAGTGGCCCAGATCAGAAATGACCTTGCCCATTATCATTCTAGAAATTCAGGCAGAGCACTTGGTTCTGAGGGCCTGAACGTTCAGTTTACGGTATTGTCCTGCCAGGATTCAATCCCACTATGTCACAGCAATGGCCTATATTAATTACCAAGGGGGCACAAGAAGTTGTGCGGCCCAGAGAAAGGGGAATCATATCCTATCTTGGGCAGAAAACAATGTACTTTGCCTATCGGCGGGCTTCATTCTAGAAATAGAAAATTGGCAGGCGGACTATTTGAGTCGCCAGTAGTTGTTCACGGGAAAATGGTTCCTTTACCCCGATATCTTCCTGTCAATATGTCAAAGATGGGGGGATCCCAGACATAGATCTGTTTACGTCCAGGTTCAACAAAGAAATCAACAACTTTGTGTAAAAAACAAAGGATCCGCTAGCATGTTGAACAGATGCCTTGCTATTCCCGTGGAATTGGTTCTCACTGATTTATGCATTCCCTCCTATTCTTCCTGTGTCCACGACTTCTTTGCAGGATCAAGCAATAAGGGATGTCCGTGATTCCTGTGGCCTCCAGCGGGGCCCAGGAAATCTTGGTATGCAGGGATCGTAAAGATGACACTAGGGGACCCATGGGCCCTACCGCCACAGCCAGACCTTCTTTCACAAGGTCTGGTATTCCATCCTACTTTACAAACGCTGAATTTAACGGTTTGGCTATTGAGACCCACACTCTGAAGAAACGTGTGCTGTCAGGTTCAGTGGTTCCTATCTTGATTAATGCAAGGAGCCGGCCTCCATAATTATATATTATGGAGTCTGGGAAACATATGCCTCCTGTTGTGAAACCAGGGGTTGCACCCCAGGAAATAGATCAAAGGTAGAATCCTTGACTTTCTGCAGATGGGGTGAGAAATAAAGCTGGTCTTGAGTGCTTTCTAAGGACAGGTCTCGGCCTTATCGGTATTATTTCGACGACCAGCTGCTTTGCTTTCTTTGGTTCCTAACTTTATCAGGGGGTAACACGGCTTAATCCCCGGTTAGGTCACCCCTGAACTCTTGGGACTGGAATTTAGTTTTTGGCAGCATTACAAAACAGCCTTTTTTTGGACCGATACAACATATTCCCTTGGTCCTTTTTTGACAAGGAAACTATTTTTACTGGTAACCATATCTGCTGCAAGAAGGGTATTAGAATTGGCTGCTTTTTCTTGTAACGAGCCATATTATTATTGTTCACAAGGATAAGGTAGTATGGTGTCCTCAACTTTTTACTGAAGGTAGTATCAGGTTTTTATCTAAACCAGGATATTATTCTATCTTCATTTTTTCCAAAACCCTGTTCTATGGAAGAAAAATCACTACATTCTCTTGATGTGGTGAGAGCAGTCTACTTCAAGACGACTGCTCAGATTCGGAAAACGGATGTTTTGTTCGTATTGCCTGAAGGTCCTAAAAGAGGACAGGCAGCATGGAAATCTACTATTCTAAATGGATTCAACAAGTAATCGTTCTAGCTTATGTGTCTCGTGATGTACTTCAAAAGAAAAGGATTTTACAGGTAAGCTTTTATAAAAATCCTATTTTCGCGAACGATTTTCCCATCATTGATTGGAAAATCATTCGTTTTTCAAAAAATTTTCAACATGTCCGATTACTCAAATTTGATTGCTGCACAAAAATCAGCTGTTGCTGCAGCCCACTAATGGTGCGAAATCCGAACGAAAATTCTTAGATAAGATTTTCTAAAGAAAAATTCTTTCGAAATTCGACCCATATTTTCACCTTTTTTTCAGCAAATCCAGTGTGGTCTGCCCTGTGGGCTGCCACTCTGATTCAGCACTCCAGGTCCTGCCCCACCATCTTCTCATATCACATTATCTAGGGGGCTGGCTGTTTCTTCTAGGTTTTTGCAGTCGGCTCCCTGATGGCAGGCTGTGGTGCATGCTCAGTGCAGTTCACCCAGCGCATGCACAATACAGTAGAGATTGATTGCCCCAAAGCTTCCTGGGATGTGTGACATCAATATCCCAGAAGGCTTTTCGTGGGACATCTTTCTCGTGAGAAAGATGAAAATATGAGTCTGGGTCCTGCAAAAAAGGTAATTAAGCATCGCAAAAAATGTTTAGTATTTAGTTGTGTAACATGGGGAGGAGGTACAGTGCCTTGAAAAAGTATTCATACCCCTTGAAATTTTCCACATTTTGTCATGTTACAACCAAAAACTTAAGGCCCCTTTCACAGGGGCGGCTGTCCTCCACTTTTAAAAGCATGTTTTGTTATTTTGAAATTCCAAGACACAGGCACAGCGATCACTTGCAGTTGTACATTGCGATTACATGCTGCAGCTGCGTTTAGCTGCGGTGGAACATTCTTGCCATTTCTGATTTGCTTCCTGCTTTTCTTTCCTTGTTGTCGCTGCTATCCGCAAGTGAAATAGTATACTGCAATTACCTGCGGATATGTACAGATAGCTGCGATAAATCGGTCCTGGACGCAGTCAAATTTATTTTTTCTAACCGCACAAAACCCCATGTAACAAAACCGTCGCTAAATGCTGTGTGTGAATGGGGCCATAAGAAAGCATTGTCTGAGTTTAGGTGCGGTAGATAACTTCATCTATCCGCAGCTAAAATCTTCTATCCGCCCGTGTAAAGGGGCCTAAATGTATTTTATTGGGATTTTATGTGATAGACCAACACAAAGTGGCACATAATTGTGAAGTGGAAGGAAAATGATAAATGGTTTTCAGAATTTTTTACTATCTGAAAAGTGTGGCGTGCATTTGTATTCAGCCCCCCTGAGTCAATACTTTGTAGAACCACCTTTCACTGCAATTACCGCTGAAAGTCTTTTTGGGGATGTCTCTACCAGCATTGCACATCTAGAGAGTGAAATTTTTGCCCATTCTTCTTTGCAAAATAGATCAAGCTCTGTCAGATTGGATGGAGAGCGGTAATTTTCAAGTCTTGCAACAGATTCTCAAGTGGATTAAGGTCTAAGCTTTGACTGAACCATTAAAACACATGAATATGCATTGATCTAAACCATTCCATTGTAGCTCTGGTTGTATGTTTAGGGTCGTTGTCCTGCTGGAAGGTGACCCCCCCCCCCCCCCCCAGTCTCAAGTCTTTTGCATTCTTTAGCGTTTTGCTTTTAGGCCAAAAAGTTCAATTTTGGTCTCATATGACCAGAGCACCTTCTTCTTTGTGTTTGCTGTGACCCCCACATGGCTACTCGCGAACAGGACTTCTTATGACTTTCTTTCTTGTTGCCACTCTTACATAAAGGCCAGATTTGTGGAGTACACGACTAATAGTTGTCCTGTGGACAGATTCTCCCACCTGAGCTGTGGATCTCTGCAGCTCCTCCAGAGTTACCATGGGCCTCTTGGCTGCTTCTCTGATTAATGCTCTCCTTGACGGCCTGTTAGATTAGGTTGAAGGCCATGTCTTGGTAGGTTTTCAGTTGTGCCATACTCTTTCCATTTTCAGATGATGGATTGAACAGTGCTCTGTGAGATGTTCAAAGCTTGGGATATTTTTTTAAACTTCTCCACAACTTTATCCCTGACCTGTCTGGTGTGTTCCTTGGCCTTCATGGTGCTGTTTGTTCACTAAGGTTCCCTAACCAACCTCTGAGGGCTTCACAGAACAGCTGTATTTATACTGAGATTACATTACACACACAGGTGGTCTCTTTTTACTAATTAGCTGACTTCTGAAGGCAATTGGTTCCAGTAGATTTTAGTTAGGGGTATCAGAGTAAAGGGGGCTAAATACAAATGCATGCCACACTTTTCAGATATTTATTTATAAAAAAATTTGAAAATCATTTATTATTTTCCTTCCACTTCACAATTATATGTCACTTTGTTTTGGTCTATCACATAAAATCCCAATTTTTGTTTGTAACATGACAAAATGTGAAACATATCAAGGGGTATGATTACTTTTTCAAAGCACTGTAAATCATGCAATGTGATAGAAAACGTTGAAGGCTTCTGTATATCAATTTTTCTATTTTTCCTTTTCTGGCTTAGACTGGACCTGCGGCTATAAATGCACAACATAGACACTAGAGGGCAGTGCTGCACCTTGCGTAGTAGAACACTTCTATTTATAACTGTTTTTGCAGCAATTTTCTGGGTTTAGGAGATTAAAGAGAAATCTGCAAGTTGCCAGCTTTCCACCATTTGTTTCTTTTTTAACATTTGTTTCACCGGAGGTGAGAAACAACATTTGAGGTGTGTCTTCAAATCTACCAAGAATAGAACCTTGACAGCTGTTAGAAAAAGACGTCAGTGTAGTTGTCATAGGAACAGCTTTGACAATTATTGGTGACGCTCTTACACTACATAGGACAGGACGCTCTATAAATTATTTTCTTGTTATACTTGGCATGTTTTATAGATGGGGATAATGAATGCCAGACAACCTCCTGACATTTATCATAATGTGTATAAAATAAACCCTTTCTATATGTATCCGGTTATTTTTTTTTATTTGAGGAGTACTTGTATCTTATATGATAGTTTTATTAATTATGCCATTGAGGCTTTTGTTTAATAAGGTTGTGTGCAATGACCATTTTTTTTTTTTTACCTCCTACACTTATTAAACAAAGGCTGGTGCACTCTGCCCTGGGTTTGCATCCTCCTGTTGTCTCTACATCTATATTTATTAATTTTCTGACCAAAGTTCTACTTTAAGTCCTGCTAGATCACTTCAGGCTGGCCCCTTTTGCAGGTATAGCTATGTAAAACATTAAAAATAAGTGCCTATACTATTTAAAATCCAGTAATAAACTCTCATCCTGCTCTGCACATGCTCAGTTGCTCTCTTTTTTTTTTTTTTTGGCACTGCCGAATTTGTAGAGACCGATCTGCTGACAGCCTTGGAGTTGAAGTGGAATTGAACTCTCCTATCCTTTAGGCTGCATTTATACATGATCGCAGGTGGATCATGTGTGAATACTGCAAAAATGTGGGACGCAAATGGGATTTTAATTGGCTGCAAATCATGGGACGCGTTTGCAATGCCATTACTTCTAATGGCAAATCGCAACACGCGATGCTGTCGCCCAAAAGAAGTGTTCTTTTTTGAGCGACAAGCATTACGCGTTACGGTTGCAGCACGCTTTACTGAGCGACAATTTTGGCAAAATTGCGGCGCGATTGGAGTGCCATTAGAAGTAATGGCATCGTAAACACGTACCATGATTTACAGCCCTTTAAAATCTCAGGGCAGCGATCATGTGTGAATGCAACTTTACAGCCAAGGAAACTGCTTTTGTTTGATCTGTAACTGCCATGGTGCTGCACATGTGATCAGTTCTGACACCAGCCTTATGATGGTTTCACAGTTTGGTTGAGGACACAAGCAGATGTGACCACTAGCAATCCTGGCATTCCAGGAATGTGAGTTTATTGAAACCGTTAAATCGATGGGTTTAGTTCTGCTTTATGATTTACTGCTGTTCAAGAGGCTCTGGGCTTCAGCAAAACGGCAGCCTCCAGCAGGAAGAAAAGAGGAAATTTACAGCACACGCTAATTTTGGTAGCATAATTATGTTGTTATGGGTAAAGGTCTGCTTTAAGCTCTCCATAGATGACTCTTTTTTTCTATCGATCAGCCAGCGGACTCATTAAAAGAAACAAATGGATTCCCTCATCCACCCAAGCAAAGTGGATGGAAGAACCCTCACCAATGTGCCTTTGTATTCTAACAGCAGGACTTCTCTGCTGGACTCCGATGTAGCCACTGATTGAGAAAAATGTTTCAATATTCCTGTTCAACAGAAGTTGATTATTAGAACGACTTCTGTTGAACTGGTATGGCCCACCGGAAAATTGGCTGGTCCCTGGTGAACCGGCCAAATTTTGATCCATCTATGACCGACTTAAGTGTAATTTCCATAAAATGTTTACTGATTGCTCACTTTCATATTTCTGTAGACTTTCCACAAGTTTCCCCAAATACCTTTACAGAATAAGAATAATTGCAGTTTTTCCTGGCAATGGTTGAAGTCTTAAGTGTCTTGGCACACTTGGCATAACCAGTGGATATTAATAATGGGCAATGTATTGCTGCTTTAGGGCCATTTAACATGCGTGGCAAAGAGGGGTAAAAACAGGTAGTTTATTTGTGATTTTACTGCCCCTCACTGCCCATCTAACTCCTACCATTCTTAGTACACATAAGAGGCTTTGTTTTGAAGCCACGGCAAATTTAACTATGGTTTGCGATATCATCTGTCAACCGCCTATTGACGTTGATGGGATTGTGCCACCAGTTGTTTGGATTGTGATTGTGTATTGGATTTTCAATACCAAATTCCCATAAAAAAAAAAAAATGCATGTTCAAGAGGTGTATATCCTCCTGAACGCTTGCAGCTGCAGCTCTACTATCCTACAAATAATGATACACTGTAAATTGTTTTTCAGAGGGTGATAGAGGCTGTGTAAATGCAGCCAGGTCAGTATTTCAATTTAGCTGCTATCATCCCTAAACATGTTATAGCTCTCGGGGGGGGGGGGGGGGACAGGGACTTTATCGCACCCAAGAATGGTCTTTGTTTCATATTCCCATCGCACTTGTTCCTGGTATAAGCTCTTAAAGGTTGGGTGCTGCAGCAACAATCAGCTGGATACTGGTTCAAGTCACAATGTAGATATTTGCCAGCACACCAAGGATCAGCACACAGTGGCGTCCGAACGGTTTAATTTATTGCATGATCACAACAAAAGAGGTGCAATGTTTCGGAGTCACGCAGGACCCCTTCGTCAGGCATGTGATGCACATGCCTGACGAAGGGGTCCTGCGTGACTCCGAAACGTTTCACCTCTTGTGTTGTGATCATGCAATAAATTAAACGGTTTGGACGCCACCGTGTGCTGATCCTTGGTGTGCTGGCAAATATCTACATCAAGAATGGTCTTTTACACAAGCAAAATTTTAAATTTAAATGTATCACCACAAGATGGCGTTGTGGATACAGATAGGTATGAGTGTGCCCACATCCTAAATATATTGCAAAATGTATTCAAAAGAAGGAAACATGGACTTTAGAGGCACATCTGTAGTGTTGAAATACAAAATAAACTTTTATTAATCTTTAAAATTCACATTATTGACATGACATGTTAAAACAAAACATGGTGTTTAGTCTAAACGATGCTACACAACCTAACACAACCAACTATTACCACAGTGGAACAGATCGATCAAGAATGATTCAAAATGAGATGATGTCAAATGGAAGGAGCAGCTGGTTGGTGGTAGAGACATAGTGACGAAAACATGTTGCGCGCCCTTTAGCGCTTCCTTCTTTTGAATACATTTCGCTTTTACACAAGCAGGTTGGTTTATACAAAAACAAATTATTTTAATATTACAGAAAATTTTAAACAAAAATTAAAAATATATAGACGTATGCAATTTTTAAATATAATAATTTTTAAGGACCATTACATTACTCCAAATACTACATTTAATATTCCCTTTAGAATATTGATGTGTTTCATAAGTTTCTTGGCTTCTTTCAGATTACTATAGAGAATACTTGTTCAAAACTTCACTTAAATACTTTGTATATGATGTAACAAAAAAAATTATAGTTCAGATGATCCCTTTTTGCTTAGAACAGACAGGTACCCCAAAAGTTTATTTGTGTAATGTCGCTTGTCGCATGCTAAGCTGATCTCCTTTGTACACCTAGCATATGGTCAACTGCAACGCTGGACACTAAAAAGGCTTCCATTTTTTCCATCCCACTGAAACCGACACAGCAACATTTTTCCTCTCACTCTACAGCTGGATGGTTGCTTTCTCTGACCCCTGGAATTGTGTCCCCCCCATCAATGCTTCCTAGGCTCAGAACCCACATGGTGTTTTTTTTCTGGGTGGAAGATCCTTTGTTCGCTCATCTCCCTAGTTGCAAAGAACCTGGAAGTCATGTGTATAATAACACCAAACTTTGCAGTAGAATAATGTTTATGCAGGATGTCTCCAACTTACAAGCAAACCTCAATGCACTGTTTAATTGGAACGCTATGTGGCAAATGTGGCTTAACACAAAACTAAATGTTCATTGTTTTGTTATGTTAAATTAAATGGTTTTGCACAGAGCAGTCCCGATCCTCCTCTTCTTGGGTCCCTCGCTGGTGCTCCTGGCTCCCATCCCCTGCTAAGTGTCTCTCATAGCAAGCTGCTCGCTATGGGGGCACTGGGGATTGGGAGGTGTTCTGACAGAGGAAGAGGATTTATACTGGGAGGGGGGATGAAGGGTCAGTCCTGTCAAGGGTGGTGATTTGGGGAGGAAACAGGGTGTCATTTTTGGTTTAATGTCGCTAATGAGCTACAGTCCTTAACTCTGCACTCTATCCATGGTACACCCCTGATCTCTGCACTCTGTATGTAGCGCACTCCTGAACCCTGCATTCTGTATGTAGCATACTTCTGTACCCTGTACTCTGTATGTAGTGTACTTCTGAACCCTGCACTCTGTATGTAGCGCACTCCTGAACCCTGCACTCTGTGTGTAGCGTACTCCTAAACCCTGCACTCTGTATGTAGCGCACTTCTGAACCCTGCACTCTGTATGTAGCGCACTCCTGAACCCTGCACTCTGTATGTAGCGCACTCCTGAACCCTGCACTCTGTATGTAGTGCACTCCTGAACCCTGCACTCTGTATGTAGTGCACTCCTGAACCCTGCACTCTGTATGTAGTGCACTCCTGAACCCTGCACTCTGTATGTAGTGCACTCCTGAACCCTGCACTCTGTATGTAGTGCACTCCTGAACCCTGCACTCTGTATGTAGTGCACTCCTGAACCCTGCACTCTGTATGTAGTGCACTCCTGAACCCTGCACTCTGTATGTAGCGCACTCATGAACCCTGCACGCTGTATATAGCGCACTCCTGAACATTGCAATCTGTATGTAGCGCACTCCTGAACCCTGCACTCTGTAGCGCACTCCTGAACCCTGCACTCTATGTAGCACACCCCTGAATCCCGCACTCTGTATGTAGTGCACTCCTGAATTCCGCACTCTGTATGTAGCGCACTCCTGAATCCTGCACTCTGTATGTAGCGCGTTCCTGAATCCTGCACTCTGTATGTAGCGCACTCCTGAACCCTGCACTCTGTATGTAGTGCACTCCTAAACCCTGCACTCTAGGTAGCGCAGTCCAGAACCCTGCACTCTGTACACATGCACTCCTGAACTCTGCCCTCTGTACACTTCACACCCCTTGACTCTGCACTCTGTACACTGCTTCACTTCTGAACTCTGCACTCTGTTGTACACTGCTTCACTCCTGGACTCTGCACTCTGTACACTTCTTCACTCCTAAAACCTGCACTTTGTACATAGCAGGCTCCTGAATCCTGCACTCTGTACGTAACACAGTCCTGAACCTTTCACTGTGCACATGTGCACTCCTGAACTGTGCACTTTGTATTGCACTCCTGAAACTTGCACTCTGTACCTAGCGCACTCCCGAACCCTGCACTCTGCACTCTGTATGTAACACACTCCTGAACTTTGCACTCTGTACGTAATGCACTCCTGAATTCTGAACTCTGTACACAGTGCATTACTAAACCCTGCACTCTGTACAAAATACATTCCTGGTATTTAATGCCACTTTAAGACCCTCCTACTCTTAGTGCAATTTGGCAACACCCACTATTTGCTGTGGCACACTATCTTGCCCCCCTATCTGGGGGAAAGTTTGGGGCATTGGTGACTTACTATACCTATTCTCTGAGAGAAAAAAAAGCCCTGCTCTTAAGACAACCTCTATACCTACTTTATTTTGTAAGTGTGGCTATTGCCATTGCTGTCCTCATTCTAAATGTTCCATTGTCTGCTGTAGCCATGGTACTTTTTGAGCCAGAACAAGCACGCATCTAGTGTAACCCGAAGAAAGTTAGAACTCTGGATCTGCATACTTGTTTCGAGTCAGTGACTGAGAAATTGAGGCCTTTGGGTCAGCATAATAGCCAGACAACTAGCATTATCAAAAAAAGCAGCTTAGTGCTGCTGTGCAGTGACCTGCAATGCCATTATGTGCGATAAAATGCAAACTCTTGTTTTCTGTGTGCCCTCACGGAGACCTACATTTATCCATTGCAGAAAACTGCAGGTCACCGCACAGAATGTGAATAGGCCCTTTACCAAAAAGATAAATAAGGCTTTTATAGCCAGTTAGGTATGCCTTGCATATTTTATCTCCCATTATTTAATACTTTTGATAAGACAAACAAGTTCAGGATCTGTAGTCACTAGGTAATTCTATCAATGCTCAAAACTTTTCACTCTCCTTATGCGTTTACCATTGATCCTTTTTATAAGGAAAAAAAACGGGGGGGGGGGGGGGGGTTGGGGGAGGGGTACATTCATCCACACCCTTTCCGTCCCCCTCCTCAATTCTTAGACTTTGTAATGTTGCTTCCCACAATGAACCCAGTTTTCTGATCCTCTCTAATGCTGTACAGCATCTTTATTGAGGGGATGCTATACATCAGACCTGCACAAACGTCCCCTTGTGTCTAAGGTGACTGTTATTCTCACCCATCAATTTGGTGTACATAATTTATTGTTATTATTATTCCATTTGTTGCATAAGTTGGCGATCAAGACAAATATTGGCGGTATATTATGTAGAGTACTTCTCTACATAAATGAATCTGTTAACTTTTTACCTTCATTCTTAATTAAAATAAAGAACCTTGTGAATGAATGCGGTATATGGTGAACTTTTCTGTGATTGGATTACAGAAACAGAACAACAGTGTAATTTCTTCCTTTAGAGTTGTTGGTATACTGAAGATATTAATATATATATATAATATATATATATATATATATATATATATATATATATATATATATATATATATATATATATATATATTATTAAATAATATATATTAATTAATGAAGATATTAATATAAGCGGCGCTATAGTGACACTTCAAATGTGATGCAGTGAATGTCTGTTTGCACAGACTTACAACATAAAAAATTGCAATAATATCGCATAAATCACCCTGTGCCAATAGTGAAAAAGAAAAGTATATATATATATATGTCCAAAAGACAAAGTCCATGAAACTTGATGAGAACGTTGATTCTGTGCAGGATTCCTTAAATAATCCACCACCCCCAGGTGTCAGTGATTTCTCTCCCGTCAGATGAAACACTCACCAACTAGATATGCCTCACACTCTCGTGTTCGGCAGACAAGTGTGATAAACCTCCCAGGAAGGTTTAAACGAATATTCCAAATTCCAACTGTGTTATTACACGATCATTACACATGTAAATAAAAGATTGCATTAATAGTGTGATAACGTAAAAATAAATGTAATAACCACTGTGTACACTTCAATCATTGCACTCACATGAATCTCTTAAAAAACGAGCAGTAAAACCACAGCAATGTCACATCAAAACTTCCAGTGTATGCCCTAAACCAGTGCAATATGGTCACGGCAGACCCGAGGTGTGCGGATGAATTCTCACCACCACTCGCTGGCCTTCGCTCCTCGGGCTTGGATCTCCGCTTCCTGATTCGGCACAGCACATCCTAAGTCACGCGCTACCTCAGATGGTAGCCGTACAGCCACCCCCCGGGCTTATATATATATATATATATATATATATATATATATATAATATAAATATATAATATAAATATATAAATAAAAGCTTTTCTTTTTCACTATTGGCACAGGGTAATTTATGTGATATTGTTGAAATTTTTTATGTTGTAAGTCTTTGCAAACAGACATTCACTGCATCACATTTGAAGTGTCACTATAGCGCCGCTTATATTAGTTTTCTTTGACACTATTGCAAATTAATATACTATTTCACAGATTTTTTGTTTAAAGTGGCAGCTTCATCACATTAATTGTTCTATAAGCGCAGTGGTGGGAACCCAAGAGGGGCGGAATTTGCTTGGTTACCATAGTTTTCGCCATACTGAATATATTGCACACACAATTAGGAGCCAATCAAATATTGCCATTATATAATCTGTCTGTTGTATGTTTTTCAGAGAGTAGTTCCACTGCCAGCAGCTACAGCACTGAATTTAGCCGACGTCTCCTCAGTACTTATATCTGTGAGTATTCAGCCTGTCCAATTCAGATGCAAAGAAGTGTATAGGTATCAAAGCAATTTAAAGCAGCACAAAGCAACTCATGCATGACTTGTAAATTAACCATGAGCAACTCAGGAGCAAGTCAAAGAAATACAAAAAACCCATAAAATCCTGTGAAAATGTACCTCATTCACTTGCTTCTTCAGCCTAAGTATATAAACCCCAAGTCACATTACTTAGTAAATCTGAATGTTATCTACTGTATGCCAAGTGACAGTACATGCATTTTGCCATTTTCCCCGAGGCTCTTAATGCAAATCTTCAGAGTAATGTAGAGTATGTATGTTTTAACCCCACCCCTACCCAGTAGCATATACTGACGCTTTCTTTATCGTACATCACGGGACACAGAGCAGCCATTACTATCTTGGTTATACGCCACCTACTGATGAATGGACACTGGCAGATCAATCAAACAAGAAGTCCTTCCCTATATAACCCCTCCTGCACAGTAAGTACCTCAGGTTATTTTGCCAGTGTCTGTAAGGTGGTGTTCACTGATGGGATTCATGTGCTCTTGGAGCATACTTGAAGGGCTGGACGGTTCTATTAAGAATCATGGCCTTCAATCGGATCCATTTGAAAAAAGCTGTCAGCCAAAATGGATGGTACCCGAGCCTCATGGGAAGGAGAAAAGATTCCTTGAGGTTTGCCTGTAATGCAGCCTTACGGTGCTGGACCCTGCGTAATGGAACCCTGTGCAGTGTTCTGACCAAGGTGCTTTCTTGCAGGGTGCTATACAGGTCCAGAGGAGTGGACCCCAGATTAGGGGGACCCAGTCTGTGAAGGTCTTTTTATGACACAGCCCGTCGTGATGGGTGAAGGCTGAACTCAGATTGCTCAGAGTTCTGCAGCAGAAAGGGTAAGTCTGCATTTTTGCAATTTCTCTTTTGAAAAAAAAAAAAGAGAGAGATCTGACTGCCTGGTTTTCTCTCAGTAGCCACTGGGGGCAGTGTGCTGTTTAATTATGCTCTGTGTACTTCTAATGCCGCGTACACACGGTCGGACTTTGCAGCTACAAAAGTCGGACAGTCTGTCCGACATACTTCCGGCGTACCTTCGGCGGACTTGGGGCAGACTTTCTTACGAACGGACTTGCACACACACGACCACACAAAAGTACGCCAGTTTAGTACGCTGTGACGTACACCAAGTCCGACGAGACTATAAAACGGAAGTTCAATAGCCCGTACGACACCCTTTGGGCTCCTTCTGCTAATCTCGTGTTTATCTCGTGTTAGTAGAAGTTTGGTGAGAGACGATTCGCGCTTGTGAGACTCGTATTTTTCAGTTCGTTTTAACTGGTGTTCAGTCTGTGCTTGTGAGGTTTGTATCTGCTTTTCAGTGCGTTTGGTCAGTTGGCATTGAGAAATCTTTGTTTTATTGGCCGCTCGTTCCTGATTTTCAGGTCGTTCTTCACAGGCCTTGCTGTTCTTCAGTGCGTTCTGTTTAGTGCGTTCTGACCAGCCGACCGTTTTGAAGCCATGTTACCTGTACGTACTCGTCGTAGAGCTCGTGCATTGTATGTGCTTGGTGCTGTAGTTTATTCTTCAGCCCAAGACCAGTCCATGAACAGGGCGAGGAGGAGTTCATGGACCAAGAATTGGTTGCTTCAGCGTGACCAGTTCTGTCACATGCCTTTGCTCCGTGAGATCCGTGAGAATAATCCTGAGGATTTCAGGAACTTTCTCCGGATGACGGACCCCGTTTTTGATCGTTTGGTGGCTTTGCTGACCCCCTATATCAGCAGGCAGGATACCTGCATGAGGCAAGCCATCACTCCGGAGCAGAGGCTGGTCGCTACCTTGCGGTATTTGGCCACAGGGAGAAGCCTGCAGGACCTTAAGTTCTCGACAGGCATCTCCCCCCAGGCTCTGGGGATCATTATCCCAGAGACCTGTTCTGCCATCATACAGGTCCTGCAGAAGGACTATATTAAGGTAAGCTATTTTTAGTTTATTAGCATCACATGTTCTTTTATGTAATCTTTGATAAAGTAATGTATTTCTTGCTTCAAACACTACTTCCCATCATTGCAATATAGTGTGAATGTCCCCTTTTTATCCTCACACATGCTGGGATTTTTTCCTGTTATTTTTTGTCATGCATGTATAGTTTCCTTCAATAACCTTCCCAGCATGAAGTGATGGGAACATATCCACCTAGTCTACTCATTTTGAATGTATTTTGTTGGAGTGTATTTAGTGTGCTTAGAATTAGCAATTAGCTAGATTTCACAACCCCCCCCCCCCACCTGAACTCACTCCAAATAGTGTGCTGCTAATTAGCAATTAGCTAGATTTCACAACCCCCCCCCCCACCTGAACTCACTCCAAATAGTGTGCTGCTAATTAGCAATTAGCTAGATTTCACAACCCCCCCCCCCCCCACCTGAACTCACTCCAAATAGTGTGCTGCTAATTAGCAATTAGCTAGATTTCACAACCCCCCCCACCTGAACTCACTCCAAATAGTGTGCTGCTAATTAGCAATTAGCTAGATTTCACAACCCCCCCACCCCCACCCTCGTTAAAATTTGCTTGAATGTTCTGTGGTGTTGATTTGTCTAAAGCAAATCTATGTTGTACTTTGCAAAATGCATGTGCACTCTACAAGTGCATTTGTTCCAGTGCTTTAGTAAATGAGCAGAAGCTCTGCTGATTTCCATCATCAAATCATATGCAAGCCTCAAAGTGTTTTCATTAATTGCCCTTGCATGTGATTGTGTACTGTTTGCAACATGAATGCCTTTTGACATTACCTCATTTACTGTAAGCTGGTTTGCAACTGCACCTGCAGAGTGCGACAACTGCAGTCTTGTAGCCTTTGTTATCCCTAAATTCCTGCGTGTTGTTAAAGTAATTTTTTTTGGGGATTTCACAACCCCCTAAAATGTAATCAATGTTCTATCAGAGGGGGTGAGCAATCTGATAAGTGTGCCTTTTTCCATATTAGTTATTCCAGAAGAATTAAATTATTGAATGTTATACTGATGCTGGGGAATAATGTTTTTAATTGTCTAATTTTCTTGCAATGTTAGCTTCCAAATTAATTGATTTTTGTTTTCTTGTTTGATTCCCCAGTTTCCTTCAACGCCACAGGAATGGCAGACTGTGGCATCCCATTTTGCAAGCCGTTGGGACTTTCCCAATTGTGGAGGGGCTATAGATGGGAAACATGTCCACATTGTGCCACCACCCCATTCGGGGTCATATTATTTTAATTATAAGGGGTTCCACAGTATTGTTTTAATGGCGGTGGTGTCGGCACACTATGATTTTTTATATGTGGACGTGGGGAAGAATGGCCGGATGTCGGATGGAGGAGTATTTGCCCAGACGGAGTTCTGCCAGCGTCTCCAGAGTGGTGGCCTGGGATTGCCACCTGATGAGGATAACGTGGAAGGACTCCCCTTTGTCTTCATTGCCGATGAAGCCTTCGCTCTGAGCAAGCACCTCATGAGGCCATTCCCCCAAAGAACCCTCACCCCGGAGAGGAGGGTTTTTAATTACCGGCTGGCCAGAGCTAGAAGAGTGGTTGAGAATGCGTTTGGAATTCTGGCCAGCCGGTTCCGCCTGTTTCAAACAGCCATTAATTTGGCGGAATACAAACTTAATTTTATAATTTTATCATGCTGCATTCTGCACAACTTTTTAAATAAGCATTCTGCCAATTATATAGGCACAGTTGGGCCTGAGGCCGGACAAATAGAAGCCAACCTTACAGGCCTGGATACTGTCCGTACTGGCTTGGCCCCCCAAAGTTCCCGTCAGGTTAGACAGCAATATGTTGATTATTTTATGGGTAGGGGGGCCATTGCAATGGGCCAGGATATATAATTTTTTTTACAATAAAAAAAATATTGCTGAAATCTGGCATTATATTTATTGCTTGCCTTTCTTTTGGGCTGTCTCCTAGGTTATGGTCGAGCAGTTGTAGTGCCAACTGTATTAGAATTTTAAAAATGTATAAATAAGCTCCATTGCCACTGTAAACAACTTTTTGACAATTATAACCAAACTGATACTGAGCCTTGAAATAACAAACCACACATTTGTTAAAATCCTATAAAAGGAGATGTTTTTATTAATGGTTGGTATGCATTCAGTTCTGCATTTAGTATAAAATGTTCCGAGACAAAAATATAATGGTATCTTAATGATGTAGCAAAATATAATTATATTGAAATATTTCTACCTAATCCACAAAAAAATATTTTGGGCTTTTGGATTTTCAAAAACAGGCTTTGTTTTTGGAAAATCAAGTTTTGTTTTTTTTTAAAAGCAAGTTTTTTTTATTTTTTTTTTTGTTTTTGAAAATCAATTTTTTTTTTTTTTTGGGTTTTTTAACATTAATTTTCTTAATTTTTTTGGTGTTTTCAAAGCAATTTTTTTTACTTTTTTTGGTTTTTTAACATTAATTATTTATTCGATTTTTTGGTGTTTTAAAATCAATTTTTTAAGTTTTTTTGGTTTTTTAACATTAATTTTTTGAATTTTTTTTGGGTTTTTTAAAATCAATTTTTTTTTTTTTTTGGGTTTTTTAAAATCACTTTTTTTTTTTTTTTTGGGTTTTTTAAAATCACTTTTTTTTTTTTTTTTGGGTTTTTTAAAATCACTTTTTTTTTTTTTTTTTGGGTTTTTTAAAATCACTTTTTTTTTTTTTTTTTGGGTTATTTAAAATCACTTTTTTTTTTTTTTTGGGTTTTTTAAAATCACTTTTTTTTTTTTTTTTGGTTGTTTTTTAGAAAATCAATTTTTATTTTTTTGTGGATTTTTGACAGCCCTCCTTTTTGACATTAGGTTAAACAGCCATTTATGTTAGGCCAAAAAAACAAAGAGAAGGCCCAGAATGGGGTCAGCAAAACAGGAAATGAAGGACATGATTGATGTTTTGGGGTTTAAAAAAGGGCATTTAGATTCGACCCAAAACATCAATCATGTCCTTCATTTCCTGCTG